>JAYRCH010000133.1:0-445000 GCA_037179445.1 Phengaris alcon alcon | reverse complement strand
CGTTTTGAATTATTGCGACAAACGCAAAATTATATGATGTGGAGAATATCATGAACAATTTAATGACTAGTCACCGCGCGCACGCGGCATTTTACCGTCTGTGTGTGCGCGCGTGCACCGTCGCCGTCAGTTGAGAGAGTTGACGGCGAACTTTGAGCGCGCGAAGAGATTCTATCGCTCTAGCGGTTAGCTCCCTGGTTGATCCTGCCAGTAGTTATATGCTTGTCTCAAAGATTAAGCCATGCATGTCTCAGTGCAAGCCGTATTAAGGCGATACCGCGAATGGCTCAATATATCAGTTTTGGTTCCTTAGATCTTACTCAGTTACTTGGATAACTGTGGTAATTCTAGAGCTAATACATGCAATCAGAACTCTGACCAATTATGGGATGAGTGCTTTTATTAGATCAAAACCAATCGACGGAGGGCCTCGCGTCCTAAGTCGTTAATTTTGATGAATCTGGATAACTTTTGCCGATCGCATGGTCCAGTACCGGCGACGCATCTTTCAAATGTCTGCCTTATCAACTTTCGATGGTAGTTTCTGCGACTACCATGGTTGTCACGGGTAACGGGGAATCAGGGTTCGATTCCGGAGAGGGAGCCTGAGAAACGGCTACCACATCCAAGGAAGGCAGCAGGCGCGCAAATTACCCACTCCCGGCACGGGGAGGTAGTGACGAAAAATAACGATACGGGACTCTTACGAGGCCTCGTAATCGGAATGAGTACACTTTAAATATTTTAACGAGGAACAATTGGAGGGCAAGTCTGGTGCCAGCAGCCGCGGTAATTCCAGCTCCAATAGCGTATACTAAAATTGTTGCGGTTAAAAAGCTCGTAGTTGCATTTGTGCGCCGCGCTGTCGGTGCACCGCATCCGCGGTGATACTGACACGTTTGCGGAGCATATCGTCGGTGAGCCGACGGTAAAACGTCGGTTCAATATCAAAATCCTATCGCGGTGCTCTTCAGTGAGTGTCGAGGTGGGCCGACAATTTTACTTTGAACAAATTAGAGTGCTCAAAGCGGGCTCAAAATGCCGCTTGAATATTTCGTGCATGGAATAATAGAATATGATCTCGGTTCTATTTTGTTGGTTTTCAGAACTCCGAGGTAATGATTAATAGGGATAACTGGGGGCATTCGTATTGCGACGTTAGAGGTGAAATTCTTGGATCGTCGCAAGACGAACATCAGCGAAAGCATTTGCCAAAGGTGTTTTCATCAATCAAGAACGAAAGTTAGAGGTTCGAAGGCGATTAGATACCGCCCTAGTTCTAACCGTAAATATGTCATCTAGCGATCCGCCGACGTTAATACAATGGCTCGGCGGGCAGCTTCCGGGAAACCAAAGATTTTGGACTCCGGGGGGAGTATGGTTGCAAAGCTGAAACTTAAAGGAATTGACGGAAGGGCACCACCAGGAGTGGAGCCTGCGGCTTAATTTGACTCAACACGGGAAATCTCACCAGGCCCGGACACCGGAAGGATTGACAGATTAACAGCTCTTTCTTGATTCGGTGGGTGGTGGTGCATGGCCGTTCTTAGTTGGTGGAGCGATTTGTCTGGTTAATTCCGGTAACGAACGAGACTCTAGCCTGCTAAATAGGCGTCGCCATTTAGGTGTGCGCGATCTCGGTCGCGCAACTCACTGGCGACGTATTAAAATTCTTCTTAGAGGGACCGGCGGCTTCGAGCCGCACGAGATTGAGCAATAACAGGTCTGTGATGCCCTTAGATGTCCTGGGCCGCACGCGCGCTACACTGAAGGAATCAGCATGTTCTCCCTGGCCTAGAGGCCCGGGCAACCCGTTGAAACTCCTTCGTGCTGGGGATTGGGGTTTGCAATTATCCCCCATAAACGAGGAATTCCTAGTAAGCGCGAGTCATAAGCTCGCGTTGATTACGCCCCTGCCCTTTGTACATACCGCCCGTCGCTACTACCGATTGAATGATTTAGTGAGGTCTTCGGACCGACACGCGGTGGCTTCACGGCCGTCGGCGTTGCTGGGAAGTTGACCAAACTTGATCATTTAGAGGAAGTAAAAGTCGTAACAAGGTTTCCGTAGGGGAACCTGCGGAAGGATCATTATCGTGATGAACAATATTATTGTGTTCAGATAACACATAACGAAACACAAAACAAACAAAACAAACGAACAAAGTAGTCCGGTTTGTTTTTTTTAAATTTTTCACATCCAGTGACATATTATGAGAGACAATATTACAATGTCGTAAGTCGTAACAAGCTTTCCACAGGGGATGGGCGCCTGCGGAATGATCATTATCGTAATAAACGATATTGTGTTGTGTTCAAATTATTGAACAAACTAACAACAAACAGTGGCACATTTAAAAGAGGGAGACAATACATACAATGTATGTAAGAAATATTCATAATATGAATAAAAATATTCCGCAGGGGATGAGCGCCTGCGGAATGATCATTATCGTAATAAACGATATTGTGTTGTGTTCAAATTATTGAACAAACTAACAACAAACAGTGGCACATTTAAAAGAGGGAGACAATACATACAATGTATGTAAGAAATATTCATAATATGAATAAAAATATTCCGCAGGGGATGGGCGCCTGCGGAATGATCATTATCGTAATAAACGATATTGTGTTGTGTTCAAATTATTGAACAAACTAACAACAAACAGTGGCACATTTAAAAGAGGGAGACAATACATACAATGTATGTAAGAAATATTCATAATATGAATAAAAATATTCCGCAGGGGATGGGCGCCTGCGGAATGATCATTATCGTAATAAACGATAATGTGTTGTGTTCAAATTATTGAACAAACTAACAGACCAATTGAAATTTATTTTTTCCACCCAGTGACATATAATATCGCTATATATACGTACACTAGTAGCTGCGCACTCGGAGTACACGATCGTTAAGTTCGCGGTGCGTTGACCGGCAAGACACCCCGCCACGAGTTCCCGAACTGATCGTGTGACGTTTGCGCAATGAACGAGTACAATAGCGATGAACGAATGACGCGCGTCGTCTGTTTGTTCGATATTAAAATATTTTGTTTTTTCACACCCAGTGACATATATTATATAAATTATAAAAACCATTACCCTGGACGGTGGATCACTTGGCTCGCGGGTCGATGAAGAACGCAGTTAACTGCGCGTCATAGTGTGAACTGCAGGACACATTTGAACATCGACATTTCGAACGCACATTGCGGTCCGTGGAGAAACATCCAGGACCACTCCTGTCTGAGGGCCGGCTGTATAAAATAATATACCACACTGTTCGTTTCGGCGGACAATTGACGGTTCCGTACGGTCGGCGCGCGAGAGTGCGCGCACGTATCGTGCGGTCCGTTTAAAAATATATAATCTAACGCGCGCACATCTTCTCGACCGCCCATCGCCTACCGGCGAGAGGTGGACGTTAAGAGTGCGTGTTGTGTGTGTGTGGTGTGTACCGAGCGCGCTCTCGTTAGCGACGTGCGCCGCCGCCGACGCTCCGTGAAGCTACATTTTGCGCGAGTGATTATCGGTTCAAGGCGTGTAGCACTCGAACGTTGTCGTTAACGTGAGGAATCACGCGCCGAGTGCAAATCGAATGAAACTCCACACACTATTTTATAATGAAACCGAGTAGGCGGACTCGACGTCCGAAGGGCGCGTCGTCGACGCCGACGTACCGTTGACACGGTGCTTAGGCGGAGTCGTTGCGCTGACGGATATCGCGTCTGCCTCAAATTTTTATCGTTGGCCTCAGATCAGGGAGGATCACCCGCCGAATTTAAGCATATTAGTAAGCGGAGGAAAAGAAACTAACTAGGATTTCCTTAGTAGCGGCGAGCGAACAGGAAAGAGCCCAGCACTGAATCCCGCGGTCGTCTCGGTCGCGGGAGATGTGGTGTTCGGGAGGTTCCGCTTTCTCGTCGTCGCCGCGCCTGTCCA
Source organism: Phengaris alcon alcon (assembly GCA_037179445.1). Lineage (NCBI taxonomy): Eukaryota > Metazoa > Arthropoda > Insecta > Lepidoptera > Lycaenidae > Phengaris > Phengaris alcon. Next base: position 441,052 of record JAYRCH010000133.1, on the reverse strand, counting down.
AGTTCGCCTTGAACGGGGCCGTTTATCCGTAGAGGGTGCCAGGCCCGTAGCGACGGTGCGAGGCGGCGAGAGGAGCTCTCCTAAGAGTCGGGTTGCTTGAGAGTGCAGCCCTAAGTGGGTGGTAAACTCCATCTAAGGCTAAATATTACCGCGAGACCGATAGCGAACAAGTACCGTGAGGGAAAGTTGAAAAGAACTTTGAAGAGAGAGTTCAAGAGTACGTGAAACCGTTCAGGGGTAAACCTGCGAAACTCGAATGAACGAACGGAGAGATTCATCGTCATTCGGCGGCGTACGGGCGTGCGCCTCGATGTGTGTCGGTCGTTTCGGCGATTCGGCGCGCACGGGACGCGTCCGTCGACGTCCGTCGACGGCGTGCACTTCTCTCTTAGTAATGCATCGCGACCCGTTCGGGGTCGGCCTAAGCGCCTCTCGGGAGTCCGTCGGTGAGCGTCTCGGCGTTCGCTGGCGTACCGGGTCGGGTTGCCGGCCGGCCGTTGCGGACGGTATGAATGATGGATAATACGCTTCAATGCGAATCGCGCACGCGCTCACGCGCGTCCGGCCCGACGCAAGCTGGCGTCCCGGTGGATGTCCTGCCTCAGTGCGGACGTACGTCGGTCGTTGCTGTTCGTCGCAGCCGTGTAGTCTCGGACTGTGCGCGTCTCTGTCTGCGATGATTCTGTTTCGGGCACTCGCAGGACCCGTCTTGAAACACGGACCAAGGAGTCTAGCATGTGTGCGAGTCATTGAGTTTGATTCAAATGACAAAACTGAGAGGCGCAACGAAAGTGAAGGCGCGCGCTTGTCGCGCGCTCAGGGAGGATGGAGCGTCGGTCTCGATCGATCTCTCGCACTCCCTAGGCGTCTCGTTTCCAATCTGTGAATGCGGGCGCGCTATGAGCACAGATGCTGGGACCCGAAAGATGATGAACTATGCCTGGTCAGGTCGAAGTCAGGGGAAACCCTGATGGAGGACCGTAGCGATTCTGACGTGCAAATCGATCGTCGGAACTGGGTATAGGGGCGAAAGACTAATCGAACCATCTAGTAGCTGGTTCCGTCCGAAGTTTCCCTCAGGATAGCTGGCGTCGATTGTTAACAGTCCCATCCGGTAAAGCGAATGATTAGAGGCATTGGGGCCGAAACGACCTCAACCTATTCTCAAACTTTAAATGGGTGAGAACTCCGGCTTACTCGAACTATGAAGCCGGAGATCTGATGACGGTGCCAAGTGGGCCAATTTTGGTAAGCAGAACTGGCGCTGTGGGATGAACCAAACGTAGTGTTAAGGCGCCTAAAAAACGCTCATGGGACACCATGAAAGGCGTTGGTCGCTCATGACAGCAGGACGGTGGCCATGGAAGTCGGAATCCGCTAAGGAGTGTGCAACGACTCACCTGCCGAAGCAACCAGCCCTGAAAATGGATGGCGCTGAAGCGTTTTGCCTATACACTACCGTTACGGGCAAGTGCGTCGCGTATGCGTCATTATGCCGTAACGAGTAGGACGTGCGCGGCGGAGAGCGCAGAAGGGTCTGGGCGTGAGCCCGCCTGGAGCCTCCGTCGGTGCAGATCTTGGTGGTAGTAGCAAATACTCCAGCGAGGCCCTGGAGGACTGACGTGGAGAAGGGTTTCGCGTGAACAGTAGTTGCTCGCGAGTCAGTCGATCCTAAGCTCAAGGAGAGATCTTATGTCGATGTGGCGTGTTTTCTATGTTATACGATAAACAACGCCCTTTGAGCGAAAGGGAATCCGGTTCCTATTCCGGAACCCGGCAGCGGAACCGTTTCAATAATCGTTCCCTCGTTTCTAACGAGTGTTCGACGGGGTAACCCAAAGTGGCCTGAAGACGCCGCCGAGGGGTCCGGGAAGAGTTTTCTTTTCTGCCTGAGCGTTCGAGTTCCATGGAATCCTATAGAAGGGAGATATGGTTCGGAACGCGAAGAGCACCGCATTTGCGGCGGTGTCCGGATACTCTCTGCGGACCTTGAAAATTCAGGTGAGGGATGTACGTGGAGATGTCGCGCCGGTTCGTACCCATATCCGCAGCAGGTCTCCAAGGTGAAGAGCCTCTAGTCGATAGAATAATGTAGGTAAGGGAAGTCGGCAAATTGGATCCGTAACTTCGGAATAAGGATTGGCTCTGAGGACCGGGGCGTGTCGGGTTTGGACGGGAAGCGGATGCGGCCGGTGCCGGGCCTGGTCGATGCTCGTGCGTCTTTCGGGGCGCGTGGGCGGAATCCGGACCCGCGTTCCGGCCTTCCGCGGATCTTCCTAGCCGTAAGGCCGTGTCGTGAGAGTCTCGCGCTCGATCGGCGCGGTTCTGTACGACCGCCGTTCAACGGTCAGCTCAGAACTGGCACGGACAAGGGGAATCCGACTGTCTAATTAAAACAAAGCATTGCGATGGCCCTCGCGGGTGTTGACGCACTCTACTTCTAGCGTTGAGCTAATCGAGGAGCCAATGCGGTTTCGAGAGCGTGGTGTGGAATGGGGAATCTTCGAAGACGAGATCCAAAAAAGGTCAGGCAACATCAGGTGGAACTATCCAGCCGAGGTAGTCTGTGCAAAATTCACCAGAATGGTGACGAGCACAGCTACAAGCATCCTGGGACTTTCTAAGGGGGGGAAAACAGAGCGTGGGTACGAGTGGTGGACGCCGGTCCTGGACCGGCTTCGCCGCGAGACCTACAGCTCGCGCAGGGCTTGGCAGGCGAGTCAGAAGGGCAACTGCCCGGACGAGGAGGCTGCCAAGCGGCGCTTCCATGTGATTAGGCGTAGATATAGGGTTGCCATGAAGGAGGAGCAACTTAAGTTTTTTAGGTCAGTCGCAGAAACGGGAAACCAGGACCCATGGGGCCAGGCGTACCGTGTCGCGTGCGGGAGGCTTCGGCCTCCTAGAAATGTAATTAATGGCACAAAACATGCCGAAGGTTATGCTGGGGGACTCGAGGAGGCTATGCACAGCCTCATGTATGCTTTGTGTCCGGACGATGATGTGTCCAGGGACACGGAGTACCACCGGCAGGTGCGGTATATGGCAGCCGCGATTCCCGCAGGAGAAGATGCTCCTCCTCCGACGGAAGAAGTAGTTGCGACAATAGTCAAGGATCTCCCTAACACAGCACCGGGGATCGATGGGATAACGGCTCGCATAATAAAACACGTTTGGACAGCCGCGCCGCGAGAATTTGCTGAAGTGTTTAGGCGATGTGTCAAAGAGGGCGTTTTTCCGCGAATATGGAAGGACGGAAGGTTGATTGTCTTGCCCATAGGCAAGTGCAAGCCTCTTTCCGATCCCAAAGCCTACCGGCCCGGGGTCGGCCTAAGCGCCTCTCGGGAGTCCGTCGGTGAGCGTCTCGGCGTTCGCTGGCGTACCGGGTCGGGTTGCCGGCCGGCCGTTGCGGACGGTATGAATGATGGATAATACGCTTCAATGCGAATCGCGCACGCGCTCACGCGCGTCCGGCCCGACGCAAGCTGGCGTCCCGGTGGATGTCCTGCCTCAGTGCGGACGTACGTCGGTCGTTGCTGTTCGTCGCAGCCGTGTAGTCTCGGACTGTGCGCGTCTCTGTCTGCGATGATTCTGTTTCGGGCACTCGCAGGACCCGTCTTGAAACACGGACCAAGGAGTCTAGCATGTGTGCGAGTCATTGAGTTTGATTCAAATGACAAAACTGAGAGGCGCAACGAAAGTGAAGGCGCGCGCTTGTCGCGCGCTCAGGGAGGATGGAGCGTCGGTCTCGATCGATCTCTCGCACTCCCTAGGCGTCTCGTTTCCAATCTGTGAATGCGGGCGCGCTATGAGCACAGATGCTGGGACCCGAAAGATGGTGAACTATGCCTGGTCAGGTCGAAGTCAGGGGAAACCCTGATGGAGGACCGTAGCGATTCTGACGTGCAAATCGATCGTCGGAACTGGGTATAGGGGCGAAAGACTAATCGAACCATCTAGTAGCTGGTTCCGTCCGAAGTTTCCCTCAGGATAGCTGGCGTCGATTGTTAACAGTCCCATCCGGTAAAGCGAATGATTAGAGGCATTGGGGCCGAAACGACCTCAACCTATTCTCAAACTTTAAATGGGTGAGAACTCCGGCTTACTCGAACTATGAAGCCGGAGATCTGATGACGGTGCCAAGTGGGCCAATTTTGGTAAGCAGAACTGGCGCTGTGGGATGAACCAAACGTAGTGTTAAGGCGCCTAAAAAACGCTCATGGGACACCATGAAAGGCGTTGGTCGCTCATGACAGCAGGACGGTGGCCATGGAAGTCGGAATCCGCTAAGGAGTGTGCAACGACTCACCTGCCGAAGCAACCAGCCCTGAAAATGGATGGCGCTGAAGCATTTTGCCTATACACTACCGTTACGGGCAAGTGCGTCGCGTATGCGTCATTATGCCGTAACGAGTAGGACGTGCGCGGCGGAGAGCGCAGAAGGGTCTGGGCGTGAGCCCGCCTGGAGCCTCCGTCGGTGCAGATCTTGGTGGTAGTAGCAAATACTCCAGCGAGGCCCTGGAGGACTGACGTGGAGAAGGGTTTCGCGTGAACAGTAGTTGCTCGCGAGTCAGTCGATCCTAAGCTCAAGGAGAGATCTTATGTCGATGTGGCGTGTTTTCTATGTTATACGATAAACAACGCCCTTTGAGCGAAAGGGAATCCGGTTCCTATTCCGGAACCCGGCAGCGGAACCGTTTCAATAATCGTTCCCTCGTTTCTAACGAGTGTTCGACGGGGTAACCCAAAGTGGCCTGAAGACGCCGCCGAGGGGTCCGGGAAGAGTTTTCTTTTCTGCCTGAGCGTTCGAGTTCCATGGAATCCTATAGAAGGGAGATATGGTTCGGAACGCGAAGAGCACCGCATTTGCGGCGGTGTCCGGATACTCTCTGCGGACCTTGAAAATTCAGGTGAGGGATGTACGTGGAGATGTCGCGCCGGTTCGTACCCATATCCGCAGCAGGTCTCCAAGGTGAAGAGCCTCTAGTCGATAGAATAATGTAGGTAAGGGAAGTCGGCAAATTGGATCCGTAACTTCGGAATAAGGATTGGCTCTGAGGACCGGGGCGTGTCGGGTTTGGACGGGAAGCGGATGCGGCCGGTGCCGGGCCTGGTCGATGCTCGTGCGTCTTTCGGGGCGCGTGGGCGGAATCCGGACCCGCGTTCCGGCCTTCCGCGGATCTTCCTAGCCGTAAGGCCGTGTCGTGAGAGTCTCGCGCTCGATCGGCGCGGTTCTGTACGACCGCCGTTCAACGGTCAGCTCAGAACTGGCACGGACAAGGGGAATCCGACTGTCTAATTAAAACAAAGCATTGCGATGGCCCTCGCGGGTGTTGACGCAATGTGATTTCTGCCCAGTGCTCTGAATGTCAACGTGAAGAAATTCAAGCAAGCGCGGGTAAACGGCGGGAGTAACTATGACTCTCTTACAATGGAGGCAATCAAAGGGCAGAGGAGGAGCCAAAAGTACAGGTGTCTGGTACAAATGTATCTGACGAATGTGCCGGAGGTTGCCCCGATCCCTGAGATACTTGTGGCCGGGGGTTCGACACAACCTGACGAAGTGGCAGCGCAGCCTGCGGACTTACCTGGCGACGTCGGTGAATCCATGGCTCGGCCCGCTAGTGAACCATCCGTAGTCGTAGTGGAGCCCCCGGGCGTGGCGGAGACTGTGTCGGAACTACTTGGTAGGGCCGACCAGAGGAAGTCGCGCTTCGGGTTATCTGCGAAAGCCGCGAGGCGGCTTCCCAAAACGGGAATTGACGGAAGGGCACGTAGTGCCAAAATATCCAAACGGATGCTCAGAAGAATAGAGTACGCAAGGGTGCAGGAACTCTACAATAAGAACCGAGGGCGCGCGGCCGCAGAAGTGATAGATGGATAATGCAGGGTAGTCGAGCATAGCCTAGATGACTTGGAAGCCTACTGGCGACCAATATTCGAAGCTGTGTCCGGTGCCCAAGGACCCACACCGGAAGTCCTGGAAGCTGCAAGGCGGAAAGGACAGCACGGGGGTATAGCGGAGCGATCACATCTGTGGGATCCCATCACGATAGAGGAAGTGAGGGACACGCGGTTAGACCCCGGATCCGCTCCCGGGCCGGATGGTATTCGGGCCGGTGAGTGGGGCAAAGTTCCTGCGGACCGGAAAGCGGAAATAGTCAACTGTTGGATGAACACAGGTGAGATACCGGAGCCACTGCGGCAATGTCGGACGATCTTCGTGCCGAAAATGGATTCGCCTGGGGGCCCAGGTGACTATCGACCGATCTCGATCGCGTCGATACCGCTGAGGCAACTGAACATCTGGGCAGTGTCCTTGCCTCCTTGAGAGGCAAGAGAATAATCATAGGGGTGGACTCAAATGCGCACTCTCCGATGTTCACTGCGAGGAGAGGCAGTACACAGGACGCAGACCAGACGTCACGCACCGTCGCGAGTCGATGGAAGCATTTATCCTGGCACATGGACTCCGCTTGGCCAACGCACAAGACCAGCCGGCCACGTTCGCCACGACGAACGGGACGTCCAACATCCGACAAGGTGGACATCTTTGTCGTCGCTGTACTGAAAGTACGCAGAGACAAGGTATACGCCGTCTTTGTCATTAAGAACATGACACACTAAGCAGTGTGTGTTTGACAGATGGTGTGAGACAGCGCACGCCAAGTTCCTCCGGCGAACATAGATCCCCGCCCTGGCACTTTCGCCGCTCTGCAAGATGGTGTTTGCCGCGGCATGAGGAGTGGGACCAGGGTAATGTTCCTGAACCAGAACGACGTCTAGTCCCAGCTCCTCTGCAACTAGGGGCAGCTCTATGGTGGCCGCCTGTGCCCCCGCTATATTTATCTGTCCGACGGTGATATGTGTAGTGCCCGCCATTAATAGTTCGTTGACTCGACCATCCTTCTTTCCGCATATCTTCGGGCTGGGCACTCCGCACTAGCTGTTCTATGTTCCAGTGCGGACTTTGTATCGCCGAACTTGTGGCATGTAGCGCACCGGCGTATGGTTTCTTTGCATCCCTCCGCCGAGTGCCCGTTGTTACCGCATTGGCCACAATCGCCGAAACGACCGACACACATCGAGGCGCACGCCCGTACGCCGCCGAATGACGATGAATCTCTCCGTTCGTTCATTCGAGTTTCGCAGGTTTACCCCCTTGCGACCAAGTCTACGTTCTACGGACGGAATTACATAAAAGGGGATGACTCCCCCCGCAGGAGTCATCAGCCTCGCAAGGTCGGCTAGCTTCGGCTGGTCGACCAAGCCTATGTGTTTTAGTATGTTTGGGGCCATTGCAAAACACAGGGCGAATGGGTGGGTTCGGGTTAGCACCCCGTACCCGCCCAATTATATTCCTTGCTTTCGATCAGATTACAGAAAACAGTCTACCGGGTCTCCCACAGGAGCCCGGTTCAAGGACTATAACGTCTCCTGAAGCGGAGAGGGTCGACTCCGAACCGAGACTAGAATCATCGGGTTGGGCGTGTTTGGTCTGTGCACACCCGTTCTCGACAAATACTGGGTTGGGAGTCCACAAAAAAAGGGCCCACCCGGTCTTAGCCAACACGGAAGCTGCTCCCAACATGGTGAAGCGGCGTTGGAGAGACGAGGAACTGTCACTGCTGGCTAGTACCGAGGCGCAGCTAGTCACGGAGAAGGGAAAGTGTACGAACGTAGACTTGGTCGCAAGGCTTCCACATCTTAATAGAACGTTGGAGGCAATCATAAGGCAGAGGAGGAGCCAAAAGTACAGGAGTCTGGTACAAATGTATCTGACGAATGTGCCGGAGGTTGCCCCGATCCCTGAGATACTTGTGGCCGGGGGTTCGACACAACCTGGCGAAGTGGCAGCGCAGCCTGCGGACTTACCTGGCGACGTCGGTGAATCCATGGCTCGGCCCGCTAGTGAACCATCCGTGGTCGTAGCGGAGCTCACGGGCGTGGCGGACACTGTGTCGGAACTGACATTCTGTATTTTACTCCTCTCATCCATCAGCTGACCATGTATAGTTTCCGAAGAACCTGTAATTTTTCCCTGGGTCTGATAAGTTAGTTCTTTTTTTGCATAAATTAATATACCTCCTCCTCTATTTTTCTCTCTATTTAATATAAAGTAGTTATATCCATTTAATTTGTACGAGTAATATGGTAATTAATTATAATATGTCAATTAAATATTTGTTCTCTTCCATTAGTATAAGTATTTCGTTATAGTTTTTACGAAGGGACCTTATATTTAGGTGCATAACATGAATATGCCCGTCTCTCTGTGTTAATTCTTTATTTAATTTCTTTACATCACATAATCGTTTGTATTCAAAGTCGCTAAATATATCTTCTTGTAGATTATCGAATTTTAAAGTATAAAAAAATCACGTAATGTGTACACGGCGCGCCATTTTGCACTATTCTAAGTTTTGAGATGCTTCAAGGTCATTAAGTACTTTTTCGCACTTTATGTTATATATCCTTTTTTCTTAATTATTCTTTTTAGTTAGTATATTGCCGTTTTAAACCCATATATATTGGTAGCCTTTATACCTTTATAACCACCTTTACACTTAACTATATCGTCTTTGTTCAAGGACACGAACAGTTTACATTTCTTACACTGCACCATTTTTATTTATTAAAGTTTTTGAATTTAGATTATTTCTCGAGATAAGAACTTAACTAACGCACAATACTTAACACACGTCCGTACGGCTAGCGCGTGCGCCGAACTATATATGTCCGTCCGTCCATCCGTCTTCGGCTTACCGTCCAAACGGTTAGTGCTAGAAAGATGAAATTTTGCATGAATATATTGTGTATTTACTACGCCGACAAAGTGCTAAAATAAAATCAAGATATTTTTTCTTACCCCGCTACACGTAAAGTGGGGATGATTTTTTTCTCGCGTCTACCCTATAGTGTGGGGTAGCAATAGATAGGTATTTTAAAAAGATTGAGAGGTTGCTGAGACGATTTTTTGATTTAGGTATCTGGTTGCGAGATATCTACTTTAAATTTTTTTGTTAAAATACCACCTCTAAAATCTATACTGCTGGCTCGAAAAATCTGAAAAAAATCATGATGGTAGTCCATGTGATGAACTTTAAAGGAAAACTATAACGGCTTATATAACATTGTTAGTTTATAAATGCCTAACAAGTTAGGCATCTACAACTCCTAAATGTTATACATTTACAAGTAAAATGCGCTTACTTTGAAAACTTCGTTCAAAAATAACGATATTAGGTATAAGTTAGCATGTAAAATATTGTGTAATGGTACGGAACACTACGTGAGCGAGTCTGACTCGCACTTGGTCGGTTTTTAAGAATTGACTACGTTCTTCCAAATATCCTGTCTGAGTCAATGTGCAAATGTGATTTTTGTAAATAATTACAACAACATTATTGATAACGACAAATTAAAATATATAAAATAAGTGATAGATTATAATTTTTTCATTAATTTGATTTGAAATTAAAAGTATAATTTGAGTAAAGAATTCTTTTCAAGTTTTCTTTACTCGGGTCTGGGTGCCTGGTGTACTCCGCCTGTGTCGCCGCTGATGTGGTGTTTCAGCTTACAGTACTTTGTGGTGGTCACTGAGACCGTCGACAGCGGGCAGCATGCTGATCCTGTGTTCCCACTGCGGAAGAATGTTCTGGATCACCGTGGGAGGTATGACTCGGACCACGCTCGTCCTGTGTGCTGCGGGAGGGTTCACTCGGACCGCGCTCGTCCTGCGTGCCGCGGAGGGGTTTCCTCTGATCGCGCTCGAGGATGGTGTTAGCTTCTTCCCGGAGGTTGCTTTTAGGGTTTTTTATTAATTGTGCTAAATTATCTACAACCAATTTTGTTATCTCGTCATTGGCTAGTTTATTTTGTTGTTGATTTTGTAATATTCCTTCGTTCCTCAACGCGATATGCTCTGTCTCTAGTTTAGCGTCTCTATATTCTTTTAATACCTCTGCCAATGAATCTACAAATTGTTTGTCGTTGTTATTTTGTTTATCCAAATGAAGCTGGATCTTGGCTCTTCTGGGATCGATTGCCTGGTCTAGTGGCAGTGCATCATAGTATTTATTTCTATTATTCAACGCTTGCAAGTGCTCCTCGTGCATCCTGTCTATAGTATCCCAAAGATTCGCATCGACTGTGTATCCGAGGCTTAAAAGTATTGCCGAAATAAAACCAACCGTAAGAACCCACATCTTTGCCGAAGTATGAGACAGTGAACGTACGCTGCGTACTGGTACGCAGCGTACCTCCTTAAGTACTCGTATGGGGTTTCATCTTTTAATTAAACTTCATGCATCAAATTGCGATTTTCCGAGGCTTGTGTAGAGCTGAGTTATCATAATCGACATAATTGGTTTATTAACGTGAAATTTTTTAATGAATAGATTACAACGATTTTATTACTAAAATTAATTTCAAATTGTAATCAAAAAAGTCTAAGAAAAGACAAATTTTCTACCTGGGGATTTTAAACACTGATTTTCTTAATATAGGTCCTATTTGAAAAATGTTGGCACTGAAATACGTGCAATTTATCTGACTACCAGAATCTGTGACTACCAACAGAATATAAGTTAAAAATACAAATTTACCTACTAAAACTGATGACAGGAAATCGTACCATGTGTATATAGAGTGTCCCCTATATAAAGAATTTATATTCAAGAGTGTCCCTATCTTTATCCGAATGAAATATTTACAATTTGTAAACAAATTTATTTAATATATAAATTTATTACTTCGGATTACTATAAGCTATGAATTTTTTCAGATTAAGCTCGAAGTCCTCATCATAATCATCGGTCATGTTGTCATGGAGGGCAAATTCTTCGACGTCAAACCTTCTATTGCTAACTTCTGTTGATGGCAGAACTTTGTGTGGTCTAAACCTATTGATAACTTTTATTGATGGGAAAAACTTCTGTGGTCTAAACCTGTTATTAACTTCTGTTGTTGGCAGATCTCTCTGTGGTCTAAACCTGTTATTCACTTCTGTTGACGGCAGAACTTTCTGTTGTCCAAACCTGTTGCTAACTTCTGTTGATGGCAGAACTTTTTGATGTTTAAACCTGTTGCTAACTTTTGTTGATAGCAGAATTATCTGAGGTTGCTTAAACTTTTCACTCGTTACCTTTAATTTATCTTCTCCTGCTTGAATTGAACTTCGATGACTATAAATTCTTTCCTCATCTGTTACAATTTTGTTTTCCGCATTTAATGTTACAGGATCAGTGAATTTAATATCTTTTTTTAAACTATGTTGACTTTGTATTTGTATTACTACTAATACAAGGAAAAGTAAATACTGAAAAATAAAAGTAAGTATAATAAAAATTTAATATGAACATTGCAATGACTGAACTTGATGTTGTCCGCGACTTCGTAGTTCATACGCGCAAAAAGAAATCCTGCAGTAACCGTACATTTTGCCACGATAAAAGTAGCCTATATGAAAATTCAAAACCTAAACCACAACCATACCAATTTTTATTAAAACTAGTTCAGCCCTTTGGACATGAAAGACAGTCAAACATACCCATATAAATTTAATATCCCACGGGAGTACTGTACTTTTTCGGGATAAAAAGTAGCCTATATGTTAATTCGGAGTCTAGACTTCTACCATACAAAATTTTATCAAAATCTATTTAGTAGTTTTTGCATGAAAGAGTCGCAAACATGCATACATTCTTATCAACTTTCACATTAATTAATAGTAAGATTACGAGAAATATTCTAATTTAACAGTACTAGGTAAGTATAAGAAAAAAGCTACAACTATTATAAACAAAAAAAACAGGACCAAAAAAGTACTCATTCAAAAATAAAATGAATAAGTGAGTATAAGCTTTACCATTTTTCAAACATTTAATAATTGTTTAAGTTGATTGAAGCTACAGTCGTTTTTTATTTTTCAATTAATTTCGTTAATTATTTTGACAAGGTGACTTTACGCTTCGAGGTTTTTTAATTTCATTTTATTACACTTTGAATCTGTTATTCATCTGTGGAAGGACGAGCTCTGTGGCTCTGTGGCAAGCGCGTTGGCTCTCATGCCGGAGGTCGCGGGTTCGATAACCGTTGAGGGAACAAAACATTTTCTGAATTCCTGGGTCATGGATGTATAATAAATATGTGTATAATATAATCAAAATCTTAAATATATGTATAGTATAAAAGTATTAAATATACATCCCATTGTCTGGTACCCGTAACACAAGTTCTTCGGATACTTAGCATTTAAATATTTACCATTAGCACGGGGCCAGATTGACGTGGTGTGAAGCGTCCATAAATATTATTATATTACTAGCTGTTGCCCGCGGCTCTGCCCGCGTAATTGCAGTATCCCACGGGAACACTGTACTTTTTCGGTATAAAAAGTAGCTTATGTTTTAACCCAGAGCCTAAGTCACTACCATGCCAAACATCGAAATACGTTCAGTAGTTTTTGTGTGAAAGAGTAACAAACATACATCCATCCTCACAAACATTCACATATATAATAGTTATAGGATTATTACTACCGTCAGTGAGGGCCGTACTGAGGAAACACTGAGAGAAATCTAAAGGGCAATTCACACCGAAACGAAACGATTCGCAACATTTTTAAGATATCTATTCAAAATCGGACTTCATTACACAAGAAGATACATGTTTCATTGTAAGAGTTCGAATATAAAGTGGCAGCTCGCTGCACATCGCATGTGCAGTTTGTGACCGATGTCATATGAAACGTGTATCATGTTGTGTAGTGAATAAGATTCGTATTTTGAATAGCTATCTTAAAAATGCAGCGCCGCGTCGCGTAGCGAATCGTCGCGGTGTGACCCTAAGAGCATTTTCCTTTTATCCGATCCTATCTCCGATATCGGGCCGGAAAACTCTTAAGTCGTTGGCATAAGTGCATTTTCCCAATCCGATTCGATACCCTATATCGGTCCTATAATGGCGAAGACAGCTACATTATGTTTCATATTAAAACATATACTTGTCTTTCTTATGTCTTTGACATTATCGGCCCGATATCGGATGTCGGATCGGATAATGGGGAGACGCTCCTAGTGTAGCGACTACTACGACCGCTACGAGAGACTACGGCCTACACGGTGCTACGAGGTAACATAATAATAATATTATAAAGAACCATCTATTAACGTCATTCGTCACTCACAAAAATCAGTCTGTCGTTCAATTTGCCTATTCTATGTTCAAATACTCATTATTTACATAATAGTATTCATTCTTATATTTTTTACCCAACTACAGCCAATAGGAAGGGTAGATAATGATTTTGGCGGTGTATGTATGTATGTCTGTTTGACCGTAGCGCCTAAACTACTGATCCGATTTTAATGAATGAGGCGTCAATAGATTCGTAATAATAGCCCGGGTAACTAAGGCTATATAATTTACATAGTTGGGTTATAGCTTTTTTTTATGAAAATTGTAGTATTTTATAGCCGACTATCTGGTGGCCGCAACTTCGTTTGCGTGGAAACAGTAAATGGAAACGGAACTCCTTTTGCCCGACTACGGCGAAGCCAAAAAGGAGGATAATGATTTTGGCTGTCTATGTATGTTATTACCTGACTGCAGAAGGTGTTTGGTATCAAAATAAAGAGCTTGAAGAGACCATTTCAAAAATATACGACGCATATAGTAAAATGGTCAAGCATGAGTCTGACTTTGAAAAAAATCCCTATACAAAGTTTAGTATCCGTTTTTACCACTTAAAAAATCGAACTTTAGAAAATATATATATGAAAATAAGAAGATACTAGGAATGGTTGCGTAATTTCTTTGTGGTTTGCGTTCCTAATTAATCGTTTCCTAATCCGAATCCTACCAGCCAGTACAAAGCCAGTCTTAATTTTGGGGATATAAAATCTGCGTTACCAGGCGACACCCAGCTGCAGGCACCGCCCACCGGCACGCGCGCAATTAAAACGACATCACACGCGCTGCGGACGTGACGTCACGCGCCGCCATTTGCATTTTTTCCCGCGCTAACCGCTTGCGGACGAAATGCACGGAAAATTATTGCTGCCAATGTTTTATTTTTTATTAGTAAATGGATATTTTGGCATGATATTGTATGCTAGTATAAAGACAATTAAGTATAACTTGTTTAAATCTACCTACATAAATTGCTTTATAGTTTACAAGACTTATAAAAATAATAATCTAACCAAGAGCACACAGGAAAAGTCTGAAGAGGTTTTCAGGACCTAACTATCAACGCGCAAACGTTTTTTCATGTTACTTCTAAAGAGTATTTAACATGACCTAGCAGCATGGAAAATTGTAAGTGGTAAGTTTTTAACTCTCATAGGTTAGAAATGCCTGAGGGGGACCAACTTGTAAATCACTTGGAGGTCTATTACTCGTTAACTTCATAAAAAAGTCGTGTATGAAACTTTTATTTAATAATAGCTCCCCACACAGATTTCGGCGACGGTGGCCGGTTTCATTAACACAAGTTCACTCTCTCCTCCTTTACTCTAGTAACCTAGTGGGTCGGACCGACACGACTGGCGAGAGATCAGGCGCAAGTCCGGCTTTTTACATGTCCATCCGAGGCATGGATCATCTCTCTTATCAGAAGAACCGAGTCGAGAGCCAAGCTCTAAACCACTGGACCACGGAAGCCATGCATGACAGACAGACAAACAGAGTACACGAAGAGAAGTTTCACTTCTGCCTGTAAAAAGACAATGCACTATCAGGGAATCTAATTCCCAAGAAGGTTGACCGTTCTCATAATTTGTTCGTATTATGTTATTATTATGATATCAAACTGACATAATATTATGTGAATAATGAATGAATTAGATTCCCCGATAGTAGCACTACCTCACCAGAACGTTTACAAGCATCCTCACACTCACACTGGATGACCGATGTCCTGTAATATCCGGCACACGTGCTACACTCCTGTGACGTCACACGACCTCACGACTGCACTGAACATTTTCCAACACTAACATAGTAACGCGAAAAAAATTACAAAGGTTTCATGATATTCATATTCTTGTACCTACAAGAATATGAATATTATGAAACCTTTTCCAAGTTCCGTTGAGAAATAGTTAGGTACAAGTACGCGTTTGGGGCGTGTTTTCTGTAGGGTTCCGTACCCGAAGGGTAAAAAGTAAAAACTGGTCATATTACTAAGACTTTGCTGTCCGTCTGCCTGTCTATCACCAGGCTGTATCTACTGAACCGTGATAGCTAGACAGTTGTAATTTTCACAGTTGATATTATATTTCTGTTGCCGCTATAACAAACAATACTAAAAACTGAATAAAATAAATATTTAATCACTTCATTTGCTCGATGTTAATAACGGCAATAGACAGATGCTTGAAATATTCTCTGAATATTGAGTTGTATATTCTTTGAAAAAAAAATATTGTTCATCTCTTTCTCGCACAACGATTCTGCTATGTATTCATAACCAGAATCGTTGTGCGAGAAAGAGTAGTCCATATTGTACGGCCGTCTATCGCAATGACGTCATACCGAACGTATTTCGCTCTCTTTCTTATTGCAAGCTTAAATTGTTTGTGTCATCATTACTTTTTTAGCCAAAGAAATGGGTTTAAGATTGTCTATTACCCTTCTATTACCACAACATTTAGCATCGATTAGATGAAGAAAAAAAATGTTTTTAAAATTGACAATGGATCGTGTACCAATTATTTTAACATTATCGTCGTATTTAAATATAGCTTCTGAATACTCACCAGGAATATTCATATTCTGTTTTTTTTTAAACAAACACGCTACATGATAATTATCGTAACAACGATTATTATAAAATAACTGTCTATTTTTAACATAAGTTTTGCTATCACAAAAACATGATGGAGAGAAAAAATACTAAAATTAGGCGCTAGTGGCTCTAGTCTAGACCAGGGGCTCACAAAGTGGTTTCCGCAGAACCTAGAGGTACCTTAGAACCGTCATCACGGTTTCGCCTTAACCTTAGGCTGGGACTATATGATCCGGAATCCGGAAGGCCGGGGAAAATTCAGAGTATTGAAAATAGAGAATCTAAATACAATAGAGCTGAAAACCGAACACACAAGTGACGAGCCAAATGTCAATGTCATTTATCTTATCGACACTCGAGACTTCCATTTTCAATGAATGTAGAGATATGGATTGCAATTCCAGTCCCGTTAAAACTCGAGAACGGCTGGACCGATTTGGCTAATTTTGGTCTTGAAATAATTGTGGAAGTTCAGGTAAGGTTTAAACGGTGAGAAATATTGGAAAAGGTGTAGGTTGTGGGAGTAGGTGTAGGTGTAGGACAAGGACGTAGGTTGCATTGTAGGTGTAGTTATTAATTCAGTCCAGTTCAAATTTAGGACATAGCCACGTGTGTCGGGACTGCTAGTTTATAATAGTAGTAGGATATGAAACATTTGCAGGTTTAACGTTAAACTTATGCAAAAATTATATTCTCTGCTACGCCGTAGACGCTGGAGAAGCTACGAGGAGAAATTCTACAATTTTAGAGGCTTGTAATGTCGTAAATAAACACATTTTTTGCGCTTACATTGCAAACGCTGGCTTAACCCTACGAGATAGATCAAAATAATGTATTACATGTATTGTACACCTTAAAAATGTCTACAAAAAAGTCCGCTAGGGAAAAATATGTCTATCTCTTAGCGATAACCCACAATAACCAATTTTTATCCTTTCCTTTTAACGAGAAATAATAGCTTATGAACGAAGCGATTTTAAGCAATACATCATTAATCCTTATCTAACTAAAGTACCTTAAATGCATTGTGCATTTAATATAGATCAATATGGCTCTTTACAGCATGTAATTTAAATGAATATTTTCGAAGATATTACAGATTTAAAATGCAGAGACCGGCCGGGGGGCTCACGCTTCTTCATCGCGCTATCGAATACTATAAGAGGCTCACGAATATTTTCTACTAAATAAGAATTGTCCATGTAGGTAGTTGATGTTGGAACGTCAAATAACATTTGACATTTTCTCTGGCAAATTTAACGATTAATTAGACTATAATTACATATCTTAAATTTCCCGCCATAATTATTTTATGAAATATAATATACTCCTTCGTTTTATATTAAAATTTTAGTTAAATTATCAAGATTCAAGCGGTCTCGCAGTCGCGTCGAGGCGATACGAATAGTCGAGGTCATACGTCCATTGGGTACGAAACCCTAAAAACATTTTCAATATTGTATACAGAAGTATAATGCAGTGCGTAGAGTTATTGGCTGAAGAAGTTTTTGCTCCGAGAACACATTCCACGCGGGCTAAGCCGCGGGCAAAAGCTAGTCTTGTATAAATAATAAACTCATGAATGACGTTAAGTTTTCAATTGCTATTTTAAAAATGCAGCGCCGCGTCGCGTCGCGTCTTGGTGTGGACTGACGCTAACCCAAAAACAGATTTTCACATATAGCCGCATTGTTAAGGACAGCGGCCTCGTAACGTAATTATACCAGTGAATTGAAATGTGAACGATAAACAAGTGATTTAAAAAGGTACATAAACTATAATGGTGAACATTCAGTGACTATATGTATATGTATAGATTTCTATAGCATCAGCGTGCAATAAGTCGTGTTAAATGGTGTTTTATGAACTTAAGGTTATTTTTCTTATATATTTTAAACTGCTTGTGAATTTTAACGTAATTTCTTTTGAGTTATATAGATAAACATAATACCTAATGTGAAGATTAACAGTTTGGATTAAGTATATAATAAATGGATACGTAGTTATTAGGCAAAAAATGGTAAAAATACATAACACTTCATATATGGTGTACCTTAGGTTATGAATATCTTTTATATGTAATAAGATTATTAGTATATAAGGACTTATGTAATTGGGAACAACAATAAAGAATTTCACACAACGCGTTTTACTTCACCTGGCTCATGGAAAATAGGGAAAATTATGGAAAACAGCCGTATAGAGAGGCAAAAGCGAGATGGCAAATCGGCCCGACAGAGGCGTACGGACGCGGCTCTCTATACGGCATTGCCATGAGCCAGGTAAGCGAGACGAAAAAAGTGAAAATCGTTCTCCTCAAATAAGTGTTTAATTATCGCCCCGGCTCTGCCCAAATCGGTGTAACCTTGCTATCTTCGAGTCTAATCTGAGCCGGCGGTTGAAACCCTGTGGGATAATACAGTCCCTATCACGCATAATGTTATGTGATATGCCGTTAGTTTAGCAAATGATCAAAATAACCTCGCTGGCGGGTCAGATAAGGGGGTTTAGTTTTATTGTACACCTTTGTAGGACATGACAGTTTAGTTTTATCATTAGAATAAGTATGGTGCCGTGAACAGTTTCACTTCATTTGCAAAAAACTGTCGATTAAATAGTTATATTTTATTTTTATGCATACGCGACTATTAGATTTTATTGTTGCAAAATCTACTTAAAGACATGGACATATTTATTATAGCTAAGGCATGTCGAGGCAAAAACGGTCCCCACTTAAATGGACCCACTTTTGGGGTTGTTTAGGGCCATTTTGACATTTGAGGTATGGTGAAATCAAGATGGCCGACATTTGAGGTATGGTGAAACCAATTTTGCGTAACTTTTATTGTATGAAGATTTAATCTATCAAAATATCTTTAGTTTTAAAATCTTTGCTTATAGACTGCATTATATTATTTAACTGTCTAGGCTACAGATGTTACCACGGTTGCTGTAAACTTCCAAGTATTCGCAACATAGGTTTTATATTTACTTCTCTGATAATACTAATACAGTGAAATGTGAAGGTCTAATTAAATTCTGCAATATTATGCAACTTAATAGGCATGTTGCCTGAAAATTTCGTCTATTCGATGTTAGACTAAATGTTTATAAATAATCTAGAACCCTTTTGCGTATATCTTAAAAAATAACGAAGATACAAACAATTTAAATTACAACGTCACGAGGTGCTCCCGCCATACATCTGTCATTAAAAAAATGTATGGCGGTAGCAACTTGTGACGTAACAAATCGTTTTGCGAGAACGAGATAGGCAATATTTTTTATTAGCTTATAATTTTTTATCGCGTCAACCTAAATACCTAAATTTCTTTTATATTTATGTTTCTCTATTAAACAATTTTAAAACTTAATTTGTAAAAATGTGTTATAAGTAAGTGCCATCAAAATTTTCATTTCATTTTTCTTTGTGATTTAGGGGATTATTTGAAAATTTGGCGCCGCGGGCCAATATTTTGCCGCCTATTAAGCTGTGACGGATTAATATCAACTATCTAAAAATTATGTTTCTTTTAAGGATTATTAAAACCTAATTACTCTTTAAATCCGATCTGAAAGTCTGTATGCTTCGGAAAAATACATAAAAATCACTAACCTAAAATCGAACATCGATACTAATTAATTTATTAATATGTTAGTGCGAACGAGCGGGAGAGCAAACAATTTTTTTTGTGTTTTACCTGTTTAATCTTTAAACACTGAAAGACTACTTTGGAAAAATACAATTAAATCAATAGCCTAAAACTGAACGTCAATACTTAATATTATAATATTTTCTTTAAAGTCAAGCACGAGTGAGCGGAGCAAGAATTTTTTTTTCCCACTTCACAGGTTAAATCTGTTCAAACTTAATTAAACACTGAAAAACGTTGAACTTCTGAAAAATACCATAAAATCAACCGGCTAAAACAGAACATCGGTACTAAATAATATAATTTGTTCTTTATGTTAAATGCGACCGAGCGAAGCGAGCGAGCAAAACGTTTTAACACATTAAATCTATTTAAACTTTAAACCCTAAAAGACTGTGAAAATAGGATCATTTTGTAAATAAAATTAAAGTAAAATTAGTGTAGTTTCTGAGGTTGCATAATAGATGACAAATAACATATTATGTTAGGTTTGTCATATAATAGTTACTTCAAACTTTTTTCGCACTTAATTACAAAATGTTGTGATCAATGACGTGCCCAAAATATTATGTAGCGTGCCATTGATGGCACGCGTGCCATCCCTGCTATAGGAAAATTGAACCGGGCTGAATGAAATTTGATTTCTTGGTTTTTTTCCATGTTTACCTCTATAATGGGGGCTCTGTTTAAGTGAGACATTTTAACAATTTGTTTATTTCCAAAGATCTGAACTCTATTAATAGAATAGCGGTATATTTCGACCGTAATAAGCGGAATGCCTCTGTAAATGAGACGACTATAATTTAAACCCTGTCTAATTGGAAATCTGGCTTTTAATGAAATTTGGCACAGAAATAGAGTAAACAACGGGGAAGAACATAGGTTACTTTTTATCGCTGGTGATTGTGCGGTTGCAGCGAGATTTTCTTTTGTGCGAACGAAGTCGCGGGAAACATATAGTATTATTACAAACAATCCGAAATGTAAACCATAAAAGTAATTTATTTACTGCAACATCGACTTATTCGTAATTTTGTCGCATTCTAATCGTGAATAAATGTGAAAATTGGCGCCCAATAAACACTGAGCACGAAAAACAAACATCTGGAGCTCAAAACAGTTTTCATTTAAAAAATCTCAGTAATGCGGCGGGCGGTCCCGCCACTTTCCGCAATCCGCCCTCAGTGCTCCGCCGTGCGTGTAACGGAACATACGCTTCCTCCGCGCAAACCGCTATCAAATTGACGTTTTCTGCTGTTCGTTTTAATAATTAAATAAATTAAACTCTATTTTTTTATTGTTTTGTGATATTGATTTGTGTTTTTCTATTTGTGACTTTATTTTCTGCCAAGCCAACGAGCCGGCGAGGCTGCTCGTCGTCAGCTGTCAAAAACGTTAAGGTGAGCGTAAAGAAAGATTTATTTGTGCTATAAATTAGAAATATGCTTTACCGTTTATTTTCGCTAGTCAAATATGGGTAGTTTAAATGAAATTATAAACCAGATATTGATTAAGAATCAAATAAATCCCCATATTATGCACTTCCGAGATAAAAAATTAGTTTCAACCATAATGTAGGTAGTTTTTCGTAAACAATTAATATTTATGCAGGTTGCTTTTATACATTTAGAAAATATTTAATTGCATGAAGTTGCAGTATGTTCCTGTTGGTAAATACGTTCTGAGGCTTCCTGCAGCGGCTTTTTACGTTTAAAATTGCTAAAATCTCAACTACTTAAATAATATTCAAAACCTTAAATTTTCAAGTAACTTTAGATGTATAAGAACAAAACCTTACCTTTATAATCGCAACACAATTGTAACCCTTGAATTTGCACTGTCCATGGGTGGTGGTACCTAATCGCTTTTTATCAGGTGATCCATGAACTTATCAAATAATTAAAAGGTAAAACTATAATCTAAAACCCGTCTACGTAAATAGTAAAGCCTATGTTACCCGGGCCATTAATACGAATCTTTTGACACCTGAGGTGACAATGAGGTGTTCAGTAGATTAGACTCTACGGTGAAACGAACATACAAACATACATACAAAGACTGGCAAAATCGTTACCCTTCCTTTTGGCTTCGCCGTAGTCGGATAAAAACAATACTCAGAAGAAAGGTTCAAGCTATACGCAAATCTATCATAGGTCCAATTTCGTTCGTCCAAACCGAAGGGTGTAGATCTCAGGTGGTGAGGTGGGGTAATGGGACTGCAGGCGGCAGCTGCGCCGGCCCAGGTGGGTCGCCGATATTACGAGACTATATTGAGTTTAGTTTCTGTAATAAGTTGAGTGAGGTTTTTGGTGCAATGTACTGTAAAATGTACTGTAATGTAAAATGTACATTACATTGTGCGGTCGTCGACAGGTCCGGTGAACCACTTTACGATATTATTTCTTGGCAATAAGGTTCAAAAGTGGTACACCGGATCGGGATTTTGGTTAAAAATTTTAATATAATTACGTTTATTATCGTTACGGTCAATTCACACCGAAACGAAACGATACGCGATGCCGCGATGGATATTCAAAATTGAACTTCATTAAATACACAAGAAGATACACGTTACATTGCATGATCGGCCGCGTTACGCAGCTGAGTGCAGCTCGAAATACGAACTTTTGCAATGACACGTGTATCTTCTGGTGTAGTGAATAAAGTTCAATTTTGAATCACTATCTTAAAATTCAGCGCCGAATCGCGTCTCTACTTTTACCAAGTCTTAGAATGACGGTTCTATCTGTAGTTTTTGTTTTCCTTCAAAGTACAAAAATACTAGTGTCTTCGATCAAAACGATCCTCTGACGAAATTACTGGGGGTGTTAAAAGTTTTACGTGTCTGTCTGTGTGTCTGTAATCTGCATCGTAGCTTCCAAACGGATGAACCGATTTTGATCTTATGTAATGGAGAGTGTTGTTAGCAATATTCATCATCATAACTCGCTTACTGCTTGACAATTTGTGGGTTGTTTATTTTTTTATGATTATTACTATTTTTTTAATTATACAATGCAACTATTTTTGGAATGTTGTCAAATACGACCCTTTCTTCCTAATTATCACACCATTTCATCATTTATACTAACAAGAATATACCACCATATTAACTATTACCAATTGAACGGCAATTCAGTAGATCCACAACCGAGATGACCCCAGAGATGCGGGCAGGACTGTTAGCTACAGATAAATAACATTTAATACATATGGGCACATGTACTGGTTGCTCGGGAACATTATTAATTCACTTCTGATAGGAATGCGCATGGATCTGCTCCATGGTGCGTTTATTTTACCTATTTGGTTTATTTCAAGCCGGCACCAGTAGGTGGTGGAGGACTGTAGGTGTATTTATTCCAGTTCGTAGTTAAGACAGTAATTAGTGTCGAGACAGTTAGTATTATAATAGGTATTTACCTATGAAATTGCCATTCTGCAGTACTGGCCATTTCAAATCAAAATAATTTTTGTTTGGCTTAGAATTCTAATTTCAAATTAATTTTATTTTAAAAACATGGAATTATTTTTCATTTGTTTATTGATTACTGTTACATTTTCATCGCATTTCAATCTTTTTCGTCATCATGGATACGTTAAAAATTCGAGTAATTATGGAATATGAGTACCTGTACCACACAAATGAAGGAATTTTGAACCGCATTGTTACCTGCGATGAAAAATGGATTCTGTTTGATAACCGCATGCGCTCAGCAAGTTGGTTGGATCCTGGTTCAGCACCAATGCCCTAAACGAAAACTTACCCCTAGAAAAGTGATGGTCACTGTTTAGTGGTCTAGCGCCGGTTTGATTCATCACAGCTTCTTACCAAACAGGGTGAGCATTACTGCAGATGTGTACTGTGAAGAACTGAACACAATGATGGAGAAGCTGGCACATCTCCAACCAGCATTGGTCAATCGCTCGTCTCCGCTGCTCCTGCACGACAACGCGCGACCTCATACTGCACAGCAGATGGTCTCCAAGTTGCAAGAACTGGGGTTGGATGCTCTCCGTCATCCGCCCTACTCACCAGACTTTGCGCCTACTACTACCTAAGACTACTACTTTTTCCAGAATTTTGATTACTTCTTGGCGGGAAAAAAATTCAATACCTGAGAGGCAGTACAAAATGCCTTTGAAGAATTTGTTGCCTCCCGTCCAGCTGATTTGTTTAAGAAGGGCATCAATAAACTGCCGCTGCGTTGGCAAAGATGCATTGATTGCATGGGTGATTACTTCGATTAATACAAATAAAAAATACATGAAAAAAATTCGTTTAAATTTTTTCATACAAAACGGCAATTTCATAGGTAAAGACGTAATATAAAAATCTAGCGTCACAGTCTTTGTGGCAGAACTAGAACCCGACTTTTTTGTCGTTTTTTTATATTTATTATTTATTAATAGTCATTAAAAATACAAATAACCCTAAAGGACACAGGACACTGGCGAATCCTGCCTGATTTTCCATCAAGAGCGGCCAAGTTTCAAACATACCTATGTGGCTTTATAGTACTTAAAAATTAAAATATATTGTATATATATATATATATATATATATATATATATATATATATATACAATATATACAATATATTTTAATTTTTATTATAATATTTTATAATATATATAATATTTTATCAACATAAAGTATTTTTTCTGTCCCCCAAACTAGGCTCAGCCTGTCCTATGGGGGAAGTTAGAGGATTCAATTATAACACACTTAATCAGTAGTTCTCTTAAAACTAACTAATAAATTGTAAAATTAATATTATTTCAATACTGTGTGACAGTAAGTTAGTGTGTGTGTGTATCGTTGTATGTCCAATCTAAGAGAGATTGAGCCATATTTTTTTTTTCTTCTCGAACGGAACAATGTTTTAAATTTTTTTACTACTTTATTGTATACTCGTATAAAGGGGAGTAGGAAAATACCGAATCTGTAGGCAAAACTTGTATTAACATGTATATTTGGGACCCTGGAAACGCGGCTACTTTGCATATCTTCGTATATTTGCTTTGATTAAGTGATATAGTGATATCTATATAGTCTATGGATTAACTATATAGTTTAGATTATTAGAGTATTAGAGAGATAGACCACCACCTCCTTTAGATTATTATAGTCTATGGATTCTATGGATTTTCTTGATAACCATGCTGCTCATCACGCTGTAAATTGTCAATTTGAGGCGTAAAATCTCCGTCTAGTGGCCCAGTAGATAGATTTATTTTAATTGGAGTATAAAGTTATTTTCTTATTCTATAGCTCAGGAATTTCGTACTAGTTTTATGAAAAAATTGTTACTTGGGGTGTGAAATAGATCCCTCTATACTAGTTATATTTACATACTAAGAAAAATAATTATTATTTTTTTTATTTTGGTAACGTGAAAGCGACATCTATCATTTATCTGTTAGCATATTTCGTTTCCAAACAAACTAGTTATTAATTTCATTACAAAATTGACATAGCAAATAATAGATGTCGCTTTTCCGCAAACCGCCACTAGAGCAATATATTGAACAATAGGTAAGGTTATATTTAATCAATTATCTTTTATCCCCGAGTTTAATGTACATTATTATTGCTTTTTTTGTTCCGAAGTTCATAAAGTACAACTTACAATAAATGCTTTTTGTAGCCTCGTATTTTAATTACTAGGCAGAAAATGTATGGCGACTTACCGATCTCCTTTTCACTTTTTTAACACCAACCCCCAATACTTATTAGCGATATTAGTGCTGTAATAATCTTAAAATTTTCGGGATCAAAAGTAGCCTATGTATTTAATCCAGAGCTCCTAATCTGTTCAGTCCAAATTTCATCAAAAGCTGTTGAGTAGTAGGATAGTTCACGAGGTTCATCATAGAACCGGGGCGCGGGGTGGTAATATCGTCTACCCGTTAATACTCGGACATTCGGACATAAAAACCGTAAACAAATACCTCGACCGCACCTGCGCAGGGCTGCCACGCGACTCACGAGATATATCGTGAGTGACTGATTTATTAAACACGCCCAATTGCATCCAGAAATCCGGTAAATATTCTGTGATCGACTCGCAGTGAGTGTGGTAGTGATACACAAAGTAATTACTTTGTTCATTATTACATATTATTATGTCATAAAACAGTGAAGACAAAAAAAAATCGATATACGTAACGTCTTTCTTTTTAACAAAAAAGAGGAGCGCATTCAAAAAACTAACCCACAAAAACTAAAAAATAATTAATATGCAAAACAATTTTCCTTATTTAAATTCACTTTTTGCAGTCGTGGCTTACGAATGCAGAAGTATAATTTAGTTCCTAAATTACTCAAAGGATGGCGCAATACGCTGAGGCCGGAGATATTTAATTTATTTCAGACTAGCTGACCTGTGCCCACATCGTCAAACATTTTTTGATGATGATGATAAGGATAAAAAGTATCACAAGTTACTCCTTATAACATCAGTTATCTGCCAGTGAAAGTCCCGTGAAAATCAGTCCAGCTGTTTCAGAGATTAGCCGGAACAAACAGACAGACAGATAGACGGACAGACAAAAAAAATTAAAAAAATAGATTTTTTACTGTAGGTACCGTATGTACTTTCATGTACATTAAGTGAAAAGCTGTAAATTAAAAATTACAAACAGACACTTCAATTTTATTTATCTGTATAGATTTTAGGATTAATCACTAGTTTGATAATATTTAGGTTTCCATTTTTCAATACCTACTCTAAAAGATTTAACTACGTCCCCTGATAGATGTGTTATTCTAAACTTAGGCCTTTTCATCCGTTATTGGATGATTTATGCAGTATTCTCCGAGTGAAGTAACCACTCTTGAAATACTGTAGTGCCTGGGACAGTTGGTTTTTTAAATGTCTTATGGTTGCCCAAGCACACACGGCATTCCCACAACACATGTCAGCCTAGTCCAGAGGGGTGACTGTCTGGGGCCAACCATGTGCGGGTTTCCTCGCGATGCTTTCCTTCACCGTTAGAGCGTCCGTATAATGTACTTGATATCTGAAAAAGTCTCATTGGTACACGCCACCACCTGGGAATCGAACCTGCACTCTCTCGTGCGAATCAAACAGTCTATCCACTAGGCCACGGAGCTCTTGTGTTATTCTACGGTGGGAAAAAAGGGAAGGTTATCAAACCTTCCCTGATAAATGCCCTATTCGATGGTGAAAACCCTGTCCTTATAGCATCCGTAGTTTTTGAGAAAATCGCGGACAAACATATATATGTATACATACAAGCATACATACAGCATACAGGTAAAACTGAGAACCTCGATGGAACATGGAATCGATTTTCTAAGATTTTTGACGCGACCATTTATTATAACAACCAATCGATTATGTACTCTTCGGATAGTAATAAAAAAAATAATCACAAAAATATTTGTCGAACCCACGGCCCACATTCAGAATATCTAAACAGGTGCGCAGGGCTCTCTAAGTTATTTGAGAGTAATTCATCCACAGGCTGCATGTGTACAGGAGTAACAATACGCTTTGAAAGGCGTTATCTTCACCTTTCGGTAGTGTGATCGCTCACAGATACCAACAAGCGTCTTGAGAACACTTACTGATGGGCACAGCAGCACCATGTCATCGGCGTACCTAATATTATTGACAAAGGTACCGTCAGTGGAGCATCCAACACCAGCGCTGCTGAGCTCATCAATCAACCCGTTCACGTACATATTGAAAGGCGTTGGTGAACTTATGCCCCAGAGTGCGCCCGTGCCCATTTCACGTAATTCCTTTGATTTGCATACCAATACTCCAAGATTGCGATAAATGCGTATTATGGTAAATTTGTATCTTCACGGATTCTTTTCCAGAGCATATCATATTGGACCAAATCAAAGCCTTTAGACAAGTCGAGAAATAGAGCATAAACTGGAGTGTTCCTAGTCGTATAATACTGAACGGTCTGCTTGAGGACACACAGGACAGCCGCCTTAGGAGATAGACCAGGCCTGAAACCAAATTGAACATCGTGGATCTTGATATTGTCTCTCGTGTGCTCGCCAAGCAGTCTGTCCAGTACCTTCGCTACAATAGTTGCCAGGGATATATATCTATAATTAGTTTTATTACCAGTATCTCCTTTCTTATTTTTGACTAGGAAGTACTCGTACTACAGTTTTTAGGATGCTTTCAGGGAAATATGTGATTCAAACAGAGGGAAAAGAACATAGTTAGATAGGTCAACGTCATATTGTAGGTATTCAATACTAAAATGATCGTGCCCCGGTGATTTACCCCGACACATTCTCTTTAAAACATATCTTATGTTCTCTGCTTTAATTACCACGGACTGCATGTCAACAAAGTATGCATTACAATGTTTATTATAATTAGTTTACAACTTGACAGGTAACCTTTGATAACAATTATTAGTGGGTGCGTTCTTTGGGAAATATTTTTTTTGGCGTATGCGCAATATACGTGCGCAAAACTACTGCGCATAATTTTCGAATGTCAAAATTTTCGGCGCCTTTATTAAACATGCGCGCGCACATCTTAATCCGCATGCGCCAAAAAAATTTTCCCAAAGAACGCAGCCAATACTAAGTTTCGCTGATGCCACAGCGCATGCGCAAAAAAGTACGCTGACTAGCACGATAAGAGTGTGTTTAGAATTTTTCTGACAATTTACAAAACTAAGAAAGGTCACAAGTTGTGATTTAAGAACAAAGATAATTTATTTTAAGTACATAGACAATAAAATCGTTAAAAGATTTAGACTCCTTTTGGTGCAATTTTCTTTAATTCACTTGCACTTGTGTTTTATCGCTAATATATTCACTTATATCTTGGTCGGTCGTGTTCTTATCAACATTCTTTATAAACAAAGGTATTATTATATTAGCCGCCTTGAATTTTGCAGCAGATTCATTGCCTTGTCTTGATTGCTAATTAACTTGTTTCTGATACGTTTACGCTGTATAGTACTCGAATGCAGTCATCCGTTTTTCCATTCCATTCGATTGCTCTTGACCTTCAAACGCCATAACTTCAGCTAGGGTTTTCGACTCATTATTTAACAGTGTAGATAATTGTACTTTATTTGTATCCCCGATTGACACACACTTGCTATCTCGTAATGCACCTGCTGCGCTTTGCTGCAATGCATATGGGTGCGAAAGAGATGCAGAATGTTGTTCGTCAACTACGTCAACTATTTCGCTTTGTTGCGATTCTGTAATAATATGGGGTAGGCCTACCGGCACAGAGCAAAAATGTATACTTACGTATAGAGAACACCTTTCATAAAACGAACCAAATTTTGTCAGGGTTGTCACAGAAGATAGGAGTAAATTAAACTAAGTCTAGCGTCAATATACGGTTATTGAGAAAGTCTGATTGGTGCACACTACAACCCTGGATCGAACCTTCACGATCACGCGTGTGGCTCAAGAGGTCTATTCACCAGGTCATGGACGCTCTTATAATAAAGCAAGACATCTTCTAGAAAATGAAATGTTTACTTACCTATTATTATCCTTATATATCTATATATATAAAAGAAAATCGTGTTAGTTACACTATTTATAACTCAAGAACGGCTGAACCGATTTGGCTGAAAATTGGTGGGGTGGTAGCTTAGAATCAGGAGATGGACATAGGATACTTAAGTGTCCCGCCGAGTCTGTCTGTTTGTATGTTCGCAATAACCTCAAAAACTACTAAAAGGATGTTTATGCCGTTTAAATTTACCGACAGAGTGGTTCCTTAGGAAGGTTTAGGTCGATAATAATTTCATGAGGTTTTGTGGAAATTATTTGATTTATGACGATAATTGTTGAAGGTGTCGGAAAAAATCAAGCCGTCTGGGAACTTTTATCGAAAACGCTGCCTAACCTAACCCGTTGGAGATAAATAACAAAACAATGTATGGAGGGATTGTTTCTCTTTTATAGGTCTACAAAAAAGTCCGATATGTCTATCTTTTAAGGATAGGTTACTATACCCATTCTAAGTTTAAAAAAATGATCAGAAGTAATGTGGTATTTTCAGAATTTATTTAGACGGATACAATTTAATTATCCTTATCTAGGAGATGTCTTAGAGCTAAAAAGTACGTGTGAAATTTTATTATAAGTATATATTTTTAATCTGTGCTATTACTATATTGCAGGTATATTTGCTAAAGAAATTTTTTGCCACGAACACTCTCCCACGCGAGCGAAGCTGCGGGCAAAAGCTAGTTCTATATATTTTTATATATTCTATTATTATTCATACACGCAGACCGCAGTACAACCACTACAGTAACAATACTTATCCACTTTTTGTTTGTTAATATTTGTATTTGATATTCTTATATTATAAAGTTTAAATATTCATTGGACACAAATATAATATTAAAAAGTTATTTGTCGTCATGACAAGCAACCACCCAATATCTTAATTTTCAATCTCACATGTGACATAACATAAAAACTCAAACACTAAATTTGAAAATTTAGACGTCCCTTCGAGGGGACAACTTTAATCGGATTTTTGGTACTTTGCCGTGTACGCGATACACTAGGAGAATTGAGAGAATGCAAAAGGAGAATTGTGCACACGTCGTATGCTTTTAGTAGTGCAACCTAATCGACAGTTTACTATGTAGCTGTCTATCTCTGGTCATGTTTCTTTAATCTGTGCTACCGCGGTCCACTATCCAGACAAAAACTATTTTCGCAGCCACCTCCTCTTTTCTTATTGATAAATAAGTATGTTTCAATGATAATAATTGATGCTGCATGGTTTAAACTTATTATCTCAGCCTTCATCTTCTGCAGTTGTTGATATGTAGCGTAATTATATTTTATCGTTTGCAGTTCACTTTTAAGAACAATCAGATGTTTTAGCATTCTGGCCGCATCTATGTGATCGAACGTCAGTGGTGGAAGATTTTGCAGATCTTTGGCTACAAATACTGGTAGACCCTCCGGATTAGACTCCTTAAAGACAGTGACGACGTCATGAAGGTCTTTAAACGACTTCATTGCCTTTCTCTAGCTATTTTCCGCTGTGAAACGGCACTAAACAATTAGGACTAAGCATTGTCGATATCTTCACACGAAAAACTAGATAAGCACAAAGTCACTAGAGGTTTTTCGCCCATAACATTCTGTTTGTTTTGGACAAAAGCAAGCAGTTCACAAATCACTATATTGCACGATGAAAATTTCAATGTTCCTGATATTTGATACAGGATGTCTGGACCTATATTTATGTGCCCTATGCCAGCCCTGACACGCGGATGTGGCGTCTGATCTGGCGCTGTAGCCATATGTTTACCCAACGCCACCAGCACCGGCAGCAGTGCATTGTACTTCCTACCGGCAGCGATTGGATAACGAAATAAAATGAACAAAATTAAAAATATTATGTTAACCCTTCATTATCAAGCAAAAGCCGGAAGCGAGCTGATGATGATGAATTATAGTTCTTAGGAATATTCTCGAATCTCGATCATATTGTCATCTTTAAAAAAAAAACTATATCAAAATCGGATCATCCGTTTGAGAGCTGCGACGGACAGAAACACACGGGTAGACACTAGACACGTCTAACTTATCACCCCTCTGTTTTCGGAGGTTTTAGTTTTGTTTCAAGACAAGAAAACATCACATTTTCCTCTTAAGGTCACAGCTCACGCCTCACACCGAGATGCGACGCGACGCGCACTGCATTTTTAAAATAGCGATTACACAAGAACACTAAATAGCTTATATATTATATTGCTGAAGTTTTTAATAAGTATTTGAAGCTCTCATCACGCTCTGCCGCCATCTGTATTGTCTTATATTCGTTGCGTAACACTATTTACGTAATACGTGCACAATGGCGGGCGCCACTTGTCACAACACCGTACACCGCGAGCGCCGCGCGCCGGCAACTACACGCACGAGCCGCGGTTTACACAGGTGCATGCACACCCCTGCCGACATCGCCGACACTAACGACAACCGCCGACTTCGGCGTTGGCTGCCGACTACGTGTTTTTATAACGTTTTTCGAAATCAAATTGGCCATAAAGTCAACATTTGGCCGTATAATCAACATTTTGGCCATATAGTGTGTTACAGTGTATAAAATATATCACCGGGTCGCGCGCAGAATTCGTAGACGGCCGCTTGCGGGTGAGGGCGCTGTATATATGCTAAAAACGTTTAGGCTGATTTAAAAAATATATGAAAAAAAGACGCTCTCTAAGGCGTTGTGCTCACAGAAACAGCTAATTTAAAGGGGAAGCAAAGACTATGCCTAAATGGCATGATGTGTGAGCTTAACTTCGCCGTGAAGAGCGTACTTTTATTTTATTTATTTTTAAAAATTGATCCAACGAATTTGGATGGATTCGCATTGGCTAATTGTCGCTGAAATCACATCACATAAACGCCAGTGAGTCCCGGCTCGTCCTCTAGTATCCGCAGAAACTTGACGACGACTAACAAAATGTGATCTGACTCTGAGGGCCCGTTTTACTGATAAATGTCAGAGCGACAAAACTTCCGAACGAGCTATTCGACACTTATTACAAAAGTGTAAAACAGGCCCTAAGGGTCAACTCACAGCGAAACAAAACGTTACGCGACGTGGCGCTCCATTTTTAAGATAGCTGTTCAAAATTTAACTTTATTCTTAGTCATTACACTAGAAGATACACGTTTCATTGTAAGAGTTTGAATGTCAAGTTGCACCGCGCTGCACAGCGCATGTGCACTGCAACTTTTTGTATAGTGAATAAAGTTAAAATTTGAATAGCTATCTTAAAAATCCAGCGTCTCGTCACTTATCGTCTTGTTTCGGTGTGAACTGACTCTAAGTTAAATAATATGATTGTTTTTCACGTAGTAACGGCGCGCGGCGCGTGCGGCTGCCGTTTGTTTGCTCGGATGTGGAGGCTGCTGAGACAATACACTGAGTACACAAGTCCCGCGGTACGTGCCAATATCAGCGGTGTCAGAGATTATAGCGGACACAACAACCGGCCAAGTGCGAGTCGGACTCGCGCACGAAGGGCCCCGTACCAAACGATACAATAAGATACTTCACGTTTGTTGTATGGAACCACTTTTATTATTTTATTCTGTATTTAGTATTTTTGTTACAGCGGCAACAGAAATACATGTATTGTGAAAATTTCAACTGTCGAACTATAACCCTAAAACTAGCCTGGTGAGAGACAGACGAGCAGCGGAGTCTTAATAATACGTTCCCACCCTAAAATTAAGCGGATATAAAATGAAGAGTTTTATTTGTGTATTGGGCAAATATGTTTTAAAACTCTAAGTGGAATATGCTTTATGTTTTTCTTATTTATTTATTTAATAATTTATGTACACACAATAATAAATAATGAAATCTTAAAACTAGGATACAATTAAGTACAAAGGTACTACTTATTCCAAAATTGGAATTTCTTCCAGTAGCCCCGATACAAGAGAGCATAAAGAAAATGAATAGTATCTGGTGCGCACAATTATTAACAATAAGAAAACAGATTAAGTACTTTAATATCATACAAATAATTATATAAAAATATTACAATATACTAATATATACAATAATTTATAATAGTATAATAAAAACAATAATATATTAATTGCGTAAATTAATGGTTTGGTATCTTAATTATCAGTTTAAGTTGAGATAGTGCTCACGCAGTCTTCCCTTAAAGAGCCCAAGTGTCTTACACTCCCGTATCTGAGTTCAAAGAAGTCGGTACGATGGGGAGGGATATCTAGAAGAGAACGTCTAAAGGGTCTACAAGACAAGTTTTGGAAATTAGGAAAGGAGAAACGCTCATTTAAATAAGAAGGGGATGTAGGACTAAACAGAGTATTGAGAAGGAGCCACTGCACACGTGATCTCGTTTTTTCAAGCCAAAAATAAAACGTATGGAGAGATTCAGAATTTGTTAGTTAATCTAAAGGCCTGTTTCACAATATAAGTATTGGCGAGCTTATTTGCATGTTTTGCCTCTGTCGCTCGATTTAAAGTAAGCAGCGACAAAATATAAGAAGATTGTAAAATAGGCCCTAAGAAAAATATTATTATGAGGGTATCAGGTAAGTACCTATTAATTAAAAAAAAGTATTTTTACTTTGTATAATGTTGATTTCTAATGTAAATTATGGTACTATAGGTCTAGTTGTAGCTCAAACTTATTTTTTTTTAAATTACTTATTGTTATCGAAATAAATAAAGGGGGCGTCCATAAATTGCGTCAAACGTTTTTGAGGATTTTTACCCCTACTCTTTGAAATATCGTGAGATTCGCCTCGACCTCCTCCCCCTCTCCCTAATCTCACTTGAGATTTGAAAATTTGTCCAAACTTTCAGGAGTGAATATACTCTTAAATATAAGCAAGTTTTACTATAGGATCAACTTTCCTACTGAAAAAAAAATCAGCATACAAAAGGGCTTCGGCATAGTTAGCATTTTGTAGGAAACAGCTGTTTTTTTTTTCAAGTAGGAAAGTTGATCCCATAGTAAAAGTTGCTTATATTCAAGAGTATATTCACTCCTGAAAGTTTGGACACTGAATGAAAAAACACCAAGTATAATGCCGAACGTATAACCTTTTTTGGAAGTCGGTTAAAACTAGATTGTAATTACCTCGCTAAAAAATAAATCACAATTTGTTTTATTACTTTTATTAAGACTAGTAAATACTAGTATTTGATCGATAGATATTATTCTTATAAGTCTATAAGACGTGCACAATCATAGTTCTCAAACTTTTAAATTTAACCTAATTTTCTCGCATTTGAAGACTTTTTTACCAGAAAAAAAAATACGTGTTCTTAAGATCTATGCTGCCCCACCCTTCTCCTCGAATCGGTGAGATTCGTCTGGACCAACCCTAAATATCTCCCGTAATCTATAGACGCCCCCTAAATAGGTAAATAATTATGTTCTTATTAGACACTAGATATTGCCCGCGACTTCGTGCGCGCAAAAGTTGATTTTGCAGGAACCGTACATTTTTCCGCGATAAAAAGTAGCCAATGTCATTCCCCGTGGTCTTCTCTTAAACTCTGCCAATTTTCTTCAAAATCGGTCCAGTAGTTTCGGAGCCTATTCAATGCAAACAAACACACAAACAAACATTTCCTCTTTATAATATTAGTGTAGATACCAGTTATTCATTTTAAATACCGATGTTGTGTTAAGAAGCTACCACCTTATTAACCTCAGTGAGCAAACTGTGATAGCGCCCCCCGCACACCGCCCCGCCCTGCCCCGCTCCGCTCGACCATGCGGGCCGCACCGGCAGCAGAACATTTATTACTGAATTGGTTACGAAATAGAAGGAGATACGAGGAAGTATTCAACTCCTGATGACAAAATAAACAATAGTATGTATTGACAGTAGTGTATTGACAGTACGACTACGATCTCAATATCTTTCGGCAATCGTAGTTTTTTAGTATTAACACATGTACGTACATGGTCCGGAGTAGACCACGGATTTGGTTGCCTACTTAGGGGTATCTCCCTAAAATTAGAGAAAAATCCTCTGGGGTGAGAATTATTTTGAGGTTATAGTTATAGTTTGTACATTCTTGTTTTAATTAAATGAATCTATTGATCGATATAACATCGACAAGCGATTCGAAAAGTCTACCTGTAGAAAATAAACTCTTGGAAGTATATTTTAATGTATAAACTTTAATTATTTTCATTATTTTCATTATTTGTTTTTATATTTGGGAAGAAGTATTCTTGTGAGTTGGAACACTGCACAAAAATGGAAATGAGCTCTATGTTAATACAATAGAGCTGAAAATCAAACACATGAGTATCGTGCTGTCAAAATGGTCTGCTCCAAATCGGTATGTGTGTAAGCATTCTTTTATTTGTGTCATTTCGTGGTTTCACAGTATGCAATATAATCGTTTTTAATTGTCATAAAGAGGCGAAGTGTCGCTAGGATAAGGCTTGGAAGAACGATATATGACTCCTCCTCCTGCTAATTATAGCCGGGTACATATATATCTATGCTATTTATGGTTATTAATCTGAGGGATATTTTTATGCATCACGGAACTCGGAACAAATCCAGCGCACTACTTATGGCTATCGTTAGTATCATTAGTGTCAATCGTTTAAAATATTTGCCTACTAGTCCGCTTCAATTTGACACTATAGACTGGCTGCTGGATTTGCAGGCTGGACCGTGAGGAAGGCCCTTCTTCCACTGCAACCTTACGCTCTATATATTTTTCAAGTTCATGTTTTGGCAAGGGAGAAATCAAAAGGTGGACAAATCCCTTTTAGTATGGTAGTAGTTTATGGTCTGGATTAACACAGGCCACTTTACATCGCGGCACTATTTACGGTTCGCGCGGTATTTATTTTTGCGAAGTCGTGCGTAACTTCTAGTTCTACATAATGCTCCAGTAAAAAAGTACACTCACATATTTGCTGACCGTCCCGGTGGTCGTATAGGGGTACGCGAGTTCGTGTACTGTGACGTCAGACGTGTCACGTGAGCGAGGCCTGCGCCCGCACCTCGTAATTACACATACCGCGGTGTTAACGTGGACACCATGGGGGCATTTGTGTCAACACCGACCTTCACCTATTTAGACATGGTGGTGAACACTTCGGCCGTGGCTAAACGTTAATCGCTTGAGATGATCAGGGAATCTAATTCATAAGCAAGTGGAGTGGTCTAATTTATTTGTATTATAATCACTTGCTATTATAATGACTAGCAAATAATATAAATGTGAAAGTTTGTGAGGATGGATGAAATTTGGTATAGTAGTAGTTTAAGCTCTACATTAACACATAGACACATACTTTTTATGCCGAAAAACTACAATGTTCCCGTGGATACTATATTTACGAGGTCGGAGCCGCGGGCAAAAGCTAGGTCTCTATATAATTGTCAGTGGGATGTCAGTTTGATGTAATCTTATACTATATACGAGCAATTCTTGGATATGTATTTATAATCAGAATCTTGGCTTCGTATTTTGCCATGACATTTAGTATGCAGGGGGTTTTGGGGGAGAAAAGCTATCTAGAACAGCGCAACACGTGGACCTGAACACGTTTGGCAACGTTGCAGCGCAAAATGATTCGCAGTGGATGCGTAGACAAACTACCTTGTTAAAACTGTTGCTATATCGTTCAATATGTTGGGCGATATGTCGCGCGCCAAATGTTGTCTGGTGGATACAAAGCATAAAAATAACAGTACCTGGGTAACCGAGCTCTGGGTGTTCTAATTAATAAAAAAAAAAAAAGAATAACATAAATATTTTTCTAACCGGTATTCGAACCCATCACATCACATTCCGAATTTTCGAACGAATCAAAAATTATACATACGCATACCAAACTGCCAATCGGACTGACATAATAGAGTCGAAATTATTAATATATTGTTGCACGACGAAAGAAAAAATTTATATAATTTGCCCACGCCCCGCCCGCGTATATACAGTCTCCCACGGGAACACTCCTTTTTCGGTATAGAAAGTAGGCTATGTTTAAATCCGGAGCTTAAACTACTACCATGCCAAATTTCCTCAAAATCCGTTTACTACTTTTTGCGTGAAACAGTAACAAACATCCATCCATATTCCATACATCCATCCATCTATCCTCACAAACTTTCACATTTGTAATACTAGTAGGATAGTAGGATTTACTCTGTGGCAGTGTGATGTTGATGTGGATCACGTGACGAGCGGGACAAGGTGTATGCGGGCACGTTATCACGGAAGGGGGAGCGGGGTTAATAACTAAGAGATGGTTATGGTTTGTTTTAGGTGGGAGATCTTCTTATTACGTTGTAGCACTAAAACTCAACGACGGCTGGACCGATTTGAATAAATTTGACTTGAAATACTTTTGCAAGTTCAGGGAAGCTTTAGATGGTGAGAAATAATGGAAAAAATTGCGAAGAAAATACTAGAAATGACGATTGAATTTTTCATACTAACTGTTCCTGTCCTGTCAAACATTTGACGTTTCTTTCCGTCGGTAGCATATATCCCGAACTCAAGTGTCACTAGACTGTCGAATACATTTTATATGTGCGTTCAGTTTACCTGTTTGGTTGGACTGGAAGACGGTTCTACTCGTATGTCAGAAAAATTGGCCGGCTCCAGTAGGTTGTAGGTGTAAGTTGTCGGATGAATAGGTGTTGGTAGTGCGTGTAGATTTTGGTGTTGAAATTGTACGAGTAGGTGCATGTAAGTAGGTGTAGTTGTTGTTGTGCTTATTTATTTATTCCAGTTCATGGTTAAGACAGAACAACGTGTGTCGGGTCAGCTAGTATAGCGATAAAAAATTAATACGGGAAGAGAGCTTAAAGATGACAATTGAAACAAACCAGACGGCTAGGCTAGAATCGGACTTCTGGTATAGGAGAACCTTTTGCCTGATTGAAATAACTATTTTTTTCATAGAAAACTATATCCCGACTACGTAAATAATATAGCCTACAGTGGCGAAGGCTGGTTCTATTTCATGGGGAAGCCCTAGCCTGTATAATAGGCAGGGATTTGGATGAGTGTCTTCAAAAGGTAAGTGGTAAGTGTAGCTGATAGGAATGGAGTTATAGGAACCGCACGCTACTGATAGCCTATGTTACCCGGGACATTATTACGATTTTATTTACACCTCATTCATAAAAATTTAGACGCTACGGTGGAACAAACATACATACATACATAGACTGCCAAAATCATTTACCCTTTCTTTTGGCTTCGTAGTCCCGACTAAAAACATCACACAAGAGCTCTCTCATGTCGGTTAAACCTCACTCCTTGAATTTCTAAACCATGAGACTTAGAAACTTGCGATTTTCAATGCTGATAAATCATGCTTGAAACTCTTTAAGAAAATTGTTTTGAACGATATCGGACTGTATCTTTTGAAGTAATTAAAAAAAACCTATAACGCGTTTCCAATAACGGACATCTCCTTAGAAGTTAGACATGTCCTGACATATGCTCTTGGTACGGTTATGTTTCATTTGTGACAGACGACTCAACTTACCCGGTAATCCTGTTTATTATAACTTACTAAAACCCAGAAAGAAACATTAATTACTAAAACGAAAACGCCGCCAAGCCTCAAACCACCTGCACGATTGGATCGGTTTTAATCACAGTTCGGCTCTGCGCGCGACAGCTCGATTAGCGCGGGAATTATTTTATTGCTAACATATTACGTATCGGATATATGTTGTGTGTCGGATATACCGTCGTTAAAAGTTTCAGAGACTAGAATTGATTAAAAAAGACCGCAAAAGAGATCACGAAACGAAATAGACAAAGCGGGACAGCGATGTTTTCGAATGATAATATAATTGGTTTGGTTACCAGTAGCGAGGCGTATATACAACTCGGAATATTATCGGTTTCCCTTATGAATATTACTTGTCTATAATATCTGTTATTGTTTAAAGTAATAAAATACAATTCGGGCGGCTTCGGGCTTACCTTTCCTCGGAAGACGGAACTCAAGCTTCGCCACTGTTGGTTAGATATTGATTTCGTGTTTGTTGTTTCTTCCTTTCACAATCATTCTTAGATTCAAACAATACTTTCCTGGGACAGATGATATGGATATCCAAGGATAACATGCGTAAACATTTCAAAAAGGAGTGCTCTGAGGAAATCGTGGCAGTCCTCCACTGTGCGCTTTACCCGGAGCTTTCTGCCGCGCACACTTAAACTCTGGAATGAACTGTCGCCAGCCGTATTTTCGGACCAATACGACCTTAAAACCTTCAAAAGAGCGTCATCTTTTAAAGGCCGACGGTAATCGCTTTCCACGGCGATCCAAATGCTCGTTTTCCCACTACATTTCATAAAAACAGTTGTGTATCAATTCATAAATTACACTTGATTTCCTGTGGTGCTATGTATTAACCGCCAATACCTTGGCTAGGTTGGTGCTTTGCAACCTATCGTAATGCTCGTTTATTTTATCTATCACTAGCTGTTGCCCGCGGCTCCGCCCGCGTTAAAACAGTATCCCACGGAAACACTGTACTTTTTCGGGAAAAAAATTAGCCTATGTTTAAATCCAGAGCCTAAACTACTACCATATCGAATTTAATCAAAATTCGTTCAGAAGTTTTTGCGTGAAAGAGTAACAAACATCCATCCATTCATACATCCATCCTCACAAACTTTTACATTTATAATATTAGTAGGATTAGTAGGATATATACTTTACGCACAAAATTTGTATACAGTCGGCCTTAATGCCTCGTGGCATTTTGTACCAGCCAACCTGAAGGTGGGACCTGCGCAATCTTCAAGCCACAGAATAGCGAGAAAGCTAGACTGGGACAAATGGCGCAAACTTGTGTCGGAGCCCGGAGGCCAAGATGGGTCGCTGAGCCATCATAGTAACCTGGAGGTGATGCAGATGCAGAGTGAGGTAGATGCATAATGATTCATTAAACAGATTCTTAGAAATTAAAGTAACGAATTATAGAAATATCCTTAGAATATTACACATAATGCAAGATATGCCTACATACAATTTAATTTTATTACGTTTTTTAAATCTTCAGTAAAGTGCGCTTGTCATGGATTTTAATTAAATTTTTTACAATTATATTTGTATGACTCATTTAATAATAATAAGTTACCAATAACAAAACCTTCCAAAAATATTCTCGCCTAGGACTACCTGTACAGGATATATCGGTCAAACGCTAGTTAAGTTCCAATCGTCAGCAGCGGGAGGCCCGCAGGTGCGGTTCCCCCCTCCCCCTCTAATGGAGCTGTCAGCGGCACGCGTTGGGCAAAGGATTACAGGTCCAAAGTCAGCGCATTGTTTGCGTTTGAACGCCGAAAAATAATCCGCGAAAGTTCTTCGTCTAATGAAATTAATGTTAATTTTTGGTAAATTCAATCTGTGTTTTTGAGATGCGAATAAGTTTTTCTATTTTTATTTCAGACGATGTAGGTATAGAATGCTGTATGTTTAATTTGTTAATAGAGGCAAAAACACGTAGTATGGTTATGATTACGATTTGAATATTCAATTAGAAACATAATATTAACCAATAGATGTCGCCCGCTACTTCGTGCCGAAGTAAAAAGGAAATCGTACATTTTTCCGCGATAAAAAGTTGCCCATGTCCTTCCCCGTGGTCTAATTTATATCTGTGCAAAGTTTATCACAATCGGTCCAGTCGTTTCAGAGCCTATTCATTACAAACAATGAAATAAAACAAATCTTTCCTAGTATAATATTAGTATGGATTTTAATTTACATCTTTACCTCCTAGCAGCTGCTGAACATTTTCAGGCTCTAAGATTCCTGAAAATACGGCTGATCGTACATTTAAAGAAAACTTGTTTATTTGGATATTTGTTTAATATGATTTATTAATTTAAGTACGCAGTCACAAGCGTGCAAATAACTCCCGAAATGAAACTATTCCACTTGCAGTAATGCAGATGCGCTAAACAGTTTCTGCAAGGCACCTTTTTTCGAAACATCGATAATTGTAATCCTTCCTCGGGGGCAGCACCCCACGGTGTGGAGGATGCCGGGGGGTGCCGGGGGGTGTCGGGGGGTGTCGGGGGGCGGGAGGCAACATCTGTGCTCGCAATCCCTCGCAGCCGGCCTGTCAACCGCAGCCTCTAGGCGTCGCTTTATTTATTTGAAGCGACCAAATTGATTCGTTTGATATGTTTCCATGTAATTTCGCTCTACATTCTTTAGTTGGTGTTCGATCTCTGGCGCCAGTTTGTACAGTAACTGAAACGTAACCATATTAGTATTGTTATTAATATGTTGAAATAGGTAGATATTAGATGAATGTATGTATTTCCCTATCAAAATAAAAAGAAGAATTCAATGTATAATTTACTCGTCGTACTTGACCCTCTCAAACAAAATACTATTCCACTAATTTAATTGTCTTTAACGAGTTGAATGAAAGTTAAAAAATTATTGCTTTATGCTCTCATTACTTACCGTTTTCAGGGTCGTATGTTTCGCTGTCGTAAACAGGTCTTGTTTTTTATTTAGGTGCGTTTGTGAATTTTGTACATGGACGAAAACTCGCGACACTGTAACCGGCACCGGCGCGGTATAAGGTATTCGCGCGCCGCATGCTTGCCTGTGCGCTATTGTTTTCACTTCTGTCGAGTGCCACTGCTTTTTCTAACAAATTACGGTGCGTACCTCAAAGTTTTAGGCAATCGTCGTTTTTCATACAAAGTCTGCCATATTCGTAAAAAAAAAAAAAAGATTGCCGAGGGCTATTAGCAAATAAGGTTTTACTATACGTTCAAAAGAGAGTCCGGAGAGACAGTTGGGATTTTGATATCAATTGTCACACCTCATTAAAGTCTCTATAATTTACGGGAAAAAGGCAGATTTTCCATGTAAATTTTGCCGGGTAAAGTGTCGCCAGCCTTTGATCTCAAAATACGTTTATTTCCTTGTAATCCCTTTATTAGCTTAAGTAGATTTTGATGAATCATTTAATAAATTATTTACAAAATCTTACTGCGTGTAAATTTTCATAAAACAACAAAGAAAGTACGACTGATGATGATGATGAATATATTCCTCAATACAAATTAAAATTTCAGTTAATACAGCTGAAAGAAATGAAACATAAAAATTGGCATTAGCTGTCGGCTAAACGCTATAATATTATACGATTTCTAAATGAAAATCCATATAACACGCCAGTCGGTGGCATATGGTGGCCGCGCGGACATACAACCACTGGAAGCGACGTGAGCGTAGTTGGACTAAAAGAAAACAAATGCTTTTTATTAAAAGTAAACAGCTGTTACATATTTTGGACCTTATCGTATTTGCTTAAATACAAACGGCTACTTTTATCAAAGAATATAAACAGAAAAAAAAAATTGAGAAAAAAGGTTTGAGAATTTCAGAGATAATATTTTTATGAAATATAGGGGGCAAACGAGTAGAAAGCGATTAGCGTCGCCTAGGTAATCCCGCAAGTCACAAGTGCGTTTTTAAAGATTTATAGACTGCAACAACTTTGGGTTGTTAATTTTAGCAACGAACTCTACAGTATCTGGCATACTACATACATACTACAGTTTATACTACACACTTTTCTGTAAGAATTTTAAGAAATATTTGAGGAACTGATGCATTAAACTTTTGTGTAAAGTAGACGAACTTATATTTCCCAATAGACTAAAAATAAAATATAAGTTTCTCGAGTCAGACTTCCCAACAATCGAGCGAATCTGTAAAAGAAGAACGTTTACATGTTGGATATTACTATCCCTGTATTGTTTCGCAATTTATTTATTACCAAACCGCATCCAGTTCCGCATTTGTCGGTGGTAACATTCATTAAAATTTGGGAAACCGGCCGTCGCGCGCACCTGCTGCCGCCGCCCGCGCTGCTAACTGCGCGCGGCGATACATTACATCGCGCGCACACAGTCCTCGGGAAGCCATTAGTTGGAGTTGGATCATGCCTTCTGCAAAGTCCTCGGGTCTCTGATATTCATGTCTCACAGGATCACGTGCACCGAGACCCACAAGCCTAATTCTCTTAACTATTTTCGATATAGTCCCGTTTCGGGCCACGCGCTGACTAGTTCCCGTATGCGTCAATACGTGCGCGCGCGAGCGGGACAGCCTGAAAATTCAAATTCAGATTTAACCGATAATATTTACGAGAATTGTCCCCATGGGCATAAATTAGTTTCAGCCTGCAAATCTTTGAGACAAATAATTTTTTTCAAAATTTGATTTTAGCATAACATTATTTTCCATCTTTCGTCGTTCCATCGTTCTTGGGTCTAATCCTGTATAATTTTCTGTGTTATTGTATTACAGTTGTATCTGCACTGAAAGTTGTCCGTGACTTCGTGCGCGCAAAAGGAAATTTCGCGGGAACCTTACCTTTTTCCGCAATAACAAGTAGCCCTTCCCAATGGTCTATTCTATATCTGTGGCATTAAATTTCATCGACATCGATCCGGTAGTTTCGGAGTATATTTAAT
Source organism: Phengaris alcon alcon (assembly GCA_037179445.1). Lineage (NCBI taxonomy): Eukaryota > Metazoa > Arthropoda > Insecta > Lepidoptera > Lycaenidae > Phengaris > Phengaris alcon. The sequence continues at coordinate 397,583 of JAYRCH010000133.1, read as the reverse complement.
GCAAACAAAAAATTACATCTTTCCTCTTTACATAATACTAGATGTCGCCCGCGACTTCGTGCGCACAAAAGGAAATCTCACGGGAACTCTACATTTGGCGGCACTGAATAGTACTGTAGCTTCCTTGATTGACTCTACACACTTTTACTTGATAGAGATGAAATAAAACTAGAGTTAGGAATAATAAAAATAAACTGATTTATTGATCCTTGATGTGGTCGAATGGCCCGGTGTGCGAGCACGCGCCTTCGCCTTGATAGGTCTGAACGTACGGAATTATATTTAATAATTAATTAATTATGCGCGTGCCACAAACCGCTGATGTCTCAAACCTACAAATGCTTGGTGTACGATTTGCATCGTACAAGTACTCTATGTCCTTCCCAATCGTCTATCGGAAAATTCATCGAAATCAGTCCAGTAATTTCGGAGCCTACTCAATGCATACAAACAAATATTGTATATGTAAATATAAATATTAGTATAGATTACCGCAATCATAATAACAAATACCCGTTAGATTGAAAATTTTACATGAGTTAGCCGACTCATAAACTCAACACGGTTTGGGGACGTGGGCTTTGACTACTTATCCAGGCATTTTTTCATGCCCGTTGCTGCAATTTTTCTTCTGCGGCTGCTTGAAAAAATTATTATGAGTGATTCAAAAGCTCAAGTGCTTGTTTTGTTATCTGTTTTATATAGCATACGTTATCACCATTAGCCTTATTGGTTCTGTTTACCTCCAAGAGGGTGCTCGGCCCGCGGCGCGCAGGTGCGTGTTCCCAGCGCATGCAAATTCCTCTACCCTCTACGGAGACAATGTTATTACAACAAACATCAGGTACTACTATTTTATAACTTAACAATAGAAATGAGAGCAAAAAGTTTTAATAATAATAATATATATGGACGCTTCGCACACGTCAATCTGGTCCCGTGGCAAGTTCTCGAAGAACTTGTTTTACGGGTACCAGACAACGGAAATATATTTAATACTTTTTATACTATAGATATATTTAAGATTTTTATTATATTATACACGTATACATGACCCAGGAATACAAAAAAACTTCTTGTTCCTTAGGCGAGACTCGAACCCAACCTTTGAGCACCAACACGCAGAACCACAGAGGTCGTCAAAAAGCTTTGTCTCGTTTTTGCCCGAACAAATATTATTTCTTCGTCCCATGGGGAAATACCTATTGATGGGTTCAAAAAATAAGTATCTTAAACTTAATATTTCATTATTATTTTTTTAAGAACGAAAGAAAAATCCCTGTAAAGCCTATCATATTATATAGAGACCCTCTACGACGTAGCCAGCGCTACGATATCTCGTAGCAAGGGCGCGTAGGCGCGCCGTAGAAGCCTTGAATAAAACTACATAATTACCTGAGAAATTATGTGAAAATTATATGATATCTTTTGGCTATGTAGTATGTAATAAGTGTTTTAAATTGATCACGGCACGGGACTCACGGCAGCGACATAACCGCGAGATGCGGGATGCGGGATAGATATATACGGGTAGATGAATTTAATGAAATATTTACAGACCGCTCTTATGCGGGTACATCACCAAAGTGTGTCTATCTATCATTCATAAATTATTTTCTAAATTAAACCAATTTTAAAATAAACTAGATGTTGGTCGTGTCTTCGTGCGCCTTAGCCTAGAGGTTATGGAAACCCCGCGCCCGCGTTTCGGAGCCTATTGCTAATGCAAACAAATAATCAAATCTTTCGTATATACAATATAATACTATATATTTTCCGCGACTATGTGCGCGCAAGAGAAAATGTCGTCGAAACAGTACATTTTGCAGCAATAAAAAATTGCCTACGTCCTTCCCCGATCGCTGTATCTGTGTCAAATTTCCTCAAAATCGGCCCAGTATTTTTGGAGCTTTTACAATGCAAACAAGATGACCTTTCCCCTTTATAATAAGAGTTTATATTAAGTATAAATATAGATAAAGAAAACTGGTTAGTTAATGATAATTAATTATTCCATCCATTACTACCACATCTTGCGTTTTCGTTAGCGAAATATCATCGTGTCTCCCACGTATTTTAAAGTTATCATTAATATGACTACAATTCACAAGTTTAATAGCGTTAATACGTAGACAAATAAATAAATCCGGAGATAAGCGTTGTGTACAGCGCGGCGGGCGGCGGCCATACCGTATACGTCCGTGTTTGTCCGTGCGTCCGGCGCCGGCCAGCTGCGCCCGCACCCCGAAATCCCTCGTTTGTGAGGTGGTAATTAGTGGAATAAAACTGTTCAAAATATTTAAAAACAGGCCAAGTGCGAGTAGGAGTCGTCGTGCACGAAGGATTCCGTGGCAAAAACACGTACGTACCCTCAGAATGTAAGAAACCAAATAATGTAAGAATACTTATATTTTAACTAGCAATAATTGAATGAAAAAATTGCTTCGCCCGCGTGAAATAAGGTTTTAAACTTTCTTCCCCTATTTTACCCACCTAGAGGCTGAATTTTATAAAACGCTGAAATACGTAATTCATTTTTTTCCCGTACTCAATAAATACGAAATATCATGCAAATGTGTCTAAGGAATAAAAAGTTTCATACAAACTTTAATCACCTATTTTACCCCCTAGGGGGATAAATTTAAAAAATCCTTCCTTAGTGGATGCCTACGTCATATGAGATACGTGTGCAAAATTTCAAATTTCTAGCCTTAAGGTTTTGGCCTGTGCGTTGATACATCATTCAATCAGCTTTGCCTTTTACATATATAGAAAATGGCCGATATATTAAGAGTAAATATCACATTTAATACGGTCTTGACAAACAAAATAATTTATTTTAACTTCATCAACATTTATTCAATTATTTTTTTTTTTTTTAATCGATTTGTAATGTTAAGGTAAACCAACATCCAACTGCAATACCAAAGACAATTTTAGATAGTAACGTTTCCTGTAACAAAAATGTTATTATTACAGAATTTATTTATTATTTTGTGTTCAAAATGGTATCAGAAATAAAATTTGTAAAAATCGTAATGAATAATTATTATATTATTTACTTCATCTCTATGCGCTAAGTGCCTGTCCACATGTGCATGTGACGACAACGTAAAACAGCGCGCGATATGGCGTTGCGACGTGCATTTTTACGACGACGTGAATTTGTAGACACGTTATGGCTGAGGCCCCATTAGCGCGGTACGACTTACGAGAGCTGATTGATAAGTTTCCGAAACGACAAAGAAAAACTTCAAAAATCTATTTAAAATAAATTTATTTCTCAACGTAGTTTCTTTCTACCTCGATGCATTTAGTCCAGCGCTTCTCCAATGCCGTTACACCAGTTTGATAAAATGTTTTCTCCAACCCCTCAAAATACTCGTCCACGGCAACAATGACTTCTTAATTTGATGAAAATATCTGGATACCTCACCATTTCTTCAGGTTTGGGAATAAGTGGAAGTCGCACGGGGCCAGATCCGGGGAATAGGGTGGATGCGATAGCAATTCGAACCGCAATTCATGGAGTTTGGCGATTGCAACCATTGACGTGTGTCAGGTGCGTTGTCATGGTGGAACAAAATTTTTTTCTTGGCCAAATGTGGTCGTTTCTTCTGGATTTCTTCACTTAATTTTTGCAGCAAGCTTGCGTAGTACTCTCCATTTATTTATTTTTTCCTTTTTGCAGATAATCCACTAAAATAATCCCTCGAGCATCCCAAAAAACAGTCGCCATCACTTTGCCGGCCGACAAAACCGTTTTTGCTTTCTTCGGCGCAGGTTTTCCGCTCTCAGTCCACTGCTTAGATTGTTCTTTTGTCTCGGGAGTATAATGATGTATCCAGGTTTCATCGACTGTTACATAACGCCGCAAAAACTCATTAGGATCTCGGTTAAACAGCGCCAAACACTCCGATGAATCTTCCACTCGACGTTGCTTTTGGTCTACAGTGAGCAAACGCGGCAAAAGATTTTTCATTCCCAAATGTTGGTGCAAAATATTAAAAACGCGTTCAGATGAAATGCTCACCATCTCTGCTATCTCTCGCAATTTTAAGCGCCGATCATTCAATACAATTTTGTGAATTTTTTTGATCATGTCCGGATTCTTGACTTCATTTGGACGGCCAGACCTTTGGGCGTCTTCGCAGCTCCGTCTTCCACGTTTAAAATCAGTTACCCAGGTGTGAATTGTACTCAATGCAGGAGCAGAATTACCTAAAACACTGTCTAGCTTGGTTTTAATCTGGGTTGCTGTTTTCTCTTTTAAAACGTAAAACTTTATCACCGCACGAATTTCGTTTCTTTCCATTGTTAAGAAAATTTACGACAGAGAAAGTTCTACGTCGTCTCAAACTAATTCCATCAGTTCGATTAAATTCAAATTTGGCGTTCTATTTTCAAAAAGATGCCAGAATATAATGTAATATTCCTTTTTTGCGTATCATTTTTTTAAGTTCGTCGTTTCGGCCAGTTCTCAATCAGCCCAGGTACGTCGCATCGTCGTATACAATTATAACGGATTGACGCATTGTATGGCGACGACGCGACATGACGTACTAACGATTCTTCAGTGCCGCGTCACCACACCGTTTTATGTTGACGACATCGTGACGTGGACATGTGGACAATGGGTCTTGTAGACACCGAAGATACTTACAAGAGTTGTGAATTGGCTCTACCGCCACTGGTCTCTTCGGACATGGCAACTGCCGGCGACGGACTGTGTGTCTGACGTCACCCACCCGTGATACCGAGACAACAATATGTTGTCTGTCAGCTGTCAACCACGCATTCCGGTTCACAAACACTACAGGTCTAGCAGGAACATTTGACAGCGGCGTAAACGTAACGTTATCGATTAAATGTGCACGTGCAGTGCACCTGCGGCATATCGCACACCTGCGCCCAAATGCTCTGAAAATATCATTATTTTCCCAATAAATATGCGCACCTGCGTTGCACGTGTGTTAGTCTAATTCTAGAACATTATTATCAAGCTCAACTCTAGAGGTGCTCAAATTGTGTTATTAAAAAGGTAAAATATCTTTAAGTATATCTTTTAATCACGGCGAACTATATCACTCTTTAGTTCAGTACTTCAGTTACTTGTTCACTGCGCACTATTTTGAATAGGCAACAGCTCAAGTCATATCTCACTTACGCCTTCCTCAAAATAGTTAGTTTTTGGAACGAAGTTCCTTATGGCGCGTTGCGAATTGGGGACTACACGTTAAAAATAGGCACGACACTTTTTGCCACTCGAAATCACAATGTAATAACGACTATTAAGAATGATACAAAAAACGACCTTATCACCTTGACAATAATTTAGAATTTTGCAATTACACATTGTGACTGTTATGAATGTTACATATTGTGACTAGCTAGTCGCGCCTTAGGTATGCGAGCGGTGGGACTGAAAGGCGGGGGCGCTTGATGTTATTACTCAGTTCGGAGCCGGACTTCGCGGCGGCAACACGCGTTGACAGTTCAGGCTAGTTTAGAGAAAACACACAAGAGATTTCAATAGCAAGATGAGTCCGCCGATAAAAAGACAATCTAAGGAAATAATATTTAAAGTCCATACGTTTTTAAAAAACGGAAAGCCGATGTCAATAGTTTAGAATATAAAACTGATGCGTCTTTAATTTATTCTCTTCAATAATTGAATAATTATTGTTCACGATATCTCGAGATTGGTCGTCACTGTCTAATCTCATGTGCGTTGCGAGCAGCAAGCAACCCGCCCCCTCACCCCTGTCCCTACCTAAGGCGCGGCCAACTAGTTCCGCGCGCACTATATATATTTAGTTCAATTATTGTTGCACGCCGTAAGAAAAAAAATAATATTATATTATAAATATGTCATGGACTATGAAATATTAAGGTCGTCGTCGTTGTGCAACGTGCAATATATCACTTGCATTTCTTGTTCAATATGTAATTAAATATGCAAGCAAGCGGTGTGCAAATATGTGTGTATACATTACATGTAATTATCCATCGGAAACTGCGCATTTTTAAGTTATATAAATAGGCTTCAATTCTTCATTATCAACTATATATTTATATTATAATATATATATATATATATATTATAACTTCGTTCCATCCGAGTGACCCTTGACACCTCTCAAGTTTTTTGTTAGTTTTTCTCGTTTTTTTAACAAAATGTTTAATGTTACTTACTGGGAATTAGTTTATGTCGTTTTGTGCATTGTCGAGCGTGCGGGGCCGGGCGATGTTCGTGAACTAAAGATAAGTCTGCGTTGAAACTGGATGAATGAACCATGTCGTTCTACTAGTGAACTAGACTTACTACTTTAACGACTAATTCGCGAACTACACACGTCTAATTCACAAAGAAACACAGCAGCCAGCAGCATTAGTGTCATATAATTTTAAACTTTTTCTTTATTACTATAAAACACGGTTTCGCTTGAGACACCCGCCGCTGCTCAGCCGTTGATGGTCGCTAGCGGCCGCGGGACGTTTTCGTTTTAATGAAGATTCATTTCAAAATTTGCCTGCTCCACTGCCGTTTCGACGTGAAATGACCCTTTAAGGGCCTGTTTCACAATCTTCTAATTGGTGTCGGATAGATTAATATGAAATTTTGTCACTGCTTACTTTATATCGAGCGACAGACACAAAACATGCGAATAAGCTATCTGACACATATCAGTAGATAGTGACACAACCCGTAAACGTAATAATGCCCAGTGTTTATTTACCTACGAGCCATAGTTTAAGCACGTTGGTCTCAATCAGAAAACTCTTTACCAGAGTTTTACCATGACTTGAGATAAATCGCGTCGAATCATATCATCTCTTCATGATATACGGGGCACGATATATATAAACGAGCAGACGGTTCGCTTAATAGCCATACACCATACAGTCTATCGTCCAATCGACTTGATCAGTTCGATTGGATCAGTTCCATATTGACATAGTAGGACTAATATAAATGTAAAAGTTTGTGAGGATGGATGGATGGATGTTTGCTACTCTTTCACGCAAAAACTACTGAACGGATTTCAATCAAATTTGGCATGTTAGTAGTTTATGCTCTGGATTAAAACAGGCTACTGTTTATCTCGAAAAAGTACAATGTTCCCATGGGATAATATATTTTCGCTGGCGGAGCCGCGGGCAAAAGCTAGTAAACAGTATAAAGTGACTATATAGACCGTCAAGCCCAGGCCGTCTCCAGGCCCATACACGGTTAGTCCAAGTGATCTAATCGAGCTGATGAAGTCAGAATGGACACCTATAACACGTTAGTTTATGTGTGAAACAGAGCCTTTAGCCAAGTTAACATCGCTAATTACGACGACGAAGTTCGAAAAAACAAATGCATGGGATTTGACATAAGCATCGCTAAGTGACATAATATGTCAAATCCCATACATTTTTGTTTTCAAACTTCGTCGTCGTAATTAGCGATGACAACTTGGCTAAAGGCTCTGTAAACCCATGGATAACTGTATCACCATGCTCATTCATATTTTGTCATTACTAACAGTTTTACAACGCAACCTCCTCGTGCCCGGGTATCTACTGTCCTACTCCAGCTGGGGCCGCCAGCTGCGACTACGTTAAAGCGCCACTTGTTCCAATATCAATACTTATTGCTTATTTGAAATTATTATTTTCAGCTCCTCTTTTCGTGTCTAATTTATTTTATCATTATGGAGGAAAAGCTAGCTCTTTTAGAAGTAGCGGAGCCTGTTGTACCTCGGGCAGTTTTCCATTTATTCGTTACTACCTGTTGCCCGCGGCTCCGCCCGCGTAATTATAGTATCCCTCGGGAACACTGTACTTTTTCGGGATAAAAAGTAGCCTATGTTTTAATCCAGAGCCTAAACTACTACCATACCAAATTTCATCGAAAACTGTTCAGTAGTTTTTGCGTCAAAGAGTAACAGACATCCATCGATCCATCCTCACAAACTTTCACATTTATAATAGTGTGAAATTTTGTGAGGATGGATGGATGGATGTTTGTTACTGTTTCACGCAAAAACTACGATAATACTTTTTAGTCCTAGCATTTACTTACAGTCAACAAAAAGTGTGTGTCGTCTCGAGGTTTAGAGATTTTAACAGTAGATAATAGAATAAATTTTATCTAAAAAACACCCCTATTATTTATTACATAAAAATTATGTATAATAAGAAAAAAAAACAAGGTTTTTTGAGTTTAAATTGTATGATTTTAGACTTTTTTTAGCAAGTAATAAAATATATTTTTTTAGAAATGTAAAATATTCTAAGGAATTAAATGAGACCTTTTTTATGTATGTAGGTCATAAATAAAATTAATTAATTAGTTAATTCAAGGTAAGGTAGTAACCAAAACATAAAATATTCAATTGCTTGTAACTCTTGTTGCGGGGTGTTTAGTCGATAAAATTAAGCCGATAATCTGCTGTTAAAATTTGTTAACCTCGAGACGACACATACTGTATATCGTAATTCGTAGATGGTACATCACGTTTCACGGTTGCTACGTACCCGCTAAACGCAGTAGCACTCCGAAATAGTACGGTATTAATACACCATCATGTGGCGAGCACCTGGTCGTGACGTCACAGGCGGGGTCTAACTGACCGGCATCTCCGCATGTGGGTGGAAAACTCCGCAGACCTTCGAGAGGAGTGAGACGTGCGTGGGACCCTGATTTATGATGTCTTACTTATTGCTGGCTGGAGAGGGCTTAGTGTAAGTCTTGTGGCAATGACTTTTGACAATTGGCGATAGAACTCATGTTTCATATTTAATAACTAGTAACTGGGAGATCGAGCTTCTACATCTGTTGCATAATATAACAGTAATAAGAAGTAGATCTATCAATGTCATATTGACAGATGTCACAAGCACAGCCTATCTAGTTTATTTTAGTTAGCCAAAAGGCTATATGTAGTGTAGACGTATCTGTGCTAAGCGTCTCTCTCGTATGTACCAATAAAGGAGAATATAACAATTGTTGCTGTATTGTTATTATCACCACTCAAGCGTAAGAAGTATCTATAAAACCAAGACGTCGTAGTTCAAAACAATCTACATAACAAAAAGATTAGTCTAACCGGGACTCGAACCCGAGACACCAATTTGTCAACAACGCAAAAAGTACAACGCATACGACCGAATATTTGTTGAGTATATTGAAAATTTAAGAGCGAAATAACTCGTATATCTTATTACGCAACGAAAGAAACAATACAAACTGAAATATTCGAGGTTGTGGCATATGGCATAAGACCTCTAGCTAGATCGATTTTTCACCCCAAAAGATAAATCCACTTGGTTGAAAAACCAAAATTCAGACTTGTTACAATTGACCACGAACCTGACGCGTCGTAGGCGTAATATAAAATATAATACGTATATAGTATAAAATAAATAAATATAAAATATATAATTTATACAATATAATATCTATTGTATCAACGCGGTATGTATCTACCTAACCCTTAAGAGAAAACTTTTAACATGTTTTTTCTTAACATGTTTAATACAGTCAAACCCCAAAAATAATTATACAGTATACACACTTTTTTATAGAAATATTCGCGATTAAATCCGTCATTTTACCTATTCCATGATGTATGAAACGCCACTAACCAAAATCTATGTCCCTGTTCCTATCACCTTATACTACTCTCACCGGATGCAATCTGAACTTGAGGATATTTATACACCATCAAACATGGCGGCCCGCCAGCGCCCGCCAGCAGACACAGACCATGTGCAGGGGCTGGTTATTCTCAACAACAGATGATCACCTGCAAATGGACTCCAGAACTGTTGGCTCTAGGTACAGACAGAAATATTGCATCAATTATGTAAAACAATGCTATCGAAACTTGGGCGCCTATATTGGTGGATATTTGAAAGTCCTTCCATGTCATTTACGTCATATCATCCAACTACCTGCCAATTTACGCAATATATCGAATTTGCGCTATTAGCTGTGTGTTGATAAATACCTACTAAATTATATATCCATCTACTGCACGCTGTTACTACACACATAGGTATGGGTACATACAAAATATGATGTATAACTCAGTTCACATTCAATATAATCCAAACATCAACAAAGATAATATAAGGACACTATAATGCTACTAATTTAAATGTCACTTGTTTGTATTGTGTAAATAAGTACATTAATAATATTATGATCAAAAATTTCAAAACTAAAGATAGTCTTTGACGTACGACATTTGACAGAACAAATCTTCATACAAGTAAAATTACGCCATCTTGGTTTTCACCATACTTCAAATGTCAGCCATCTTGATTTCACCGTACCTAAAATGTCAAAGTGGCCGCAAAATCTCCAAAAGTGGGGCCATTTGTGCGGGGACAATTTTCACCTCAACATACCTCGTCTATAACATATACGTCTATGATTGTGATCCAATTTATTATAATTAATTTACTCATCTCTTTGTTTACGTTAAAATAAACTTGGACTTGAATGGCGTTTCATAGAATAGTTTTGACCGCGTGTTGAGTAACTACTTAACCAGTAACTTCTGTCGTTTATTGCAGATGGAGGCGAAGGTGAAGGAGGAGGTGCCGGACAAGGACTACGCCGTGCCCACCACCACCGAGAGACGGAAATGTGAGTACTGAGGCATCAGCTCAATGAGGGCTCCCACGTATAAATTCGCCGCTCGCTCGCTTGTCTCCGTAATGTCACTGTTTATTTCTATTTTTATTAATGTTGCGAATATTTAGCAATACGTTAGATTAATGATGGCAAAGTTACGCGTACGGATCAATGAATGCGAGTGCTTTAAAAGCGGAGCTAAGAAAAAAAACTGCCGTTTTTTTTGTGCACAAGGGGATTGCGCAACACTGGCGTGGCCAATGCGGTTACTCTACTATTTTATTGTATTAAATACTAGCTTTTGCCCGCATCTTCGCCCGCGTGTAAGAGTGTTCGCGGCAAAAACTTATCAAATATAGCCGCAAAATTTTCACACGTACTTTTTAATTTTAAGATATCTCCTAGATAAGGATTATTATTGTGTCCTTATGATGACCTGCACATAGCTTCTGAAAATACCACATTATTTCTGATATTTTTTTTAAACTTAGAATATAAATAGTATCCATAAAATATAGACATATCACATCGTGGACTTTTTTGTAGACCTATAAGAGAGAAATAATCCCGCCATACATTGTTTTGTTAATTATTTCCAACGGGGTACAAGGTTAGGAAACGTTTTCGACAAAAAATCCCAAGACGGCTTGATTTTTTTCGACACCTGCAACGATTATCGCCATAAATCAAACGTGGTGTGGATGGATTGACCTTATATTGGATGCGATATTAATTATTTTTCTGGAACAGAGGAACAGAAATCAGTACCTACATCAAAAGCCATCAAAAAATTATGTAAAAAGGACAGTTAAATTGCGTTGTTCACACTTGAACAAGATTGGTCCTCTGAGTCGGATACTTCAAGCTATTGGAGTGCTAGAACATTACGTACTTGGGTTCGTGGTATGTGTGTGGTCATGGTCATGTATCTGGGCACGTATTCGTGTTCGTACTACCAAAGAATCCTACTACTATTATAAATGTGAAAGTTTGTGAGGATGGATGGATGAAAGTTTGTTACAATTTCACGCTAAAACTATTGAACGGATTTCGATGAAATTTGGTGTGGTAGTAGTTTAGGCTCTTGATCAAAATATAGGATACTTTTTATCCCGAAAAAGTACAGTATTCCTGTGGGATATTGTATTTACGCGGGTGGAGCTGCGGGCAAAAGTTAGTTTAATATATATATTAAACTAGCTTTTGCCCGCATAATGTATGTACCATATATGGTACATACATTATGTAACATACTATGAAATAGGAGGTATATCTACGTGCTACAGTATATCGGGGTATACACTACACTGTGCACAGTGACTGTGAGAACCGGCGCAACTGCCGATCATAATCTAACGACAGCGGCGCGCGGCACGGACGAGGTACAGGCCGGACAGGGTTAAAAGCTCCTGGATGTGTCTAACAATGTAATATACGGTCTGTTATTTTATTTATTAACGTTACTAATATCCATGGTGTGCAATATTATATGGGTTTCTTAAAATCACTTCAAAATTATTGTCCAATTTCGCTCAAAATAATTTTCAATCATCATTTTCATCCAATGTTGATGCGCTTTTTTTTTGTTACAACCCTCCTCTAAAAGCTAAACGGCTGGCTCGAAAAATCTGAAAAAATTCATGATGGTAGTCAATATAATGAAATTTAAAGGAAAACTATAACGCCTTATATAACTTTGTTAGTTTAGGATTTACAGAGACCTAACCTGTAAAATGCGCTTACTTGGAAAACTTCGTACAAAATTACGCATTAATATGTAAAACATGTAAAATATTGGTACAATGTTACGAAAGTTGAAACCCTACATGCGCGATTCCGATTCGCACTTGGCCGGTTTATTTTAAATATACCTGAGTTACGTGACGGTAATTCGACGTGTCTCGACGCGACGTCGTGGTACCAAACAGTGGCGAAACCGTCAGAAAACTAGGACACGGGTTCGTGTCCTAATGTCATTTACATAGACCCAGGGACAGACATTACTGTTTCTGGGTCTATGGATAGATAGATAAAACATATCCATCCTAAACGTAAGTTTATCGTGTAGTATAAAAATTTCAAAGGCGATCATTAAATTTGAGCCTAGATGTCAAACTTCCCCTAAATAATGCTATAACTTTTTTGTTTCTACTGACTTGGCCGGTATCTTGACTCTTGGGGCCAGATTTGTATGGAGTGTGAATGATCTCCTTAGTATAATTCAAACGTCAAGAACTGAGTTAATATATCCTACTAATATTATAAATGTGAAAGTTTGTCAGGATGGATGGATGTTTGTTACTCTTTCACGCAAAAACTACTGAACGGATTTCGATGAAATTTGGTATGGTAGTGGATTAGGCTCTGGATTAAAACAAAGGCTACTTTTTATCCCGAAAAAGTACAGTGTTCCTATGGGATACTGATACTTTTATAAAGAACTAGCTGTTGTCCGCGGCTCCGCCCGCGTTAATACAGTATCCCATGGGAACACTGTACTTTTTCAGGATAAAATGTATCCAATGTTTTAATTCAGAGCTTAAACTACTACCATACCGAATTTTATCGAAAACCGTTCTGTGGTTTTTGTGTGAAAGAGTAACAAAAATCCATCCAACTTTCACATTTATAATAGTAGTAGGATCTAAGAAAAAATTAATAACAGATATTAGTGCCCGCGTTTATACAAAATCATAGCATTCTCAGCGTAAGTACAGTCGCCCTGACTAGTGGCACCGCCCCCGTGCATAATACATGGTGTTTGTCCACCACAGTACCACCACGCCCCTGCTCATCGATCACCGCTACCACTAGATACCACTTACTGTACTGGCAGCAAAATTAACGCTGTTTAAATTTTTTGTAAACTGATACATACCTAAGTAATTCTTTAAGAGAAATATCATGTTCAAGTAGTAGTTATTTTATATATATCTGCTGGTACTATTTGTATAATAAAAACAGCAATTAAAATTATCAAAATTAGTTTTATTATGTGTCTTAAAAAGATGAAAACTAAAAAGGCAGAGGGTGCACCCATGGAGCTGATTGCAGTTGTTGGTTAGTTGCTCTATTTTGCTATTTTACTTTCATAGGCGGTTTCTTGTGAAACATCAGATGTTAAAGAGTGTAGAATGTAGCGACTGGCGCATCGTTACGCCAAATAGAAATAAAAAGCACAAAATTAAAAAAAAACACACTTACCGCTTCGCACCAGCTACCTGAAAGTTTAGTTCAATTTAATGATGAATTACACAGGTAGGTATGTACTGAATGACCGCATACGACACATCAACTAATAATATGTGCGCCTACATTATACTTTTGTCTCCGGCCCTGTCTCTATTGAAACGAGTCATAGAGTTAACGTGATGGAGTTGTCGTGTAGTGGAGCCGAAGTGGCAGGATGATGTGTGGCGACTGGCGACCGGCGCTGTAAGCGCTCTCCGGGAGAGTTATGGCGCGGGCGCGTGCGGTTTGGCGCGGATTAATTTTATTTTGTCGCGTTTTATTCTAGATTCTTATCTTATTTGATTAAAATCTTGATTGACAGCAAATACTTTTGCCACAGAACAGAAAATATATTATATACTTACGTACAGAGCAACATCTTTCATAGAACGATCCAAATCGATGCAAAGAAAATTATGATGTCCCCTTCAACGGCCCACAATTTTTCACGGTCGTGGACACACCGTATGCTTGTAATAGATAGTGCAATCAAACCGAAAGCTAACTATGTAGCTGTTTATCGGTTCGTCTTTCTTTAATCTTTGCTTTTGCTGCCAAGTAAGAACAGTAAACTGCGTAAATAAAACTGATAAACACACTGATCAATGTTCTATCAAACCAATACTAAATCTAAGATCAAACAATAATCTTTAAAATCCGTACTGAACAGTCAATTTTAAGGGATAGTGTTCTTCAATTTTACAACTGATTAAAATGAATATTCGGTAAACACTTATTAAACTGCATACTAATTTGACAACGTTATATCACAATATTTATATATTCTTCCATTCGATATTCTCTCTCCCTTCAGTATGAGCTGAAGGGCTCAGTTGTCAAAACACAACTAAAAACGCTTGTGTTGTGCGATTGTACTGTTTAGAAGGCCGGTGGCGTGGCCGACACGATAACGCGGGGCCACGAAGCGCGGGGTAAGTGGCGAACTCGTGTTTTTTTTTAGTTTTACCTTATATTATTTGTTATGTTATGTAAAAACATCATATAAAAAAGTATTAGTAGCTGGTACATACGTGATATTCGTTATAAGGACTAATCAAATTCATCATGGATCATGGACCAGTGCAGGCGGGACACGTACAGCTGCGTTGCGGGAACCTCACACCGCAGGCGCAGCTCGGGTACGTAGGGTGCGGTGCCGCGATGGTTGCGGACGGCAGGCTTCCTCTTCTTTCTTCTCTCCACCAGAATGAAGCCCTCCTCATCGCACCTCCTGATCTTGTCCTCGACCGGTCGAAGAGATTCAGCCTTGCGGCTCTCCTTGGCCTTGGGGCTCTCCTTGGCCTTGGGGCTCTCCTTAGTCTGGCGGGTCTCCATCTCCCCCTTTGATTTCCGCGGGGGTTCGGGGTAAGGGGCAACACTGGCATGCTTTTTCTGCTGAGTCGATTGACTTTTCAGCTACGGCTCCATCGCTAGCGACGAGGCTTCGGTGGTTGTTGACCCGTCAAATTCCGCTGAACGACGAATCAAACTGCGCTCCGCGACGCGTATTTACGTAGGCACACGGATGATCAGGTGACCTACATAGAGATATTACTTTTTATTTGCAATAATCCACTTTGCAAATCACCGATGGTATTTTCCGATGCATCCAATCTACCTCGCATCTCGTCCAGCTCGGTATTCAAGGTGTTACACTTGCTCAGCACGCTGGAAACGTCTCAGCTCAGAAACGTCCGGCAGCTTGTGGAGATTCTTAGCCAAAAAGGCCTGTACGTCATTAAGATCCGTCTGCTTCAAAAAGGGTGATGATGTCCTGTAACCTACGTTCGCCCCCATCTCTTCTTCGTGATAGTAACATCTGCGTGGTCTTGCCGAGCGCTTCACACAGCATCAGCTTGCCCATGCAAATCTCCTCGTTGGTGTAGGTGGACTTGCAGAGCTGCACGATGCTGTCCTCGTCCATGGTGTTGATGACGTTCTGGACGAATGCCAGCAACTCATTGGCAATGAGCGCCATAGTGACGTAGCGGCAGCGAGCCGCGACTCGCGAAATATTAAATATTTTTTAATATTTGCAACATGTGCCGATTCGCGGAGCGCGACCGTTTGCTAGCACTCTACGCACGAATCAATAGGCATATATTATATTACCTAAAAAAATCGTTATTAATTGTTAGACAACATGATAGTAAACATTTCTTCGCATGGGTGCATTTTCTCTTGAATCACTAGAGTTTTTAATGCAGTTATCAGAAATATATCTATTTAATTATTTATTGTAATCTATACTAATATTATAAATAGGAGAGGTTTGTTTATTTGTATGTTTGTTTGCAATGGATAGGCTCCGAAACTACTGGGACGATTTTGATGAAATTTGGCACGGATAGCGTAGACCACAGGGAGGGACATATGCTACTTTTTATCGCGGGAAAATGTACGGTTCCTGGGGGATTTACTTTTGCGTGTACAAACTCGCGGAAAAAATCTAGTAGATCTATATATTGCTGAAAACTGCATTAAAATCCGTTGAGTAACTAGTTTAAACGATCTAAGCGAACAGGAAAGGAAGCGACTTTATTTTATACTATGTGAAGAAGATTAAATTATGTAAGTATATTGCCTCTTCTGCGCTACGCCCTTCAGTATAGGGTAAAAATATGGTATATTTTTACCCTATACTGAAGGGCGTAGCGTCAAGAAGTTTGACGAAAAGTTGTAAGTACGAGTAGGTAAAATACTCCCTAGTTTCCCTATTCCCTCCACTTCTATAACTCCTACACGTCTAAACTGCTGACGCTGATGATGAATTAACATCTACACCACTTACACCGAGCTCTGTAATCGTAATGGAGTTGTATACTGTACATGACACAGGCTCGCTGATGATTCAAAACTTCTACACCACTCACACCGAGCTCTGTAATCGTAATGGAGTTGTATACTGTACATGACACAGGCTCGCTGATGATTGAAAACTTCTACACCACTCACACCGAGCTCTGTAATCGTAATGGAGTTGTATACTGTACATGACACAGGCTCGCTGATGATTGAAAACTTCTACACCACTCACACCGAGCTCTGTAATCGTAATGGAGTTGTATACTGTACATGACACAGGCTCGCTGATGATTGAAAACTTCTACACCACTCACACCGAGCTCTGTAATCGTAATGGAGTTGTATACTGTACATGACACAGGCTCGCTGATGATTGAAAACTTCTACACCACTCACACCGAGCTCTGTAATCGTAATGGAGTTGTATACTGTACATGACACAGGCTCGCTGATGATTGAAAACTTCTACACCACTCACACCGAGCTCTGTAATCGTAATGGAGTTGTATACTGTACATGACACAGGCTCGCTGATGATTGAAAACTTCTACACCACTCACACCGAGCTCTGTAATCGTAATGGAGTTGTATACTGTACATGACACAGGCTCGCTGATGATTGAAAACTTCTACACCACTCACTCCGAGCTCTGTAATCGTAATGGAGTTGTATACTGTACATGACACAGGCTCGCTGATGATTGAAAACTTCTACACCACTCACACCGAGCTCTGTAATCGTAATGGAGTTGTATACTGTACATGACACAGGCTCGCTGATGATTGAAAATTTCTACACCACTCACACCGAGCTCTGTAATCGTAATGGAGTTGTATACTGTACATGACACAGGCTCGCTGATGATTGAAAACTTCTACACCACTCACACCGAGCTCTGTAATCGTAATGGAGTTGTATACTGTACATGACACAGGCTCGCTGATGATTGAAAACTTCTACACCACTCACTCCGAGCTCTGTAATCGTAATGGAGTTGTATACTGTACATGACACAGGCTCGCTGATGATTGAAAACTTCTACACCACTCACACCGAGCTCTGTAATCGTAATGGAGTTGTATACTGTACATGACACAGGCTCGCTGATGATTGAAAACTTCTACACCACTCACACCGAGCTCTGTAATCGTAATGGAGTTGTATACTGTACATGACACAGGCTCGCTGATGATTGAAAACTTCTACACCACTCACACCGAGCTCTGTAATCGTAATGGAGTTGTATACTGTACATGACACAGGCTCGCTGATGATTGAAAACTTCTACACCACTCACTCCGAGCTCTGTAATCGTAATGGAGTTGTATACTGTACATGACACAGGCTCGCTGATGATTGAAAACTTCTACACCACTCACACCGAGCTCTGTAATCGTAATGGAGTTGTATACTGTACATGACACAGGCTCGCTGATGATTGAAAACTTCTACACCACTCACACCGAGCTCTGTAATCGTAATAGAGTTGTATAAAACGTCGGTAATTGCGGGCCCAAGGTGTCGCCGCCACACGCAGCCCTCGATAACGACTAGGGACGTCCCACGGAGGATATTCATGTCGATATTGTCGATGCGTATTTGTTGCACGGCCGTAGGCTAAATGATATAATGTCAAGTGCGCGCTGTCTCATATTGTATAAAAATTTAATTGTTAAACAAATTACAGTTTTTTTTAAAGTCTCGGCTTTAGTCATAACGCGATCGTCACGATCTGTAACAAAATATTTTTAAATACAATGAAACGTATTTAAGCGCCAGTGCTATATTTACTTACTATATATTTGTGCTTACTTATTATATATTTATTTTGCATGTCGGTTATATACACAACAAGGAAAAACAGGACAAACATGAATTTTAAAAGAATGTACGAGTGTCGAGTACATACATATTTATTGTGTAAGTTGTAACGTGTCGTAAATTAACTTTAACCGTCCTTATAAACTCTTTGTTATCAAAATATTGTAATTGGGTATATGCCTACATGAAAACAATTGTTTTTATAAACATACAGAAATAAACTAATGTTTACTGACATCAAATACAAAAAGTATTATTAATAAAAGTATTAAGTAAATATGAACATGAAGGCGCTAACTTGTGAGATAACAGAAATTTTGTACATCTGATCATACATTTCGTAGCAACTTGCAAGCGTATGATGTCACCTGTCGGTACGACTTTTTTATGGGGCGTTTTTACAAGACTCACAAAAGAGCTTCAAACAAAATTGTAGTTTGAAAATATTGATTTTAGTTTACTATTCCTTTAGTAAGCTTTCTTATTTTTTACCTACTCATTTAAGTGATAAAAAAATTCAGTTAAGTATGAAGTACCAGGCAAGTATTGAGTATCGATATATCAGCCGGCACATCCCTACTGGAGGGCGCGTGTCCGTGGCACGCGGGTCGGCACACCACTAGTCACCGCTCGCCGCTAACTTTTATTTATTCTGTCAGCCGCAGCTGTGACTTGAGCTTTTTCTATCACAACACTAAAAATTGCTTCGCCGATATGAAAGTCATAGACTTAGGTTTGTATTGAAATACTAGGTGGATATGCGTTCACCTAAAACAAAAGGGATTTAAATACAAACCTATTCTTTATGGTTAGTAAATTGTTAAATGTTTATGTCATCTCGTTGCTAAAATCGGATATCAATATTAAATAACGCGCAATAATATATTTTTTTAAACTATGAACACTGAGAGTGCCGATAGAAGTAGATGCGCTACATCATTCTCCTGTCACAAGTTCAATATCTCATCTCAACGCGCGTAAAGTTTTCACTTCAACAATATTTTAGTCACAGCATAAGCGGGCGCGGAGAGCGGCGCGGAGAGCGGCGCGGATAACTAGCGGCGCGGATAACGAGCGGCGTAGTATGCGCTCTCACGGAACCTATCATCGCGTGCACAGTCTGCCGATAGCTTGTAGGTAGTGGGGCCATTAAACGCGCATATTAATATTCTGTTTATTGCATTAAAAAAGTTGACATTGTTAGAATTATAGTAGAAATTTTTCAATGTGTCATATTGAAAATAGGTTATCTTTTGAGCCGGTTATTTTTACGGATTCCACTGGGTTCACGCGATAGAGATATGGAAAAACTGTTGAAAATTAGTGCTCATTATAGAATATTAATTAATTCTAAATGTGTAAGTGGACGAATACCAAATGTATTCAAAATAAGTTTATCAATTTTGATTTACCGACATCGATTATGGCCATTAGACAGACATTTCCCAGTTACACTTATAGCATAGGGTATAGACTAATCGATAGCTGGGCGAGCTCAATCAGCGACCAGGCGGGCAGGCGGGCGGGCGGCGGCCATAATGTAGCATAAACAGCCGGGGGCGTGCGCCGGCACGGACGTTTACACAGCCGCTCCGAGACGCGGGGCCATGAAATACGCGATTGACGGCCGAATACAGAAACGCTTACCAAAATTGAGAGCTCCCCTAAATCACGACAAAGACGTGACTTGAGTGCCACTTAATTTATTCGTTCAGATCTAAGGATTTCGCTCAGCATGGAAACTCTCAACAAGTCTCTATCTCTTATAGTTTTGTAATGCCAGGGGACCACTTTAGAGGTTATTACTCGAAATGGTTAAATTACTTGTAATCTTTATTTTAAAAGACCTACTCAACGACTCCCCTAAATTTGTAAACCTTATATATTATATTTTATATATATATTATATTTTATATATATATTAAATTTTAGAGAACTTTTTATCAAATATATTACTATCTATCATCATTATTATGTGTACTTTATGGACTGTACCAATTTTTCAGAACATTGTACTTTCTGTTGTCTGGAAGAAATTACTGCGTAGTACTTAGCCGTCTTTGTGTGCATGTCTGATTTTTGTTGTAATGTTTTTGTCTATGTATATTATCATTGTTATTTGTAATGTGCACAATAAAGCATATTTGATTTGATTTGATTGATGGGATAGAACGAAAAAATATTTTTCATCCCCATTTCACATGTATGGAGAGCCATCCCTAAAATATAACATTATTAATATTTTATGATGCTAAAACTGATATCTATACACAATCTATAAATATACCAAATTTCATCCATTTATATTTATATAATTACAGAAGTTAGGAGGGCGGACAGACAGACAGACGGACAGACGGGGCAAAATTATAAGGGTCCTTCTTGTTTAACGGAACCCTAAGACGTGCAAGTCCAATGTTAAACTGTCCAGGGCCTTTAGTCAAGATGCATTTGATAATTTTGACGGCGAAGTTCATCGCTAAATGACATGACGCTTGCGATGCCTTATGTCAAATCCCATACGTTTTGTTTTCGAAGTTCGCCGTCGAAATTATCAAATGCATCTTGACTAAAGGCCCAGGGTATGGTCGTTAATGGTTATGGACTGTTTTTTGGGCTTGTGCCTCCGAGATGCTTATGGTCGAGGGTGGCCCTTTTATAAGCTAATGAGGATGCTTGTTACAGCAGGCGGCAAGGAGCGGCGGTCGCCGGAACAGGAGGAGACACGCGCGTCGCCCACGCCCGGCCCGCCCAGTCCGCAGAACAACGGCACCACAGGTATGGTAGTACCATTTGATTAGCAACACAACTCAACAACTTAACCTCAATACTTGAATTACTCTCAATATCTAGTTTTTCCAGCTCTTTTAGGCGTAATGCACCAAGCACTTTGAATCATAACTAATATTATTATAAGGCCCTTATCAAAGCAGTTTGCGAGTGTTTTCTAAACGGAGTGGGCACGCAGCGGAAACTTCTATAATTATGTCCTTTATTTCCTCTATGTCAATTAAGTCAATAATCACTTTCACACCCAACAGAGAGAACAGTCTTATGAGTGTATATCTACTATCTAGCAATTCCATCCACCGTAGCCTATCATAGCCCTCATGAAATAGCCAGAACCTTTAGCCTAGTTATCATTGGAAATTACGACGACGAAGTTCGAAAACAAAAATTTTTGAGATTTGACATAAGCATCGCTAAGTGACTTATGCATCGCTATGCCACTTAACGATGCTTATGTCCTAGGCTACCATAACAAAGAGAAGTAGAAGATGCTTAATTAGCATCGCTAAGTAACATAAGCACCGCTATGTGACATAAGCATCGCTGTGTTACATAACATGCTTTGTCAAATCACATACATTTTTGTTTTCGAACTTCATCGTCGTAACTAGCGATGGCAACTTGGCTAAAGGCTTTGGTCCCTTATTTATAATTCACGTAATTACTCGTAGAACAATTATCTAGATGTATGAATTTTGTCATAATATGGGTGGCACTTCTGATAAAAATATACCTCTACTTATGCATTATCGTTTGACGTGAACATTTCTTCAGCAAGGTCCCCACACCGATTTCTGTGACGGTGGCCGGTTTCAGAAACCAGGCCAGTTGCGCAGAAGTAATTTTATAGTACCCAAGTGTGTGCGCAGGACACAAGAGCACTCTCTCCTCCTTTACTCTCGTAAGCCAGTGGGACGGATAACCGACACGACTGGCGAGAGATTCACATGCCCACCCGACACATGGATCACCTTTCTTGTCAGACAATCAGGTGATCAGCCTACATTGTCCTAACCAAACTTGGAAACAACATTTTTTGTTGTTCCAATGCGGTAATCAAACCCACAACCCCCGAGTCGAGAGCCAAGCTCTAACCACTAGACTCAATAACACTCCACAACCCTTGAACATGTATTTACATACGTAGCTCACCACCCGTTGAAATGTGGGAGTCGCCCCCTATGCAGTGGCATAGTGATGTCAACACATGGACCGATAGACATTTACAGCTTACAGAAGCCGTACACTATACTGCCTATTCTCCGAACAGCATAACGCTGCAGACTTGATCCAATCGGCACTTTATTCATATGCTCCACAAACATATAGCCGTCATGTCAATACGCCCATACACGGTCAGTTCTAACTGATCTAATCGGATCTCTGATGCCTCACTGACAGGTTTAAAGATGGCAACGAACTCTGCATACGTTCATGAGTAAAGGTGATCGCTATCCATCGAGCGACGCGTTTGCTCATTTGCCCTTACAAGTTACATCACAAATATAGTCGGCAAACTTGCTGTTGCTCGCTATATCTTCTAAATACCCGTGTAGAGATAACCGTTCTAAATATGCACGCCCCTCTACCGTAATTACAGTACAAGTTGTACGGGGAGGGCATGAATTTTTTATGTTCCTAACATCGCGTCATCCACGGACTCGCTGTCGCTGCCTCCGGTGGGCCGCGCCTCGCCAGTTCTGCAGCGGCTGCTCCTTTCGGCGCTGCTGACTTTCGTGTGTGCTACTAATGTATCAACTTCTTCCTTCTGCAGCGACGCTGTCATCCACGGAGTCGCTGTCGCTGCCTCCGGTGGGCCGCGCGCGCCAGTTCTGCAGCAGCTGCTCCTTTCGGCGCTGCTGACTTTCGTTTGTGCTACTAATATATCAACTTCTTCCTTCTACAGCCACGCTGTCATCCACGGAGTCGCTGTCGCCGCCGCCGGAGGGCCGCGCGGCGCCGGCGCTGCAGCGGCTGCGGCGGTTCCTATCGGCGCTGCTGGCCTTCGCCGCCGACGTGGGGCCTGACACCGGCGACCGCGTCAGACACCTGATACACAACCTCGTGGTAACTACCTTTCAATACCACTAATAATCTGTTGATTATAATTGCTGCCATCCGTTGTTGATTGACAATGCCGACGCATCAACAGAAAATGGGGACATAGCGCAGTTAGTTATCTGCTGACGGTAAAATGCAGCAGTATTTGGCCATAATATGGATGAACAAGCTACTGCGGGTCACAACAATAAATCATATCGATTGGAGTAGAGATATCAATGTTCACAGCTCAATTAAAGCCCATGCTTACGTACAGTTTCTGCCCTTTAAAATAATGTGCTTTCTAAGAAGCACTTTACTTTAAAGGTCAGATTCATTAAGAACTAACTACTTACCTCGGAAAGCAAGGAACTGCTGCATATTTAAACCACTTGTTTATTGGATACTCTACCAGTAGAGTAGTATGTTCTAAACAAATAACATACTTTCTTTGTCTGATACTCTACCATTGACCTGCATATAGCAATGTGCCCAAGTCACACAACTTTCTTCTTTCTTTCCTCTAAACGTTCCCTCCATACCCAGGCTGGAGGAGTTAACATCGAGGAATTCCAGGCGGGTGTACAGGAGTGCACCAACTACCCCCTGCGCGCGTCCGTGCCCGGCTTCCTACGCGCGCTGTTGCCGCCCGTGCAGCGTGACCTGCACGCGCGTGCGCGCCGGGCCAAACAGGTGATACTCAGAGATTACTTAAATATTCAGACTAAATGTCGCAAGATCTCATAAAATGTCCCCATTTGAGTTTGAGATTTTGCGACATTTTTAAGAGCTCTTACAGACGAACTGTACTCTGTGGTCAGTAGCAAGTTGTGCTACCGACGCCGCCATACGACGGCAGACGTTAAGGATCAATTCAAACCGCCACAATACGCGGCGTAGCATTTTTAAGATAGCTATTGAAAATTTAACTTCATTCACTACACAAAAAGAAACACGTTTCATATGACATCAGTCATCCACTGCGCATGCGCTGTGTAGCCCAGTACAACCTGACATTCGAATTCTTACAATGAAACGTGTATCTTCTTGTATATTTAATAAGGTTCAATTTTGAATAGCTATCTTAAAAATGCAGCCCCATGTCACGTATCGTTTCGTTTCGGTGTGAATTGACCCTAACGCGTCAACGACAGTCGATTGCAGCTATTGACGCGTTAGGCTCAGTCGACGGCAGCCCGCGACACATGGCGGCGACTGCTGTAGTTGTGCTACAGACTTTTGAGCTCTTACAAACAAGGCGCTGGTATCGTAGCACTCTTAACTGTACAATTTTGGCCACAATACTATGTTTTATCCTTCAGACGCCGCTGCAGTACGTGCGCAGCCACGAGCACCTGGTGCTGGAGGCGGGTGGCGACGCGGGCGACATCTTCGCGCCGCACCACGACGCCGCGGGCAAGCGCCGCGCCAGCGACCCGTGAGTATTATGTTTCATTAGGCCCAACTAGACTCTCACCAGAAGCTGCTAGAAACGGGAATATGGCCGGACTTTGGGCGAGAGCGAGAAGGAGTGGACGACCACATGCTTTCACTCACAAGAAGAGAAGCAGCGACAGCATTTACAATTACGTAGTTGTAACCTAACCTAACTCACACAATGATAAGTATGAAGATATTATACGTGGTTGACAGTGGACACTCCAATTATCACCTAAAATTAAGTATCCCGATAGTAAAATGTTGAAAATGATAAAAAGTCGTAATTTTCAACTGTTAACGTTAGGTCGGCACTCATTCGTCAATGAAGGACTAGCCGACCAAAGAGTGCTTGTATGCGCCAGCCGACATACCATTACAGGAAGTTTATACACCTGTATTACCGGCACTGAAGCTGTTTACAATCAGGCGTCACCGTCAATAGTCGCGTGAAGGGGACAGTTTATTTGTACAAAGCCCGCCCGCTGCCGCCCGCCGCCGCCCGCACCACCACACCACTTGTAAGTTGTACAGCAACAGGCGTACTGAAAGCTATGATAGTTTTCTGAAAGCTTTACATTGTACTAAAATTCCAAAGATTTCCAAGTGAAACAACACACGGATATTGAATTTAAAAATTGTTAGATTTCATAGTTTCACCGAAACGGCAGCGAAGCGGCCAGCAGCATCTCTGTCATTTATATTTAAACTTTATCTTCATTACTATATAGTACATTTTATAGCTTTAGACCTTGACCTAGACCTTAAGTCTCAGCGAATCTGTCTTTTGTAGTAATGAAGAAAAATTTTAAAATTATGTGTCAGTTACGCAGCTGGCCGCTCCGCTGCCCGTTTCGATGTGAATTGACCCTAAGACTAAAGAAGCAAAAACTACTGAACAGATTTTGATGATTGGATGAGCTTAGGCACTGGATTAAAACAAAAGGCTACGTTTTATCCCGAATAAATACAATAAAATATTTTATTAGAACGTCTAAACATCTAGCTTTTTAACGTTACCTATATTTTGTAAACTAGCAGTATGCAAACATATATGGAGTCATGACAGTTTCCTCGTTCAACACGAAGAGTTGAACTGTTTAATTAAATAGCTTATATTAATATATTCTTGGCTATATCGGCTCGCTGGCGGTGGTCGGTCGGTCGTCGGTGGTCGCCGCGCGGCTGTCAGGAGCAGCTCGAGCCGCGTGTGACGAAGTTTTTGCGGCGCGCCGCGCGCGTGCTCCCGCCTAGAATTGTTATTAGCGACCATCATCATCATCAGCTGCCAATACTCTAGTGTTAAAATAATCTGACGATCTCTTGACTTTTCAGATAAAGTTGTTGGTACTCAAGCCAGGGGTTTGCGGGTTCGAATCCCGCAGAAGGAACAATAAAGTTTTTCTTCCGTCTGCGGGATTATAATTTCATAAAAACCTTAAATATAGTATAAAAGTATTAAATATACTTCCCGCTGTCTTGTCCTAGTGACACAAAATCTCGGGTACTCGGGACAGGATAGCACGGGATCAGATTGACGTGGTGTGAAGCATCCACAGATATAAATGTTAATATCTACGCAGGTAGAATGATAAAAAAATATTTTTGAGACATTTCGTACAACGGATTGGGCCATCTATTTGGCGTAGAGACGTAGCAATTTAACACTCATTAATCATACCGTTGTACAACAGACGAATTGCGTTAGTTACTGCGATTTTCCATACAAGACATCCCTCGACCTTTCATTGCTTATCCACAGTCCACGTCCTATTGGCTGAATATTCTCTTATCTTATGACTATTTTACAATATAATAGTCTCACGTACCAGGCCACCACCCTAATCACTGGGAAATGTCCCCATCACACCTAAAAAGTGCGTTGTGAAAAAGGCCCCATCTAATATTGAGTAATGGTTATGGGTGGCTATGGGCCCATTTGGCAGCGGTTTAAATCCGGCCATTCGTCGGCATGTGCGTAAAATGCCGCCTTAAATTACGCCGCGGTCACTTTGGCAGCGCCGCTGCGGCCCGTGCAGGGTTGGCGTTAAAACATGCACATGGGGTGAATATCGGGTTTGAATATATTTTTATTTTTCAAACTTGCTTTTAGGTCTTTGTCGATAGTCTCTAAAAAGATCTAAGCAAGTAGAGCTCATAATCAACGACAGAAACTCTTTTTACCCGACTACGGCGTAGCGGAAGGGTAATGATTTTGGCAGTCTATGTTTGTATATTTGTTCCACCGTAGCGCCTTAACTACTGATCCGATCTTAGTGAATGAGGTGTCAATAGATTCTTTATAATAAACCGGAAACATAGACTACATAATTTCCGTAGTCGGGATAATAGTTTTTAACTTTTGATTCTTATTACATAAGAAGAGCCGAAAGTCTCTTTTTAAGAAGTACATTATTCTGTCTCTCTAGCACAGAGCGACAAAGCACTAGAGACTAGAGAGTCCTGAAAGTGACAAACCGGCACTGCACTTGAAGTGACATCAAGTGTGTCGCTTTTGGTGACCTTCTCAAATCCCTCGCGCATATCGCAGCAAATGGCTGTAAACCTGGGGGCAATTCACGTAAATATTACCAGTAGGTTAAGTACCATTGGGATTTTAAGGCTGTCCCGCTCGCGGGTGCACTGAAGTGAGTCAGCGCGTGGACCGAAACGAGATTATCTCGAAAATAGTTGAGATAACTGGGCTCCTGAACTAATAACCAACATGTTTGTGCCATAATTATTTCAAACTTCAGCCTGTTTTAAACTATTAAAACACCTGAAGCGGCCTGGGCCTCTGTAGTTTGAACATGTCGCATTAACGAGCGCATTAGCACAATTGCCGCCATCAGCAGAGCGTCACACTTCGGGCACACCGCACGCCGGCGCCGCAGTCCGCACACATCGCGCGCTAATCACTTTTACAACTACGTCTATGGCATATTTTAGATTAAGAGTCAGCTCACACCGAAACTTAACGCTGCGCTGCATTTTAAAAAAATGTAACAAAATGTAACTTTATTCACTACACAACAAGATACACGTTTCGTGCATTTCGAAATTAGAACTCTTGCAATTACTCGTGTATCTTCTTGTGTAATGAATAAAGTTCTTTTTTTTAATCCATTTATTTACATTATTATGACATTATGGAATTCTATGATTTATGTTACTAAAAGAATCAAGATACATCTTAACATTTTCTAAATTCTACGGGAAAATCTATATTAACACAAATGAATTGAGCAACATTTTCTGTATTTTTCTATTTGCGACATATTTCTTTTAAGAATGCAGTGCCGCGTCTCGACTCGGTGTGAGCTGACGCTAATGAAAATCAGTTAAATTTCCTGACAATTACGCTAAGAACTCACGGAGCGGTTTTTTCCCGTGCCCGCCGCGGTGTCGAACCGCGGTTTTATTTCTAAACCCTCGAGATCGCGGTTTTACGCGGTCACGCAGTCGCCGCGGTTGAGGTTATCGCCCGCAAACGTGGCGTGCGAAGATAGCAGGACGCGCGGATACAAAAAATCCAATACATATTCACAATAGAATTTATGAATTCCTCCCGCAAACTGAACGCAGATCGCGCGGGCGCTACCCGCCGAATCTGCTAGTGACCGCGGCCCGCGCGATTCTACTAGTTGCCCGCCGGTGCAGCGGGATTCGCGAACAACAGCGCACAACACGGACGTAAAACGCGCCGTGAGTTGTGTTTGAATTTTTTTTCATACATATCTGCATTCTCCTGAAGTTGCGGGCCCGCAACCGGGTGATTATTAGAACCATTAGAACCACTTCAACGGGCGCGGGTGAAAACCGCTCCGTGAGTTCTTAGCGTTAAACAGAGTGCTAAGTGTGAGTTTTTCTTTTCGCATTCGATCGTGAGCGCGTTTGGCGTTTACTAGGAATTTGTATGTGATTTGACCTAGTTGTCGCGTTTACAACTAGGTGGCGCTGTACAAATCACATAGAAATTCCTACTAAAAGCCAAACGCGCTCACGATTGAATGCAATTATTTTATCATACGAATATATTTTTATATATTTTTAAAAGAGCTAACTTGTTTCCGCAATCGGCGACCCCGTCCTATTTATTACAACTGTGAATGTTTGTGGAGGATGGATAGATGTTTGTTACTCTTTCAAAAACTACCGAACTGACTTTGATGAACTTTAGTAAGGTCTGGATTAACACACCCCGAAAAATGTACAGTGTTCCCGTGCGATAGAGAGGATCGTAGCATAATATTATATTCTATGTGTAGGTATTTGTGAAAACAACGCATAAATATCATGCATTTTTTTTAAATGAACTTGCAAAGGATAGGGTTTTGCATTTACTACATGCTAATTTTTGTAGTAAGCAATCTAGGCAAGTAACTCCTAATAGGTATGATCATAATATTTCTAGTCTATTATATATAGAAGGTTTACATTCTGGTAAAATATGAGCAAACAACCGAGCTAATTAATTGAACCGAGTCCAAAAACCGCATCTATAGATTACGATCTCTCAAACGCACCGCCGCGCCGCGAGCCGCGCGCCGCCGACTACAATGCGCCGCCCGCCCTGGGGCGCGAGACGGGAGCGACAGCGGGTGACAATTGTTTTGGCAGTTACTACCTAAACACACATCACAATTCAAACCACTTGAAGAGCAAGTTCTTTTTTAAATAATATTTTAAGATACCGATGAATCTTTTATAATTATTGTAAATAAAAAAGTCTGTGTGTATGTTTGACTCTTTCACGCATTAACCACTGAGCGGATTTGATTGAAATTTGGTACACAGATATTCTGTAGCCTGGATTAACACATAGGCTACGTTTTATCCTGGATTGACTCATCGGTTGGCGGTAGACTTTAAACATAGTCTGATATTTTATGAACTTATGACATATAAACAGACAAATAAGTGAAACTAATTTTCTTGAAACAATTTCAAGATGCGGGAGGCTCGTATTCCAATAATATACTTTCCTGACTATAATACCTATAATAAATGAAAAAGTTGTTCTGTATGTCTATACTACTGAACGGATTTTGAAGACAAACGGTTCAAGAATACATTAGACCTTGGGGAAGAAATATGTTTTTATAGCTTGTAAAATGCGATGTCCGGATTTGTGGCAGAATAATGCGGATAACATGTAGTATGAAAATCATTTTCAAATTGAAAACTGCTTTAGGCCCGTTGGGAATTTTTTGAGATGGGAAAAACCATTGAACTCACGAGACTGTTACCGGCACCGGTGCGGCATGAGGTAGGGCGGGGCGGGACGGTCGCGCGCATGCTTGCCTGTGCGCTATTGTTTTCTTCACTTCACTTCTGCGGCGCTCCCGGAGCTCCGCTGTTTTCGCTTATGACTTGCGCCACAACGACAAAAACAGGGCGAACTAGTGCAGGAGTGCATCGGGCGATAAATAATATTCGGCGGCGAGATACCAGCGCCAGTATTGTGCGCAACTAATGCCCGGCACATACATCATCCTGATAACAATTGTTCTAATAGGTTTTGGAGTTATTCTAATCTACATAAATATTATAAAACTTGATTGATTGTTTGTTTGGCTATAGGCTCCGAAACTGCTCTGATTATACCGACCGATTTTGATTATATTTGTCATAGTAATAGAGATAAGCCGCGGAGAAGGGGACTACCTTTTGCTGCGGCATGCTAGAATACAGGCGACATCTAAATGTGATTTTATCTCTACCCTATCTAGCTAGCCACCACGCTAGCCTACTGATTGCAGATGTACTATCAAACAAGTTGCCCCTCGACCAGGCATAAGATGAAAATGCAATTATATAAACAGTGCCGTTGAATCGTGCGCACGCACACATACTAACGTGTAAATACGCAGTTAAACTACGTTTGCAGTCGGTGCGGTCACTTCCTTTGTGTCCAAATATTTGAAGGCGTCCTATTGCTAAGGAAAATGTTTGGAAACTGGTCGAGGAGGAACTTTGTCGATATTGTGCCCCAACCTTGTTAAAATATAATAATATTGTTCCTTCATTTCAGGTAGGTAGGATTTACATGACTAAAAGTTTCGTACATATTGCTACGTAATTCTAGATTAGTACGAGTACCTGGCTAACCGAGCTTTCAGTTCTGATAAATTAAATTAAAAAAGAATCACAATAATCAAAATATTATTGTGATTCTTTTTTTAATTTAATTTATATATATATATATATATATATATATATATATATATATATATATATATATATATATATATATATATATATATATATATATATATATATATATATATATATATATATATATATATATATATATATATATTTATTTAATATAAGATAATATCTTGGAGGAAAAATTTCTCTGTAAATACGAGAAACGACAATTATGTTTATTGTTATTCCTCCAGTATGGTATTAAATTAAAATCTTTTGTACATCTTTATATAGCTTTTAACATTTTTCCATTTCAATAAAATTTGACAATCTCAATAAGACTTCAAAGTAATTTCTTCTAAAAATATTTAAATATCTAGCACATAACACTACTTTCAATAAAAACTTAGTTTATTATTTACATCTCCATTTTCAAGGGAAAAAAATTCATTTTTTTTAAATCTCACCTCTATCTAAAGTAAAATCCTCTTTTTTTTTAATCCTCTAAATCGAATACAGGTACAGGAATCAGTTTAGTAACATGAAAGAGATTTGATTCGGTTTTTCTATGACCTGTATCTATCCTATATATAGAATTAGATACTTTTTCGATTATATTCGATATTCGATATGGTCCAATATTTAATTCATCTAATTTTGATCTATTTAATCTATTCCCATTTTCAACATAAACTAAATCTCCTTTATTAAAATTCCATTGTTTCCGATTTCTATCAAATAGGTGTTTGTTATAATTAATAGATTTCATTGTATTATCAAAAGGCATTTTCTTATCTTTTATCCAATCATCCTTTGATGTGCTGCTCCTCAATTCTTTTGGTAAAATTGTTACGTCATTTGTTCCATATAAAAGATATTTTGGTGAAAATCCTGTAACTGTGTAAATGGTCTCATTATATTTACTAACACACTCTTTAGCTACGTTTTTCTATGCTTTTTCTTGCCTTTTTCATTAATTTTACACCTGATTATATTCACCAATGTTTGATTAAGACGTTCATTTAAGCCATTAGAGAACGGACAGTTAACTGCTGTAAATACCACGGATATATTTTTGTCATTTAAAAATATTTTGAATGTAAGTACTTGAATTAATTCCCGGATATTGATCAGTCAAAATCATACCAATTTCATCCGTTTCCGTTATATTCGATAATATTTTAATGAAATCATTAGCGGTTTGAGTTTTTGATGTAAGAATAAATGCAAATCTAGTAAAATGGTCCACTAATAAATGTTGATATTTCTTTGATGATCTCGAACCTCCAAATCCTCCTATTGTGTCAATAGACATTATATCAAAAGGTTCAGTGGCTGGTCCTAGATGAGACATGTATCCAAATTTATCATATCCTCTTGACTTATTTTTTATACAAATTTCACAATTTCTGCAAATCTTCTTTATATTATTGGATAACTTTCTAATTGAATAAAATTTACTAACAGTCTTCTGCATTTGGTTGATTCCAATATGACACATATTTCATGGATATTTTTCAAAAATGTTAAACTTAGTTCCTCTGATAAAATTATTTTATCTCGTTTTCCAACCTTTTTTTCCATTTCAAAAATCTTAATCCTTAACTTTGTCAAACCAGTCGTCTTTTGGACACCATTAATCGTTAATAGACTTGCCTCATTTATATTACTTCTTTTATTTTTTAATTTAAGTAATTTTGAATTTATCAAGGATACGTTAGAACCTGAATCACAAACTCCATTTATTTGTAGTTTTTGATTTACCTTTAGTTTGACAGTTATTAATGGTGTCACTATTTGTTTTTTTGCTCAGTTTCATTTAACTCTGCCTCAATTACAGAATTGTTTACATGTCTAATCAAATTTCTTTTGAAATTATCATCATCTTTTGTTCTTAACCAGCATAAAGCTTCAGGGTGATATCGTAACCCCTTATTTAAGTTTTCGCAAATTTTACATGCATTTCTTGTAGCTTCGTCTCGGTAGGTAGATCTATAGGTTCTCTTTGCAGTGAATATTCTTTTTTGTACCATATGTTCATACCTTTTTACCTCATTAAACAAATCAATTGTATATGTTAAGATCTCTCTATCAATCTTATGCAATATATTTTCTGGTAAGCCTACTGCTATCAGGTCTATTAAGGTGCCTGCGTCAATGGATGTTCTCATTTCAAGTAGAAGTTTTTCTTTTCTTATAGCGTAATCTAGTAGAGAACCGTCTTTATATTTATATGTTAAAGCAAAATTAACTGTATTCCACCCTTCGTTCGCAAAGGTTTCGCAAAATTTTGATTTCCAGGCAGACCATTCAGAGTTTAATGTTAGCTTCATAATCATTGAGTTATACCAATCGATGCAACTCTTATCCATAAATAATCTAATAATCTCTATTTTCTTTTCATCAGATGTCACATCAAAACGCTCACATTCTCTTTCAAACGTGTCAATCCATAAGTTTGCATTCGAATTTTCGGTTGTCAACTTTTCAATAATAAATTTTTCTGCAATGTACTTAAGGTTGCTATGTCTAGTTTCTTGTGCGTTTACTACTACATTTTGAAATAAATCTTGAAAACTATTTTTTTTCGCCGTTTTGTGCTACCTGTTCATCAATTAATTCTTCCAGATATTGCTCTCCAAATTGCAAATTACCATCTTCATCTACATAAATTTTCGTTAGGTCCTCTGTCATATTTATCCAAACTCTTCTGGTTTGGTATCTTCTTTTTAGGCTATTTCTGACTTTGTTAGTTAGTTTTTATAATTTCACTGGTGGCTTACCGCTTGTAATTCCACAGGTATAGAATACTCTCTATTGCATTGCGTGGTTATCGACGTTATAGAGAGTATATTTGCTTTTCCGTCGTTTCCGGGTAGCAACGTAAATTTAAATTGTAATTACCCGACTGTCAGGAAGGGTTATGTTTTTCGCGCGTATCTTGTATGTATGTATGTATGTAAATTCCTTTATTCCCACGTATCTTCCAAACGGCTGGATGGATTTCGACAATTAAGGTATCGCAAGATTTGTCTCAATAACCCCATGTGTCCTTAGATAGCTTTTTTTTTTAAATGACAAAATGGTGGATTTTGGCGCCAAATTGTAAGTAGTTCAAATTTTTTTTAACCAAACTTATCGACATTGGTATCAAAATAAACGAAATTAAATGGAGATTTCAAAAATATACATATGTCATGTATTTAAATTTAATCAGGAATAATTACAATCATTTTAATGAAATCTATCGAATAAATTTGTAATCAATGGATTCAAATAGTCGTATTTGGCTTTAAATATAAAAAATGTTGGACCCTATTGCGCATTTTTGTTACACCCGGTATAGTTAATCATATTTTGTATTTCAAAGGTCACCAAATCAGTTTTAAATTTTTTATTCTGCTACCCACTGCTAGATGGCGCTGTATGTCGTTTAAAACGCGCTATCACATGTTCAAATTTCAATCAATATGTATATGTATGACCATAGTCTCTATAGCCTATAGTGTTAACTTTGGGAAAATAAATCGACTTGCTAAACTGAATAAAATTCTGATCCTAATATAAATTTATTAAAACATAAAGCAGAAGCCTTTTCTTAGTTACTTTGGAGGAAAGAAAATAAATTGTCAGACTGAATAATAGTGCTGAGTATACTGAAGTATTATGACGTATTATTCTGATATAACACAATAATTATTTTTCATTTTCATTTTTATTTTGTTTCACACGCTATAATAATAATAAATTTTGTCCAATTTACAAAAGTCATAATAGAACACACTCTAGTTCATAGAAATGTGCCGGACAGAACACTAAAAAGTCTAAAATAAAATAAATAATTAAAAAAATAAAAAAACCCGACTGCAAAGAAAAACCTAATATACCTAAGATACCTACCGCACTAAAAAGACTGAAACAAGACTGTAAAATCACAGTACTAAAACCTAATTCAACCTCTATTTTAGTTTAACAGCACTATGGGTTGAAGATTATGTGAAGTGAAATAATTGTCAGTGTTTTTTTTTTTTTTTATTTATTTTAGGTCGCTCAAACAACACGGTCATTAGCGACCACTTTAGGCTTACAATTTTAAATTAAATCATAATAATTAATGAACTTTAGAAATGTTACAATTTTTTCGGTACTTTCAAAACACTTATTAAAACATGTAGGGAGATTAACTTTTAGACGTTCAGTATTATACATTAGACAATCAATTAACAGATGCTTAACAGAAACATCACTTTCACACCTTGCGCATCTTTTCTTCGCTTCCTTGGTGATGAGATGGATGTGAGTTACATTAGTGTGCCCTATTCTTAATCTATTTAAAACTACTTGATCTCTTCTATTATTTGGCTTTAGCTTGCTTTTTTCAAAAACTGTTTTTCTTATCTCAAATAAATTACTATTGTTATTATTTACCCAATTACTGTTCCACATGTTCCTAATTTTTAGCTTAAAATATTTTTTGAGATCTTTGATACTAGAGGCTAACATTTTGTTTCGTTTATGTTTCCTCTAATAACTTTTAGTCATTCCAGTAAAGCAACCATTTCACATGTAAATATGGATGCGTAATTCGGTAATCGGTACTTAAAACTACTATTTTTCGAAATCATTGCACATCCAGTCCTTCCCTCAAACAGATCTGTCGGTATAATAATGTAAAAATTCCGGGTATTTATTTATTATTTCATTAAAAATATTTAAAAATAAACCATCTGGGATAGAATCACGCGGGTTTACTTGGGCGATTTCTGTATTTATGGGGAGAACTATTTCTTTCCAGGCAGGGTGTATGAAATGTTTGCGCGGAAAAACTAGAGGAAGTTCAAAGTTTATTTCTTGTTTTCTTTTATCTCTTAATCTTAAAGGCAATGGTAGGGATGACCGTAGGTTAAACTCAATGTCAGATGCAAAGTTACTTAAAAACACTCTGATTTTAATTGTTTTATATGCGTAACCCAATTTAATTTTTTATCGAATGATAGTCCTAAAATTATTAAATTATTTTCTTCTTGAATTTTATGATTGTTTATAGTTAAAATTACTTCATATTTCTTAGTTTTATGTGACATAATCATGAATTTAGTTTTTGTTTCTGAAAATTTAAAGCCAGTTAATTTACACTATTCACACAATTCATTTAAGGTATTTTGCAAAAGAACTTCTGTAGGTTTAAGATCATTACCACTGCAAAATATTGTTAAATCGTTGGCAAAAAGACAACCTTTCACAGGTTTTTCAATAACTGTTAGAATTTCATTAATTGAAATCAAAAAAAAAGTAACGCTGAGCACAGATCCTGTCGGGAGTCCATTATCTGTACAGAGAGGAACAGATAGGATTCCTTCAACTTTTACCCTAATAGTCCTATTAGGTGAGAAATTTGTGATGAAAGCAAGAATATTACCTTTTATATTCATTTTTTCTAGAAGCAAAATAACTCTGTGCTTCCACACCATTTCACATGCCTTTTCTAAATCAAGGGCAACAACAATAACCTTATTATTATTGGCAAAAGAGTTTAATATATCATTTTCTAAATATTCTAAGTGATCAATGAAGTAGACTTAAACTGTCTAAATCCAAATTGGAATGGGGAAATTAATTGATTATTTTCCAGGTACCATCTTAATCTATTACTAACTATTTTTTCAAACAATTTACATAAATTACAGGTAAGAGATATTGAGCGATAATTCGATGTCAGGGTAGGGGTTTTACCTGGTTTGGGGATAGGTATAACAATGGCCTCTCTCCACTGGTCTGGGAAAATTTGATGAATCCACATATAGTTGTAAATATCTAGGAGGTGATTTAGGGCTAAAAGACGAATTTTCTTTATTAAAGTATTTGAGATGTTATCAGGTCCTGGACTAGAGTCACCTAGGCGTTGTATTATCAACTTTAATTCCTGCATAGTTAAATTTTGATTAATTGGATTACTGTTATCTTGTAAATTAAAAATGGTGTGATTCTCCTCTACAAAGTTTTTGCGTTGGCAGAAATTTAGATTGTAATTATTGGAACTTGAGTTCTCTGCAAAAGCTGATACTAATAATTGTGCATTTACTTTCGGATCACAGCTAAGTTCTCCGTCATTGGTTTTTAAAATTATAGGTTGTTTTTTCCTTTTAAATCCGTTAATAGAATTAATTTTTTTCCAAACAATTCCTAAAGAAGTATAACTATTAATTGACGAAATATTTTTTTCCCAACTTGCCTTCCTACTTTCTTTAAATATCCTTCGACATTTAGCCCTCTTCTTACGAAATTCTATTTTCAATAATTCTTCTACGCGTTTGTCTTCTAGGCTACAAAGCTCCTTTTTATCTTGATTTGGTTTTTTCTTTTTATTATATATTCTGTAAGCTTTTTTTGACTCCTTAAGAGACTTATAACATTCCTCATTCTACCACGGCACTTGTTTCTTTTTTATATTCGCGCTGGACTTAGATATATATATATTTTCGGCTGACTCTATTATTATTTGATTAAATTGATCGACTAATTTATTTATACAGAAAATCGGAGATAAGTTAAAATTTATGCAAGGTAATTTACTAATTTCCCGCTCTATTTGAATGCTAAAATTTGTCCAGTCAGCATTTTTGTATTTCCAATATTGGTTACTTGTTTGTAAATTTAAGTTTAATTCTATTTCTAAAGTAATTGTAATCGGAAAATGATCACTATCGTAAAGAAATTCAAGTGCATTCCATTCGAAATAACTTGATATACTTCGTGAAGCAAATGTTAATCAATACTGCTAGTGTGACCATTACTACTATTAAAGTGTGTAGGTTGTTGATTATTAAGTAAAATTATATTATCATGTGAGTCCAGCCAGTTAGCAATTACTTTACCTCTCTGATCACAGCGTTTCGAGCCCCAGTGAAAATGATGACTATTAAAGTCTCCTAACAAAACGAAGGGAATCGGAAGCTGAGCAACTAAATCGTTCAAATCCTTATCACTAAAGGAACAGCTATTGGGCAAGTATATATTACAGATAGTAATAGCCAGCGGAAACTTAATTCTTATAGCAATTACTTCGAGTCGACTAATAATGTTAATTTGTTCTGGTACAGTGTGGGGTTTTATGTATGTAGCTACTCCTCCACTGGCTATACTGCCGTGCGTGCGATTTTTGTAAAAACATTCATAATCTTTTAACTTAGCGCAGTAATTATTTTTAAAGTTAGTTTCCTGTATACAAAAACATAACGGGTTTAAATCATTCACAAGTAATTTTATGTTTTCAAATCTAGCGTGAAACCCATTAACATTCCATTGCAAAAATTTCATTACAAACAACAAAGGTATACAATAAAGATAAGAAATGTGTAAAAATAAAGAAATGTGTAAAAATAAATATTAGGTAGTGAGTCGATTAATATCTTGAAGTTTCCGAGATAATCTTGCGCATCTGTTTTTAAGGTTCTTATTCAATGTAGGGTGTAGGTATAGGCACATATTAATTAACTCTGGGATGTTATCTGTATAGTCCTTAATGATATCCTGAATATTTTGTTTGTTCCGGGAGACGTCTAAAAGACTTATAAATTATTCTAAATTAAGGGGAAAATCAGTATCAGAATTTGTCATCTCAAATTTGATGTCCTTCCAAACTTGTTCCTCTGTTCTGTTGTCGAGGGTTTTCTTCTTCTTTTTTATTGACTTCACTGGCAATTCTTCTTCCTGGGAGATGTTGCTATCTGTATCAATGGTACATTCGCTCAGTGACTGACTATCCTCGATAATAATATGTTCTATTTGAATAATATCTGACTGTGAAGGTTCCGTGGTAGTGTTTGAACGAATCCGCTTAATGCCTTTATTTAGTTATAGTTGGCTTGTAATAGTCTGGGGCTTAGAAAATTCTATGGGGGGGTAATTTGAGATGTCATTATATTCTTGTGTGGAATTATTATTAACTTGGAGTGAACGCTTATTATTTTGAGGACAGTGATTAGCTAAATTCTCATGTTATTACACACAAAACATTTCATGGAATCATTCGTAATATAGATCCAGTAGTTTGTGTCTTCGTAATTAATTTGCATCGAATCAGGTAATCGTTTTTTATCCTCCGGAGACACATATAGCTGACGACGAAAACTCATAAAATGTGAAAAACCAGGGTCAGGAATTCCTACTCAGATGAATGTGATCGGTGACAGGATCTTAATATTAATTTCATTGAATTTTTCCACTATCACTTCGTGGGGTATAATGGGACAAACATTCGACAGAACAATTCGCTTATTCCTTGTAATTAACGGTCTAATTTCCAGTAGGTTGTCCATGACTTTAACTTTTTTAATCACGTCGATTAACTCATCAGATGTTTGTTTAGAATCTAAATACACACATATTCTTGAATTGGCTATGCGAGAAATGAAACGGATCGACGTTGGTTTGGTTACAGTGGAGAGAGATAGTAGGTAATCACGAAGCGTAATTCCATCAATAGAATCTAGAACAATAGCTTGATCTTTCTTCGGGTACGTTGTTTTTGATGTTACATTGGCGTAGCTAACGGTGGGGGTCACTGCAGGTTCTTCCATAGTTAAAATGGGAGCTCCTGTTGCCAGGAGTGCCCTCAAAAATGTAAATTATGCTGTAGGTAACTAGTAAGAACACTTTAACTTAATAATAAACAAATATTACTCGCGGCGACAGCGCATTTATCGAATAGCGATAAGACGCGTGAACCGAAAGGCTGTTGCACGGTAACTGTCATGGTGTTTGTAAGCAGGCGGGACCCATTTATTTTCGTACGATATATTTGTAAATGGGTCCCACTTGCTAACAAACACCATGACAATTATTTCACTTCACATAATCTTCGACCCATAGTGTAATCTGTTAAACTAAAATAGAGGTTGAATTAGGTTTTAGTACTGTGATTTTAGTCTTGTTAGGTACGAGTATCTTAGGTATATTAGGTTTTTCTTTGCAGTCGGGTTTTTTTTATTTTTCTAATTATTTATTTTATTTCTCCATTTCTAAAAAAAAGGATTGTCGTTTTATAAGATTATATCTTGGAGGAAAAATAAACTATTTTGTTTCTCTGTAAATACGAGAAACGACAATTATGCTCATTGTTATTCCTCCAGTATTAAATTAAATTATTTTGTACATCTTTATATTTTTTCTTCAATAAAATTTTACAATCTCAATAAGACTTCAAAATAATTTCTTCAAAAAATATTTCAATATCTAGCACATAACACTACTTTAAATAAAAACTTAGTTTATTATTTACATATATATAATTATATATATATACATATGATTTTTCTTTCGTCGTGCAACAATATATCAATAATTTCTACTCTATTATGTCAGTCCGATTGGCAGGTTGGTATGCGTATATATTAAAAAACTTGAGAGGTGTCAAGGGACACCCAGATGGAACGAAGTTATAATATATATATATTATAATATAAATATATAGTTGATAATGAAGAATTGAAGCCTATTTTGTAAGTTTGTTATATATATATATATATATATATATAACAAACACACAGACTGACAGACGGACAGAAAAATGTTATCAATTTATATTTTATTGTAAGTACCGATCATACTTCTAAATGCACAATTAATTAGTGACAATATGTAACAGTCATAACAGTCACAATGTGTAATTGCAAAATTCTACATTATTGTCAAGGTAATAAGGTCGTTTTTTGTATCATTCTTAATAGTCGTTATTACATTGTGATTTCGAGTGGCAAAAAGTGTCGTGCCTATTCAATCCGTCTAGCCCCAATACAATTCGCAACGCGCCATAAGGAACTTCGTTCCAAAAAGTAAAAACTGACCGGGATTCGAACACACCACATTCCAAATTTTCGAACAAAGCAAAACTTATACAGCGTGTCAAAAGTCGTGGATCAAACGAAACAACGAAATTAAGGAGGCAATATATATACGCATAATATATATACGCATACCAACCTGCCAATCGGACTGACATAATAGAGTAGAAATTATTGATATATTGTTGTACGCAAAGTAAAGCATATATAAGTATATATATATATATATATATATATATATATATATATATATATATATATATATATATATATATATATATATATATATATATATATATATATATGTGTGTATGTGTAGCTTAAATGCACAGTTTCCACAGGATAAGACCTAGCTAGTTCGAGAAACTGATTATATATACAAGGTTGTCATTTTATTAGCTATACCGAGCTTTCTAAAACTAGAAGAAAGCCGATCGTTTTTTTTCTTAAAACGTTATTTATTAAAAACTAGCGACCTCCTCTAACTTCGCACGAGTGTAATCTATTAAACAATATAACAATAAGTGTATAAATATTCCTCTTGAATCACTCTTGCTGCAGTTCCGTTGAGTAGCTTAGTAAATCTAAGCGAAGAGAAGGAAGCGACTTTATTTTATACCATGTAAAGATCTCTAGACTCTAGATTTTAATTTTTTTTTTATTTCAAATTTTATGGCCAATAGGTACTTCATTAAATGAATACGATAAAATATTTGTTTACCCTTTGAAAGAGCTGCTGTTTATTCTATGACTTGAATTGATCTACGGCTATAACACAAATATTCACGCATCGCCAGTCCATTGTCTGTGCTGTGTTTGGTTCACAAGTTCGGCCATCTCTGAACTTTGTGAATAAACCTGATAAGAATGGTATTTTGTCAATTATACCCCCTATTGTACAAACTATTGATTTACATTAATTATTCGGAAGTTGTTTCGTAAACAAATGGGTTTTTGTTTATAACTTTATTCAACCCTTTTGTATGCCATTTCAATGGTATTCGAAAGTTCAAATAAATGACTAAGTATTATAAACTCCTTGTACCATGCTTACTTTTTAAGCCATTTATTACTTATCGCTCACTACTACAGGAGAACTCTATTAATAGTAATAATATCTATGGACGCTTCACACCACATCAATCTGGCCCTGTACTAAGTATATCTGAAGAACTT
Source organism: Phengaris alcon alcon (assembly GCA_037179445.1). Taxonomy (NCBI): domain Eukaryota; kingdom Metazoa; phylum Arthropoda; class Insecta; order Lepidoptera; family Lycaenidae; genus Phengaris; species Phengaris alcon. Next base: position 355,654 of record JAYRCH010000133.1, on the reverse strand, counting down.
GTGGTACAGGTTCCAGACAACGGGAAGTATATTTAATACTTTTATACGTTATTACTACAGAGTGACGATGCCCATACCTTAAAACGTACATCATTTTTAATTCTCTCGCTGATCGTTAGATGACGCTGAGTGTATCAAATCTATAATATTAGCCATTTATTATAAAATAAAAACGCCATCTCTAGGACTATGTTTGAAGCACGTCATAGGTTATCTAATATTTTAAAAAATCCGCAATAGGTGGCGCTAAACAACTTAAGGTTTTAGTGCGGCTTTTATATTAACGGTACTTAACCGACTAGTGTACTATTCCTATATATTTGTAATTTCTCTGCGTGCGCTTGTGGAGGCCGAATTAATGTTGCCATACATAAAAATAGATACTCAACACTCTGGAATTTTATACAAATAAGCTATAAATATAAGTGTATATATAAAGTGTACAATTATTTGACATGATATTATTTTGGTTCTGTAATGACCAGTGGTATTTACGGCGTTTTAATAATTATTTGAAACACCTCTATCTTTATACCTTGACCTAAACACTTATATTTAAAACTTATAAACGGAGGTAAACATTATGAGAAGAAGATGTTGCTAACACTCTTTTTGCTTTTTCAATCTTTTAACTCGATTTTTGGACATGGATAATAATAGTAATAAAAAAATAATAATAATGATGATATAATAATAATAATAGTTTATAACGTGTTGGGTTCATTTATCTTGAGGAAAATTATTTTTAACGAAATCGAACAGTAACTTTTGAAGTAATTTGAAATTAATCTTGCGAACAAAAAATATGTTGGCAACTGCACATGAGCATACTGTATTATTGAATTTGATAGCGAATTAATATGTTGGCGACTAAATTACTAAACTGGCGAAAGCACTCAGGTGACAAAAAATACAAAAATTGGCAGATAAAAAGTGGCGAAATTAAATCCAAATTGGCACCGAAATTTATAAGTTGGCGACTTAATTTCCGAGTTGGTGACTATTATACGATGTAAGCAGCTATAAAACCAGATTAGGTTGATCAAGTAATGGCTGCTAAAAATTAAATTTGGAGGCTAAAGAAAATCGCAACTTTGGATACTGTTGGAGTTTGTTTTCCTTTGGTATGGGTGTCGTTTTGAAGGTTTTTGGGGGTTCAAAATAATATGAAAAATAAATACATTTTTAAATTTTAAAATGGCGTACATTTTTTTCATCAAAATTAATATGAATGTCCATTTCTAGGTTTCTGGGGGTACAGATTATAAAAGTGTCTTCCAATTTCAGTTTCCAAAATGGAGAATTTTCATTCTTCGTTAAAATGACATGAGTACTAATTTAAAAGTTGTTGCGGATGCTGATTAGGATTGATGATTATTAACACAGTATGTTATGTAGTACCAGCTATCTTACATGGTGTTACTATAGAAATTTTTGGAAATTTTAGATTTAAAAAAAAACTCTTATCATAAAGTACTCTTATCAAAAAATACGTGGTTACGGGGTTACTTGGGGGAGGAAATTTTCATTATTTTTTTCAGTAGGATTACCTGTTCTCGATATAGAAGCGATTTATAAAAAATAATTGGCAATGCTCTACTTTGAGATACGAACGATGTATAAAGCTATTAAAATGTTGGAAAATTCAGAATTTTTAAAGAAAATATGTGGTTGCAGAGTTACTAAGAGGGAGGAAATTTTAATTATTTTTTCAGTAGGACGAACCATTTCCGAGATAGAAGCTATTATAGAAAAAATATGGCAATGCCTATTTTGGCATGCGAGCGATGTATAAAGCTATAGAAATGTTGGAAAATTCAGGATTTTCAAATTTCATTTTCTCTTATCATGAAGAAAATATGTGATTGCGGAGTTACTAAGGGGGTTAATTATCATTATTTTTTCAGTAGGATGTACTGTTTCCGAGATAGAAGAGATTATAGAAAAAAATATGGCAATGCCTACTTTGAGTTACGAGCGATGTATGAAGCTATAGAAATGTTGGAAAATTTAGGACTTTCAACTTTCTTTTTCTCCCATCATGAAGAAAATATGTTATTGCGGGGTTACTAAGGGAGAGAAAACTTTCATTATTTTTCAGTAGGACGCACCATTTTTGAGATAGAAGACTTTTACAGAAATTAAAATATACAAAAATAATCAAAATGGCCGCATATTGAAATTTTAAAATAATTTTATTGTTTTTGTAATTAGCATCCCCTAAACCTAGAAAAGGACACCTAGATTCTTTTTATTAAAAATAAATGTCCGCTACCTTTGAAATTCAAAATAAAATTCATTTTTATATTCAGCACCCCTAAAAACCTCGAAGACGACACGACACCCGTATCAATTTTACAGAAAAATAAATATTCGTCATTTTGTAAATTAAAAAATGAAACTAAACAATATCTACACCCCCAGAAACGGAGAAAAATAAAAATGGGAATTTTGTACGCTCCTTTACGTTTTTATTGTGTTCGCTCGTTTTGCTGCTGTTTTATGATGATTATGTTTTTTGAATTACCTACATCAAGGAAAATATATGTGCCTATTGTTAAATTAAATGTGTACTCTCAAATTTTCGCCAAGATGATTATTTGTTAGCTAAAATAATATCTGTCTGCCAGTTTGGAATATTGAGTGAAAAAAAAACTGGTATTAATTAGTCACCAGTTTTGAAATTTTTTGTACCTTATATTCTTTGGCCAACTTGGTAATTTAGTATTCAATATTCGGTTTATTCACACTCAAATTTGATTGTTTTGTCACAAGTTTAAATACATGTCATTTGAAAAAATCCTATTATGAGTTGTAGTTACGGAACCCTCCTTAGACATGTCTCGACGTGCTCTTGATTAGGTTATTAGTTTTTTTTAATGTGTACACGGTTCATTGCTTACCTTTTGTTTTTTGAATCACCTACATTAAGATAAAAATATATTGTGCCCATTCGTAAATAAAATGTGTGCTTTCAAGTTGTTGCCAAGTTTGTTATTTCATATATTTTGTTCGCCAAAATAATAATATATCGATTCTCGCTGTCGGTTTGGAATAACTATTTACATAAGAAAACTAGCATTATGTAGTCGCCAGATTTGGAACTTTATGTGCCTTGCATTCTTTCGCCAACTTAGTAATTCAGTATGTCATATTCAGTTATAGCACGCCCCAAAATTTGAATATTTTTTCGCAACTTGTATTGCGGCATATAATTAAATATTATATGCCGTTCTTTTTACTAAAACCCTTAGAGCATTAATCCAACTGGATGCTCTAAGCTAAACAAAACCTTGTTATTGGAATCAAATTTGTTCGAAAAAAATATAATAATTAATTATATCTGCGAAGGTGTTTTATTAACTTCATATATTTATCCTTATCCAAATAAATATTATGTTATATTTTATCCAAGTTTAAATAATGATGAACAAATTTGCCCTTAACATTACTAGATTTCTATCAACATAAATATATGGAGAAATCATAATAATTTTACCTAATTATAACTCCGCAACAAAATTCACGCGCGTGGTTAGCCATACTCCTGCGTCAGACGAGCGCTGTGACGTGTGTGTGTGTGTGTGTGTGTGTGTGTGTGTGTGTGTGTGTGTGTGTGTAGGTGTAGGTACTGCGCCCCGAGTCCCAGTCCCGACAAGGGTTTTCACATATTAGAGAGAGACAGAGATATGTTTTAATATGAAACATAACAAAGACAAGTGTAAGGCTGAGACTATATTTTATGCTCCGGAATCCGGAACACCGGTGAAAATTCTGAGCATTGAAAAATAGAACGCTGTTCTAATATAATAGAGTTGAAAATCGAACACATGAGTGTCGAGTCAAATGTCAATGTCATAACATAATATTATGAGCGCTCGACACGCGAAACTTCCATTTTCAACTCTATTGTATTAGCGCAGACGCAGAGTAGTACGATAAAAAACTTGAAACGCTCTTATGCCAAAGCGTTTCAAGATTTTTATCTGATATCGGTTTCGTGTAATGTGAAAACGCTGTACGCACGTCCCTAGTCACTCCCGACCGCAACGTAATATAGCTATGTATGTACCGTCGCGATAGATACGGTTTATAACTTTTCAACCTTATTGCTTGGTAATAAGGTTCAAAATAAAGTTCATCTTGACCAGACTTGGTGAACTGTAATTTTAAACATTTTCATTGCGATTACTTATCGTTTAATTTAATATTTTTAAATAAAGTTACACTTTGATTTCGTAGTAGTTTTCTATTCACTATTTTAAGCAAAATAAGTTTTCTGATTTTTTCCAGAGTTGTATTTTTTATGATAGGTATTTAGTTAGTTTTATTTTCATAATTAACGTTGTTTTTTTATCCAACCGCGATAACCCACATTCACGCGGATGAAGTCGCGGGCAACGCCTAGTTACGATTATTATCAATACAATACATACACCATTACCTGTTTAATTATGTACTTTTATGACGAATCCGATACTTTTGGCGCGCCATCTAGTGACCACACGTGGTGATGCACGTGTACCCCAATACTACGCCATCTACCATAATCGTTTAGAAACAAGCTGTTGAGGTAAACTTTTTAGGATTTTGAGAAAATTATCAAAAATCATCCTTTGAACTTTAAAATCACACTGGAAAGACCGAAAAATAATATTTCTTGTTTATAAGAGAACACAATTGATTTACTTCGCTAATTTGTGCAATATATTGATGTTCTTGTAGTAAGACCTAGTTACCAACGCCATCTAGACCTATGCACAAATCGCTCCTTTTTTTGTGTACGTTTGTATGAGATCTGTCAGTCTATAGTTTTATTGGTCCATGTTTTATACTATACAATATATATTTAACATTTTTATATACATATTTAATATATGCCATGACCCAGCAACACAGAAAACTTTTTGTTCCCTCGGCGGGATTCGAACCCGCAACCTGAGCGCCAACACGTTAACCACTGAGCTACAGAGGTCGTCAAACTATGCCTTGCATTGGACGTCCATTTCAGGTTCTACGAGCCCCAGACCAACGGCTCTCACGAGGAGTTTCCTCCCCACGCCAAGCGGCCGAGCCTATTCCACCCCTCCCCCTTCTACCCGCTGCCCAGCAACGCCAGCCTCTTCGACTACCACTACCACGGCTACCACGGGGCTCAGGAGCCGGGGTTCGAGAGGAGAGACGGTAAGTTAGGGAGAGCATTTTTACTCAGTAAGCAAGTCACTCTCTTTTGTTTGAAAAAGTTCGGCTGTCCGATTCCCAACAAAGTGTACCTACTAAAAACACATTTTGCTTCCAACAAACAAACAAATGTCAAATAGCCTGAAAGTGGTATATGTTATAATATGACACGTCTTTGTCATGATCGGCGCAAATCCTGATATCTGATTGGATAATGCCGATAATAATGGGACAACGCACTTATGCCGACCGACGACAAATGAGCGTTTCTGGTCCGATATCGCTATCACGTAATTTGAAAATGCTCTTAATTAGATACCATAGAATGTCACCATTGAATTCACGTAGTACCTTATAAGAAGTATTAAGAGTTACCTGCACATATTCCAAATACTATATCAGGAGGCATCACAGTCCGCGACGTGTCGTCAATGAATGCGCCGTTCTCCGAGCCGCGACCGCTAGGGCTGCTGAAGACAGATGATGAGTGGAAGAACATCAACACCATGCTCAACTGCATCCTCAGCATGGTCGAGAAGACCAAGCGGGCGCTGGCCATACTGCAGCAGAGAGGTGAGTCATGATGAGAGATGACGCGGAACTGAAAGATTTTCTATCAAATTCAAAGACTTAAATCTGAAGTGCTATGGCAAGAGAGTTCAAATTTTTCAAAAAATCAAGACCTAGAAAGCCTTTCAAAGAGTTACTATAAGTATTTCATCAGGTGTGGAGCCAACGGAGAGCACAGACATCAAGCGGACGGCGAGCGAGATCATGGCGGCCGCCGTGCGACAGACCGAGGAGCGGGTCGCCGAGGTGCGGAGACGAGCTGAGGATGCTGTTAACCAGGTATGAAGAAAGGTGTGATTTGACTTACAGCAACACTTATATAAACCATAAAAATTAGGATCTTAAAGACAAATTAAAAGGTAAAAAAGAGAGGTAGAACAATGGTCGAGGAATGCTTAGTGTTGAATGAATGCAAAACATACTCCGTAACTCGAAGCAGTTAAGGAAACAAATATATAAAGAATACATACACGAATGTCTTATTTAGACACTAGAACTGGTATGTCATCCTTTCAAATACTTTTCACATAGGTTCTATCCCAAATTATTCTTGTAAAAAAATATTGAAAGGTATTTATAACGAGATTTGTCTGTTCGCAGGTGAAACGCCAAGCCCTGCTAGAGCTGCAGCGTGCAGTTGGTGCAGCAGAGTCCAAGGCGCTGGAGCTGGTGGCGGCGGAGCGCGGGAAGGAGAGACGATCTCCTCCACCAGGGAGAGAGCTCAGCCCCAACTCCGCGGGACAACAGAATGTAATTACAGAGAATAGAGGAGGTGGATTAGGATATGTGGGAAAGGTACAAGGAACAATAGTAGTAAATACTGAAGTTTGAAATGATATGAATAGGGAAGAAGTACAAAATGTGGGATGAAATGTAGTAGGAGTAGCTACAACTAGTCCTACTAAATTTCATAGCTAGTCGCAACCATGCAACGTAGGAGACATGCGAAAGAAGCTCTCGTAAAGGAAGAACGAATTAGAGCTAATGTGATGACATAGCTACTGAAAAATATTAAGGTAGCTATGGTTAGTTTAGAAACGAATATTGTAAAAATAAATTATACGAAAATTATACCAAGAAGTATATTAGATTCCTTTGTGTGTAATCTTCAGTATCAGTATCGTGTTCGGTAAATATAAACTGTTAATGACTATTCGTTGCTATATTTTTAATACCTTTAGTCCTGACTAAACCTACGCTAACCGTTACCATAAATGTAGCTAAATCTGCAGGATTTATGTATTTAACTACACTTATATCTACTATACCCGGCAGTGCTGCTGGAACTGCGGGCGCAAGGCGCAGGAGACGTGCTCGGGCTGCGGCGCCGCGCGCTACTGCAGCGCCTTCTGCCAGCACAAGGACTGGGAGAACCACCACCAGGTACACACTCAGCATCATCATCATAATCATTTTAGTCATCGATTTCATAATTGCTAAAAACGATAGATGCTTGTGGAATGGGCATAATGAGGCAAATACCGATTTTAACTTTTCTTTGATTCAAGATAAATATTTAGGTATACCTTATCAAACAACGTCTCCCTTTTCTGCCTGTACTAAATAAATAAACCTACTCGTTTTTTTAAATTTAAATTAGCTTACCCGTTATAGTCCTGGCTGATCTCATTTAATCTGCGACACCTGCTGCAGCTGGACATTCAACAACTTGTACAAATACAAAATGTCATTATTTCCAGGTGTGCAGCGGGCGTGACCAGAAGCCTTCATCCCTCCTCCGCACCTCCCCACCAGCGCCCACGAAGACTCTCCACCCTCCAGAGCGGAGAGCCACCACTCCCATCAGCCAGGCCGCGCCGAGCCTGACCCTGACCTCCGGCGCGGACCGGATGACCCTGAACTCCGGTGGTGATCGGATGACCCTGACGTCAGCCACAGATCGGATGGCCTTGACGTCAGTCAGCGACCGAATGGCCGGACCGGACCGGATGACGTCCGGTACGGACCGAATAGCACTCGCCACGCTCACCACAGCCCAGGGTCTGCTGTCCGGGATCGCCGGGAAGAAATGACGCAGCAGCCGGGGGCTCCTGGACAACATCAAAACACCCAGGAAGGTGCGAAGATAGAGAATGGTTACGCCATCTTCGAAAATGTAGTTTCATTTAATTTGAAACGTACAGCTAATGTCTCCTCTATAGTTTTTATAAAAATGTTCTTCATTATAATGTTCTTATAATATTGTAAATAAGATGAATTGAGTGATCATAAATTTAAATTGTAAATGTTTCGGCATTTTGTAAATAATTATAGAGAACGTTCAGAGCGCGCTAAAATGTATAAATATGATTAAGTTAAATTTAAACTCGAATAATTTAGATTCAAATGAAGCTTTTAAGCAAACGTATTCGAATAGGTATGGCCCTATACTACCTAATACTCAATATTGACTAGGAATAATCCGTGCGCTTTCGTGCGTTTTTGTTCAGCACGGTGCGCTCTGACACACTTCGCTGCGCCCCGATGCGTGACTTTGCGTGCATCTATTTCGTAAAGCACACTAATTGTAGATAATTTTCCTGTACATTTGTATTGTAAATATTTTCGACACTACGTTCACCTATCGTGCAATATTACTATTAATTGATGTATACATTTTCGAATTTAATAATTATTATTTAATAATGTAAATATTTAGATCATAACAGCAGTTCATTCCGTGACAATTTTTGCGTCAGAATAAAAAACATTAAAAAATGTTTGTATCATTTTCTTCTATCTTCAATGACTATACCTTAAAATTTACTCAAAGCAAAATGAACACAGTATTTTAAATAATGAATTAAAAAACCGGTCAAGTGCGAGTCGAACTCGCGTACTAAGGTTTCCGTACGAAGGAACGAACCGGCAAAAAAAAACTATTGTAGTGTAGGAGCTCTTTAATATTTAATTTATTCTGTTTTTAGTATTTGTTATTATATTAGCAGCAACAGAAATCCATCATCTGCGAAAATTTCAATTGTCTAGCGAGTGTCTATCACGGTTCATGAGAGCCTGGTGACAAACAGACCGACGAACGGACAGCGGAGTCTTAGTAATAGGTTCCCGTTGTTACCCCGTTAGGTTACGGAACCCTACCTTAGGCACCTACCTAGAAATAATCAAAAATAGCTCCTTAGTGTATAAGCTTCTTGGTAGCTTTTTACTCTACATAAAGTCTGGCTTGTAAAATTCTATATAGCTTATTGTAGAGCTAGAGCTCGGCGTCGAATAAGGAGGTCATCGCACAAGCATTGGACCACTGTAGATCGCTAGGGACCAAAAAAATTGACAAAACTTTCTTTCTTTCGGACTTTTCATTAGCCAAAATGTGTGAAGATTTTTTGAGTAAAAAAGCAAGGAAAACTGTTTTGATACAAGTCTGCGCGCCAGCTAGAAACCGATAAAAATGCAGGTCTGGCAGTCCTACTCTTGACCAGTTTGCAGCCAGACCGCCCTGGATGTGTATGAATTTTCAGTAAAAAAAGGTCATAGGAAACAAGTTCAAGTTATACGTCAAACTGTTCGGCTTCTAATCCTGTTTCGGAAACCGTCGGTCTGTCACGCTCAAACCTGGCCAAAACTCAGCCAGACCGGGATAAAGTTACCTCCTGTGATGCTTATTAATAGGTAAATAGTGAGTAATTAGCACTTAATGAAGCGGGAATTTAACAAATTTCTATGTGTTCTTTTCAAATTTAAAATTTGGTACTTCATATTACTACCACTCGAGCCGCTATTTTTTTTAAATGGCGATGTCTTTCAATATTCTGGCGTTATCTCTTACAGACATACTTTACGGTAAAAATATGTTCGACAAATATGAACTAGATACAATTTTCTACAATTTAATTTATGAGCATTTTTGTGTCATATTGATAGTTTTAGCGCTGCAGAGTCTTAAACAGAGTCAGAGTCAACAAGCGACTCAGCAGAAAAAATTTGCGACTGTCGCCGGTCGCCCTGCACCTCCCCCGCGGGCGAAGACAAAAGAGGAGAAAGAGAGCCACATGGCTGTGGAGAGCCGCAAGGCTAAGCCTCCTCGACCTGGTAAGGACGAGAGCAGGAGGGCTTCATACTGGTGGAAAGAAGAAAGACGAGGAAGCCCGCCGCCCGCAACCATCGCGGAACCGCCCCTTACGTACCGGAACTGCGCCTGCGATGCGAGGTACCCGCGACACCGCTGTACGTATCCCGCCTGCACTGGTCCATGGAGGCCGAGGACGTCGTGGACTACATCCTCAAGAAGACGTCCATCGCCTTGAGGGTCCAACGTCTGGAGTCACGCCATAAGGTCAACTTCAGTTCCTTTGTGGTGAGAGTGCCCACGCATCTTTTATCTACCTTCGAGGTGGAGGAGTTCTGGCCGACGGGTGTGGTCTACAAAAGGTTCCGGGGGAGACTCCGGAACGAAGCGCGTATCACGTCGCCGACAACACGTGATAAAGTGTAGTTTAAGTATATAATAATATGTATGTTAGTCTGTAAGGTATTTATAATATGAGCCTATGCCGCCCGAAATAAACGTTATTTAACTAATTAATTAAACGGAAAATTTATTTATGTTGTTGATATTTTTTCAATCATCTATATTTTACTCTTAAACCCTTTCAGATGATACTCATACCGAGAAGTTTGTAAATAAACATAAAGACCGCCATTTTGAATTCACAATCATATTAAATATACCAAATTGTAGTGTCAATAAAACTAAAAATATATTATGTACTAACCATGATCAGGCTATCTATATATATAAAATCCTTTGTCCTGAATGGCTGACGGATCAACGCACAGCCAAAACCGCTGACCGTAGAGACCTGAAACTTGCAGAGCTCTTTGTAATGCGTAGGCATCCGATAAGAAGGGATTTTCCGAAATTCGACTCCTAAGGGGGTGAAAAGGGGGGGGGGGGGGGGGGGAAGTTTGTATAGGGTAACGTGATTCCTGGATCCAATGTACTTCATATTTTGCACAATCTGTAATAGAATTGATGGAATATGTGTATCATATCATAAAATTCGTCCCCTAACGGGGTTGAAAAGGGAAAAAAGTTTGGGAGCGATGTGCATTAAAGTTGATATCAATACTCTTTAGTGCTTTTAATTTAAAGCTTCCACTCACAAGCGATCGATCGATTTAGTCTTTACAATTTAAATATTTACTGGGTTCGTAGTTGCGAGTGAATGGCTTTAGATGAAATATAGGCTGAGATCCGAGGCCCGCCTAACTACACTTTTATTATTTATTTATTTTTATTTTTATTGTATTCGGAAAACTTACAGCTTACAGATAATTACAATAGTAATACATTTATAGACACCATAAAGCCAATTAAAAGTTTTCACTGATAGGTAAGAGATTAAGTATACAGTTGTGACTCAAGTTTTAACCATGAGGCGTTGTAACATAAAGAATAACAAGAAATAATAACATATTATTATTAATTTGAACTTAATTTAAAATACCACATAATGCTACAAGAGTTGCGATTAAAATTAAATTAAAAAGAAAAGAAATACCGGGTGTCACCAGAAAAGGTCGGGTATAATATTCAATTGCTCTCGTATGCACCGAGATACTCACACACGCACAGCCTGCTTTAACATCACAGATTGGTATTGGATGTGAATTATAATTTCCCGTGGATAAAATACGCATCGGATAAAAGTCTACAAATCTTAGATGCTTTTATTGAAAAAACATCTTCGACACGATAATCTGTATAGAATCGATTGAAATGGGCACTAGATCTACAGACAAATGAATTACGGCGATAGAATGTCTTATATGGTGGGACATGAAATGGAACGTAATAACGAAAGTATCTACTGGGCACGTTGAAATTAAATTTACTTAATAAATCAGGAGCATCGATAACATTATTAATTATTTTACTTAAAAAAACTAAATCCGAAATGTCTCTACGGTAGTATAAGGGGAGAAAATGAAATTTATTACATCTCGATTCGTAGTTAGGGAGGTTCAGGCGGCACCTATACTGAAGAAACCTTAAAAAGCGTTTCTGTATAGATTCTATTCTATTTTTATAAATGTCATAGGAGGGGTTCCAAATCTCTGACCCGTACTCTAGGATACTACGCACATAAGAACAGTAAAGTATTTTAATAGCTTTAATAGATTTGAAATTAGCAGAAGACCTTATGACAAATCCTAATGCCTTTGAGGCCTTATTTACTATATAATTTATGTGTTCATCAAATAATAATTTATAATCCACTATTATTCCAAGATCCTTCATTGTATCCTTAAAGACTATCTCATTATTTTCAATCTTGTAATTAAACTTTATCAAATTAGACTTACGGCTAAAGGTCACCGCATAACACTTCGTTACATTAATATTTAATTTATGTACGATACAGTAGTCACTAAACCTGTCCAAGTCTTCTTGTAAAAGATGACAGTCACGAAGTGAAGAAATATTTTTCATTATTTTGGTATCATCCGCGTATAATAGAAATTTAGAATAGTGGAAACAAGAACTGACATCATTCAGAAATATCGCGAATAATAAAGGTCCCAATAGCGAGCCTTGAGGAACGCCTGAGGGTACTGATACCCACTTCGACGTAAAACCATTGATGGCGACAGCCTGCGACCTATTGTTAATAAAAGATGTAAACCATCGAAATAGATTTCCGTGTGTTCCCGCGGAAAGTAGCTTCTGTAGTAGGATAGAGTGATCTATACGATCAAAGGCTTTTGAGAAATCAGTGAATAACACGTCAACCTGAGCACCAGAATCCATATGTGAGCTAACATAGTCATAGGCAAGAATTAAATTTGATGTAGTAGACCGTGATTTTAAGAATCCATGTTGCTCGGGAATAAACCAATAATTGATCGTTGAATAAACCTGATTATATACAATTCGCTCGAAAATTTTAGCGAAAGTACAGAGCTTTGATATTGGTCTATAGTTTTTGATATTGGACTTGTCGCCTCCTTTGTGCACAGGAGTGACAAAGGCTGACTTCCAAATACTAGGGGCATAACCATCTTTCAGAGATCGTGAAAATAATATGCACAGGGGAGTTACCAAGCTTGTGGCACACTTAACAACTAGTAAAGGAGGAATGTCGTCAGGTCCGGAACCTTTGTTCAAATTTACTGATCTTAAAAGTTTAAGTAAATTTTCCGGATCCACCTGAACATCTCCTATTGAGTTATGATTAGTATGTGGCGCTTCAATGCATAAATTAGTGGGGGAATTAGAATTAAGAAAGTTGGAGTGGAAATATAAGGCAAAAAGATTACAAATTTTGTCACCAGTAGTGGCTTGCTCTGCTTCATAGGTCATAGAGGAAGGAAACATAGAGGAGGCTCTAGAATTGCTTTTAATGAAGGACCAAAAGACTTTAGGGTTAGTAGCAAGGGAATTCTCAGTTCTTTGAATGTATGATTCATAACACAAGCGCTCTAGAGATTTAGCTCTTCTCCTAAGTAGTGTAAATGAGATGTAATCAGTAAGATTACCATAAACTTTAAATTTTCGGTGGTATTTATATTTCTCTTTTAAAACTTTTCTAAGGGCAGGATTGTACCACGGAGGATAACACTTTGCGGAAGTCATTTTATGTGGTATGTAGGAATTACGAAGATTATATAATTTATCATAAAAACATTTTACGGCGTCTTCCAAAGATTTATTATTAAGGTATTCATGCCAATCAACTAAATTTAAAGCGGTGCAAATTTCATCAAAATTACCTCGGTTGTAAAAATATTTCTCTCTACTTTTAGAATCTAAAGAACTAACAGAATTGTACACCAGGTCAATACATAACGATCGGTGATGGGGAACATCTTCAGGTACCAAAGGATCATCGCAAGCATTGATGTTAAGCTCACAATTAGAAAAAGTTAAGTCCAAAAACCGATCATTGTAATTGGGAACTTGACAGCATTGTGATAGATTGCATTGAGCAAGAGTATCGATAAAGTTTATTTGACTCCTAGAAAGTGACACGCCACCTGATGCGAAGTGAGTTCCCTGAGGGTGCCAGTCAATAAACGGAAGGTTAAAATCTGCTAGTATAATGAATCTATCATTAGGACATGAGTTAACTACGTCAAATAAATTATTTGAGAAATTTTCTAGTTGCTCACAAGAACTATTTCCCAATTTTTTCAATACATAATTTCATATACAAGTTTTTTTTCGTACTTTTGGCGCCCACCGACACTACACAGAAAATAGCGCGTATGAACTATGCATAGGTATATTCATTATACACACTTATACTGTAAAATGAAATTTAATTAATCAGTAAGAGTGTAAGTGACAAGTGTACCAAAGATAAGTTAAATATTGTTGAGAAAGAAAATGAAAATAAACTATATGGAACAACAATCTCGTGCCAATAATATAGAAATACAATGTCTACCAGAAAAACGTAATGAAAATTTATTAAATATTGTAAAGAAGCTCGGTATAATTTTTAACTGTGAGTTGCATGATAACACCATATTACACTGCACTCGAGTTGCCGAACTCCAATCCAACAATTCTCGTCCGCGATCGATAGTCGTACAATTTGCAAGTCCTCGCATACGCGATAATTTTTTGGCGGCTTGTGTAAATTCAACAAAGCCAATTCTCAAAACAAATTAAATACTTCTCATCTGGAATCTCCCGGAAATAAGGTTCCTATATACATTGTTGGGCATTTATCTCCCGCTTATAAGGCGCTGCACGCAGCAACCAGAGTGAAGGCCAAGGAGAAGAGCTACAAATATATATGGATTCGGAAAGATGTTTACCAGGAAGGATGATGTATCAGAACATATATTAATAAGAAATTTAGAATAACTTAATAAACTAAAATAACTTAATTTATGCATATTTTTATATCTTTGAAAGTATTTTGTGTTAATTAATTTAAAATTCAATGATCTTATTGTATATTATCAGAATTGTCGTGGGTTAAGAAAAAAACTAGTATATTGTATAGAAATATTTATTGCAATAACTTTGATATTATAATCTTAACAGAGATATGGCTTAATAATATTATATTGAGTACAGAGCTATTCGACGAAAGATGCGTAGTTTATAGGAGGGATAGAGAAACCTCAGTTTTTGCTCGAGGTAAAGACGTTCGCGGTGTTCTCATAGCTATAAAACACTATTTAAAACCAAAATGTGTCTTTAACTGGCAGAGTAATTGCGAAAATCTTTGGGTTACTATAGATTCGGGTCTTTCCCCATCTGAAGGCAATCGCCTAATGGCTATATGTGCAGTCTACTTGCCTCCACCTGTTAATAGTTCTGTTCTTAAACATTTTATCAATAATTGTAATTTAGTAGCGAGGCAAACTGCGATGCAGATTTGTATATTTGGTGATTTTAAATCTTGGCAATATAATCTGGAATGCCTCAGGATGTGCAAATGACTATAAAACTACTCAATCTATCACTCAACAAATGTTCTTGGTTTTTTAAAAATTTAAATATCATGTCGCAAAGTAACAGTATTTTAAACAGAAAAAACCGCATTCTAGACCTTTGTCTAGACCATTTTTTTTTTCTAGACCTTTGTATTCCTAGGACGATAAGTTGTACTGTTAACACAGTCGCACCTCTTGTATCTATAGATGTGTCGCATCCTGCATTAGACATTATTATTTCATATCGTAAGGAGCAACCACTAAAAAGTTGCTCTACAAATACTTCATTTAACTATTATAAAGCTAACTACATAAATCAATAGTGCAAAATTAGATGAAATTCAATGGATATATGAATTTAAAATGCTGCCCGATGTTAATGCAATGCTAGAATTCTTTTATAAGAAATTAAAGCATCTGATATAATATGAGTTCGTCCCGGAGACAAGACGAAGGGGCAAAAACTATCCGCGTTGGTTCGACAAAAATCTTATAAGAATTTTAAATGAAAAGATTAAAATTAGAAAACGTTTTAAAATTTATCGAAATCCGAGGGACGAAATCGAGCTTCAGTTGCTTAGTGCAAGATGTAAAAGGCAAGCTGTATATTGTTACAAAAACTATTTATGTAAACTTGAGGATGGTCTCTTAAGTAACCTTAAGCTTTTTTGGTCACATGTTAAAACAATGCGGAGGGGATCGAGTATTTATCCAAGTACATTTTTTAACGGTGTAACTGAGACCTCTAATGGCACGGACATTTGTGACATGTTCGCGTCGTACTTCACGTCTGTATATGAGCCCGAAAGTGACGACCGCTGTGATCATAATTCAGAATATTTGCGCTTATTGAATGCATATGGTAATAAATTGGTAATACCCCGAATGTCAGACGAGGCTATTTTACAAAAGATTAAGAATTTAGATCACAACAAGGGGGCAGGTTCAGATGAAATACCACCAATTTTTATAATATCGTCTGCTACCTCTATAATTGTCCCTCTTAGATTCATATTTAATCATTCTCTTACAACAGGTGTTTTTCCTTATGAATGGAAGAAAGCAAAAATAGTGCCTATACATAAATCTGGCGACAATGGTGTTATTTCTAATTACCTGTATTATAAATTTTTCATTATTTATTCTATTTCTATTTTATCCGTGTTTGCTAAAGTATTTGAGGCATTGTTGTGTTCCCATTTTCAAAGTCATTTGCAGTTATACATCTCTAGTAGTCAACACTGTTTCGTTTCTGGTAGGTCAGTAATTACAAACTTGGTTACATTTACTGAATTAATAAATAATGCCGTGGATTCTGGTAAACTGTGTTATATACACAGAATTTTCAAAAGCGTTCGATAAAATATCTCATCATAAATTACTTAGCAAGTTATCTGCATATGGAATTACAGACTCACTTTTAAATTTTGTAAGATCGTACTTAAAAACCGCCCGTTTTTTGTCGTAGTTAATGGATATCAATCCTGCTATAATTATGCAACATCCGGCGTTTCCCAAGGATCTCATCTAGGACCCACCTTGTTTAGTTTTTTTATTAATGATATTGCAGAATGTTTTCACTCATCAGAAGTATATATATACGCTGACGACCTAAAATTTTGTAAAATAATTACGTGTTCAAATGATTGTATTATTTTACAAAATGACCTTAACAGACTTAACAATTGGTGTAACTATAATTTAATGTTCCTAAATATACAAAAATGTTGTTCCGTTAACTATACTAGAATATATAAAATAATTGAATTTACTTACCATGTAGAAAACCAAATAATAGAGAACGTTGACAAAATCAAGGACCTGGGCATAATTTTTGATAGAAAATTGACATTTATCTTGCATATGGAATATGTAATTGCAAAAGCGTCAAAGTTAGTGGGCTTTTTGATAAAGACATGTAAGGATTTTCATAATCCTAAAGTAAAAGTTTTGCTTTATTATTCCTTAGTACGGAGTGTTCTTGAATACGGAATACAAAATTGGCGGCCTCACTATGCTACACATACACTTCGATTAGAGCGAGTCCAAAAGAGGTTTCTTTGGCACTTAGCTTTTTCTCTTGTCAAAAATAAGGAGCTTGATTCGTATAGCAGTAGATTTAAATACTTTTCACAATTTACTCGCTCTGGATTTGATCCGCTAATTCTTCGGGCAAAAATAATAGATGCAACTTTCTTATATAAAGTATTAAGACATAAAATATCGTGCTCCCAATTACTGCAATGTATAGAGTATCGCGTTCCAGTTCGTCTCCCGCGGGCTCCTATAACACCTCTTTACTGCCAGCCAAAGAGAACAAATCTTGGCATGAACTCTCCTCTGACTCGAATGTCAAGATTAATTAACGAATGCTGTAATGTCCTGGACTTGCACTTCGATTCTCCGATGTCTTTTTCCACCATTTAAGAGATCATCTTAAGTCTTACTAAAATTTGAAATTGTTCTCAAAAATCATTGTTATCCTTTCAATATTAATTATTTTGTAATTACAATTAAATTTCTTTTTTTGTCACTATTAATTATTTTGTAATTACAATTAGGTTTCTTTTTTTATTTATTTTATCAATGATTTTAATTTTTTTTTGGTATTTTATTTATTATTATTTTTTAATTTTAAAGGTTTGTATCAATTTTAGTAATATGTTTTTTTTTCGAATTTTAATGCATGATTTTTGTTTATTTTAATGTTACTTCTTTGTAATGTGTTTTATTTAATTATGCAGGTTGTGTTTGTCCTTAAGAAATTGATATACGTTTCATTGTGATTTTAATTGTATTTTTTAAATGTATTACGTGTAAATCAATTGTTGACAAACCTAATAGAATAAATAAATAAATAATTGTAGTCAGGCTGGCGTGGGATCTCAGTCTATAAATTATCGTAACAACTAAAGCGTTCGATGTTAACATTACTTTAAGAATTAATTTCCAATTTGATCGTTACAATAGATTGCCTGTGAGTGGGACCCATTATTTTTATTTTGTTTTGACACGTCATACTATTGTCATCTGTTGAAAAACAAATCTGATTAGAATTCGAAATTTAAATTTTATATTTTGTTCTTGGTCATTTGATGAAAAACTCACCTTATACCTTGATTTTCCTTGGAAAACTCCTAAATTATCTACCGATCAGCGATTGCTCCATTACATTTGTTTAACTATTTCATTACAATATTTTGAGTGTAATTAATTTAGTTTCTTTTTCTTTTGTTGTAATAATTAATTTCTTGTGTTTAATTCTTTGTGTATAAAATATGTATCTATTTTAAAAAATGGGAGCAGAGTTGGTTATCGTTAATGGGAAAATAATAGCCAATAGTAAGAGATGGTGCATGCCTTTTCCGTGCGTTGTCATATTTATTAAACGGCACACGAGATCGCTCCATGCAAATTCACAAATTGTTTGTCATGTGATAAACAATTAGGATGAATTTGTTGCTAGCGGGAGTAGACTTGAGGGGAAGCTGCTTCTCCCACGGCCAATTATATGTGGCATGCTCGAGAGTAAGCGCACCGCGTATCCTGGTGATTTCTAGCACCGAAATAAAACAATAGTAGATTGTTAGCCTAGGGTTGAAAAGAATGAATTCCCGAGGTAGTTAGACTATAGTCTAACCTAAGTCTAAAAGTCTATTCGGCTATAGTCCGATTAGGAATTGATTCTTTTACCCGTGGCAAACACTCTACTTTTCATTTTGACACGTTGTTTATCTAAACTATTTATTGATAATAATATATTAGTAGTGCCTATTTAAAATTAATAGTCAATTAGGACAATTCGTGAAATTAAAAGTTACATTTTTGTCTGGAATATTTATGTTGTTTGATATATTTTGAGAAATTTGGCTGTTCTGTATCTCTGTAAAAGTAGGAGACTTTGGTATTTTATCAGACGATGGATTCCATCGCCGACACTCCCTGGAAGATGTCGGCACTCGGCAGAGGCGAATTGGGGCGTATTTTTATAGTTTCGGCTAATTTGGTTGAAATTTTAGTTTTATTTTGGACTGAATCCTTTATGTAGCATTCGGCGACTGTACTGGATTTCCAGCCTCCTTGTCTTTTTAACGGAGTCATGTTTGCCCCAGAATCGGCTAAAAGTATCGCTGAAGTTCGTCTAAAACAGTGTCCGGTATACTGCTCACAGTTTGGTAAATTCAAATATGTTGCTATCTGCTTCGGCATACCTGAGATTTTATATTTACCGATCACTTGCTTATAGAATTTTCCCTTCTGATAGTTGAGAAAAAAGCGGTCCGTTTTTACATCACTAGGTCTCATTTTTTGATATTTCTTTACTATTTGTCTAAACTCTTCTTTTACTATAAACGAGCGCTCAATATGTGTCTTTGTTTTAGTCAGTTTTACTAATAATAAATCGCCTTGACTTTCAATGTCGTTAATTGTCAAATTTGTGAGTTCACTGCTTCTGCAAGCGCCGCTTATACCGAGTATCAATACGACCTGTGAAAAACATGTAATTATTTTATTATTTGTGTAATAAATACGTTCATATTTAGAATAAATCCATAAATACTTAGGTAAACTTACCTTCACTGCCAAATATATCTCGTCAGGAGCATCATTTAAAAAAAATCCACCTCATGAGATGTGAAAACTTTAGATTTCTTACTCTTGAACCCCTGCGTTTGTCTTTTCAAAAATGCTGTTAAATTATGAAATTTTTTCAAATCTACATTGTGTTTTACATTAAGTGTACTCTTGAGCATTGAATATCGGCTCCATACCGTTGAAGTCTGTAATTTGCTACACAGTCCATTATAATATGTAAGAAATACACTTTCGAAAAACGATTTTATATTCTTGTCTTCTCGCCACTTCATAAAATCATTGTATGTGTTTATATATCTTTCTTTTGATATTTTTGGCAAAAGATTGTCTATGACACAATTTGCCTCGTCTGTAATGGAATCTGGTGTCAATATTTCGCTTGAACTCATTTTTAATATTCAATTCAAATCTTAGCACAGAAGTCCGTCACAGATACATACATAACAGATTTTAGTATCCCGCCAATTTGTGTTGACCTTAGAGTATACATTAGCAAGCTAATGTATACATATACATTAGCAAGCTAATGTATACTCTAAAAAGTGTTGACTTTTTAAATTTTAAATATGGAACTTGCCGCTCGCCGCGTAATTGTCGCGGCACTCGCGGCTTATTCGGCTCAAAGGAGTTTGCGCTAAATTCACTGACTGTTTAGAAAGTCATGTCATTTTTAAATAGTTTTTTTTTAACAAAAACTCTTCACAGCTGACAACAGTTCTATTTTTTAAGTTTTGAAGACAGTCGGGCCGGAATGAATTTGTATGAGTTTTTCCCTCCCTATGAAAGGAAAGCAACATCTTCCACCCATTCGTTCCTTTTTTTACTCAAAAAATCTTCACACATTTTGGGCAATAAAAAATCGGCCAGGTTTAGAACCGCCAGACCGGCGGTTTTATATCAAACTTTCGGGCCCCTAGCGATCTGCAGTGGTCCAATGCTTGTTCGCGATGACCTCCTTTTTCGACGACGAGCTCTAGATCTATTAAATAATAATTATTCTATTTAGCATTTAGAATTCTTATTGAATTATATTTAGCATAGTTACACATTTAATACGGAACATCTTAAATTCAGGCATCTCCGTGTGTCTAAGGTTTTTTTAACCTTTACATATTTTTACTTGAGGTTAAAAAGCCTGTAAATCATGAACTGTCATCGATCATTGACCTGTCCATCTGCCTATTACAATGTTGAATTGTAAAATGTTAAATCATTTAAGTATTGTTAATTTAAAATTTTAATCATACGAAGGATGTCTTTTATGAGTTTCATGTATCTGTTGGGTGCGACCGTGCGATATACTGCAGATGTCAAATATTTCAAAACTCAAGATGGCCTATGACGTAGGTACATTTGACAGACCAAATCTTCATGTACAAGAAAAAGTTACGCCATCTTGGTTTTCACCATACTTCAAATGTCAGCCATCTTGTTTTCACCATACTTCAAATGTCAAAATGGCCCCAAAAATCTCAAAATTGGAGCCATTTAACTGGAAACACTTTTTGCCTAAACATGCCTTGTGTATGCAGTTGCGACTAATTTACAAGTACTGAAGCCGGTTTCTCTCGGCGGGTTAGGTTTAAACCGCTGCCAGCTTTTTCTGATTTTATTAGGAAATAAATAAAATTCATTTCAATGGGCTCAAGTCAACTAACACCTTATCGTATCCATGAGTAAATTAAAAAGCTTTACTAGTAGTGGGCTACCTATGCATTTAAATAAAAATCACATTTGCTACTTCATTTATATATAAAACATAGAATTAAGTGGCACATAGAATTATCTCTAGCGTTTTAGGTTTGCGTAGCGCAACTCGCACTTGGCCAATATTTCGAATTGCCCTTTAAAATTCTCAGAAATATAAACAGAGTTAATGCGATATACAAATATAGTATGTTTAACGACTTTCCTGTTTAATTAATTGCTATTAATAATATTATTGTAAATAATAACCATACTTCATTATCCTTTGTAAAATTCGTCAAGTCAGTTAGTTCGGAAGTCATATTATCTTACTTATCATAAACTTTAAACAAGCAATTCTTATAAATATATAATATTACGTATACCTTAGTTATATAATAATAATATTTATGGACGCTTCACACCACGTCAATCTGGTCCCGTGGTAAGTTCTCGAAGAACTTGTGTTACGGGTACCAGACAACGGAAATATATTTAACACTTTTTATGCTATACATATATTTAAGATTTTTATTATATTATACACATCCATGACCCAGGAACACGGAAAACTTTTTGTTCCTTCGGCGGGATTCGAACCTGCGACCCCCGGCACCAACACGCTCAACCACTGAGCCACAGAGGTCGTCATATATAATCACAATCTCGGAAACGGTTGAACAATTTCCATGAAATTTAGTATGCAGGGAGTTTCTGGGGTGAAAAATCGATCTAGCTAGGTCTTATCCCAGAGAACTCATGAATTTTTGAGTTTTTATAAATGTTTTAGTTCGTTGCGTAATAACATAATATGGCTTACATAAATTCGCTCTTTAATAATTGTCGAAGCGCGTGGCTCTACATATGAGTAGGACTTATTGTGTTGCTGGCAATTCGCTGTCTCGGGTTCGAATCCCGGGTAGACTAATATTTTTATGATTTTTTTTTAAATACCTCTTGTCATCTATGATTTTTTTTCCTACTAGGTATTAGAGCTCGGTCGGTCTCGTACAGGACGTTCTCGGTAGAATTTCATACATTGACTTATCGCTACTTAACTCTTTCACTCGTGCACGAATATTTGACTATCTATGTGGCTCAGTGCGTAGCGCATTGGCGCTCAAGCCGGAGGTTACGGGTTGGAATCCCGCTCAAGCCGGAGGTTACGGGTTGGAATCCCGTCAACCCGTACAAACCCGAACAAAAAGTTTTCTGCGTTCCTGGGTCATGGATGTGTATTAAATATGTGTATAATATAATAAAAATCTTAAATACCTATATGTATAGTAAGTTTATAAGTATTAAATATACTTCCCGTTGTCTAGTACCTTTAACACAAGTTCTACAGTTACTTAGCACAGGGCCAGATTGACGTGGTTTCACACCACGTCAATAAATTTAAAAAAGAAAAAATTTGTTGCTATCGCGTCTACATAGGTACGCAATAGGAGCGCGATAGCAATATATTCGTGCGCGAGTGAAAGAGACATGTAGCGATGAGTCAATGTACGAAATTTTTTTGCTCCGCTACCTCACTGTAGCCATCTGCTTGGTGAATGGTGAGGCAGAGGCGATTCGGAACTGGCCAATGGCCATGTGCACGCAGTGGCCATGGTGATACGTGTCTTATAGACGCTAGGCAGGCATCTAGCAATAATACATGAGTCAATGTACGAAATTTTTTTGCTCCGCTACCGCACTGTAGCCATCTGCTTGGTAAATGGTGAGGCAGAGGCGATTCGGAGCTGGCCACTGGTCACGTGCACGCAGCGGCCATGGTGATACGTGTCTTCTATTCTTCTAGGCAGGCATCTAGCAATAATACATGAGTCATTTTGCTCTTCGGTGCCCAAGGCCACTAACGTGGATACCTGCTTGCTTGTCTGGCGTGTATAAGACACATTTTCGCCTGTCCAACGTTTACTTGGAAAATAAAGCCTTATATTCTATTTCTCTAAAACATCACCGTGACATCAAAGCAGCCATGTTGGATCCACGACAGAATGACAGCAAAGCGGCGCCCGCGGCTGAGACGGACCTTTATATTTCGTGTTCTTTGTCTTTGTTGCTGATCTGAGCCCGAGGGGACATCTGTAAACGTCACTGAGCACAGATATTAAATTCACGATATTAGATAATATTAAAATTAATCGTGAATCGTGAGGCTTGAAGTAAATTATACTTTGGAGGTAAATCGATCTTAGTAGGTAACTTTCTTGATATTCGTGCACAAAGAAAAAATTATTATCTTCCGGCTTTATTCTCTAAAGCAGTGTTTCCCAAACATCGTTCCGCCATTTTCACACTGTCCCTTCGTGGCCCACTTAATAATTTTAAACATAATAGCAAATCAAATATTACAAATTTATTAATAGTAAAAATGTTTTATTAATACTACTACATATTTTGGTATCGCCTTACCAGTTACGAATAACTCTCCCCGCACCGATTTCGGTGACGGTGGCCGGTTTCATTGAAAGCAGGCCAGCTACGCAGGAGTAATTTTTATAGTGCCCAAGTGTGTGCGCAATACACAAGAGCACTCTCTCTTCCTTTACTTTCATAACCCAGTGGGTCGGATAACCGATACGACCGGCGAGAGATCAGGCGCAGGTCCGACTTTTTACATGCCCTTCCGATGCTTTCTTGTCAGACAATCAGGCGATCAGGCGAGCATGTTGCGACCCGGCATTTTATTTTGATGGCCCGGTACCGGGTACGGACCCGGCAATTGGGAAACACTGCTCTAAAGGTTCTCATCCTTGTCACAATTTGTCCTGCGATCCTGAGCGATATATTAAACGTGTAGCCCAACTCCCAAGCAAAAACAATTCGCGAAAATATATTCGTGCCGTAATCAAAAGAAAATTGTATGATAACCATGACGTCGTTCATACAATTTTCATTCGATAACGATACAAATACTTTTCGCAAACTGTTTTTCTAAACTATAATTAAGCCTTCCATTTTTCCAGATTATGCCTTATTATCCAACATGCACTGTAAAAATCCCAAATCGTCAAGTATCCCTCCAGCTCATCTGGAGTACCCTCCTGGAGAGAGGGTCTGGGAGAGTAGATTGCGGGAGAGGGTGCGAGTGGGAGGGAGCGGGAGGGAGGGGTGTATTGACGCGATGATTAAAGCGGTAGGCGAGTGGGACTCACTTGAAGCACTTTTGTGCGCGACTGCACGCGACGGCTGTGCATGAGGACCATGAGCAAGGAGTAAAATGGGATAGTGAATATAATTACCTACTTGCTCCTGAATTTTCCTTTATTTATCGTTTTGTATAATCAATTACAAATTTGGACGACCTCCGTGGCTCAGTGGTTGAGCGTGTTGGTGCTCAAGCAGCGGATCGCGGGCTCGAATCCCGCCGAAGGAACAAAATGTTTTTCCGTGTTCCTGGGTCATGGATGTGTATTAAATATATGTATAATATAATAAAAATCTTAAATATGTATATTGTGTATAGTATAAAATTATTAAATATATTTCCGTTGTCTAGTACCCGTAACACAAGTTCTTCGAGAACTTACGACGGGGCCAGATTGACGTGGAGTGAAGCGTCCGTAGATATTATTATTACAGAAAATTTGGACACCTAATTTACTGCTTATGGATAGACGTATAGGCAGAAAAAAACTTGAAATCGAAAAAAATGTAGTAACGAAGTTTTGCCGCTGAAGCCATTGACCTCACATAGTCAGCTGATTCACCTCATAGCTGATTTCAAATGTATTTTTTTTAAAGAAAACTTACGTTTTCAAATCAATTGCGAGGTGAATGAGCCGACCTGCTCCATGGTGTTAGGTCAATAGACGCAACTGCGAAGATTTGTTTCGTTACCATTTTTTTCTGCCTAACCGTCATAATTAAAGCAGAAAATCATATTATGCTCAAATTTTCTGTAATTGATTTTACAAAACATTATATTTTTGACAGAGATATTCTAAGACATAGTATTCTTAATGTCCCTCAGCAATCATCGTTTTTCTATGGAAATGACAGACGATGTAGACATAACGATTCCCGTAAGACTTTAAAATCGTGGTTGTACTGTAGCTTACTATTTTTAGATATTAATACAACGTAAATATACATGACACAATCATGGTCGACCAATAACAATAATAATGGCTTCATTTAATGACAGTTCACGAATCACGAGACAATAATATTATCGATTAATAATGCAACTTGTAATAGTATTATATATTATATAGTATAGAGTCGACTGGTAGTGTGTCCCACGCTTACGGAGCCATCCTCTATGTCTGCTCCATTATCTATGGAGCCATCATAGGAAGCTGGTATGATAACTTTCTTACACTTTGCACTTTACACATCGTTTGTCGAACATTCGCGTGGTACTTCTCCATCAATAAATGGAAAATAAATCATTATATTCTATTCACAAACAACAAACCATCTTTTAGAAGCTTCACACCCATAACATTATGCTGGGAATATGAGCCCTAGTCCTCATGTTCCCAGCGAGCATGGTCACCTTGTAAAGCTCAATTTGTCCCGCCGCCGTGACCGCGGCGTGACAACTATTCGCCGTCACGTGAACCGCGGATCGCCGAAACTGACGTGACGTTTAATCGAGTCCGGCCCTGGCCGTGACAGACGTGTTTTAGCCCGCGGAGCCCGGGCCTGGACCTTTTGAGATTTAATTAATGAATTCAATTGCTTTGGTATTTGGCAATTACTGGTTTGTAGATAATTATCTAGCTGGTAGATAGTAATCTAGAAGCCTATAGTAGTTTTCATTTTCATATTCATATTAATTTATTTGCATCAAAGGTGGTACATATATTACAGTTAAAGTTTTAAGCTATTGCATAGCTTTTATCGCGCGCTTTGAACGCGGCGACCGAATCAAGAAATTCCGTAACGAAAATAAACCTAACACCCCCCACTCCGACCGGCACAGCGGTGCGGCGCGGCGTTGAAAGCCGTGCATCGTCTAACGTCATTTCAGTTCGGCAGACTTCGGCATGGTGTTTGTGTGCGTGCGACTAGACGTATGCGTATAGACTAGCTGCTAACTGTTCATAACTGATTCTATCTCTTTTAGACACAATGCTAGGTGAGACAGCGTGCTTTTCGGCCGCGTCCACGAGTGAGTTCGAGCCCGCGACTAGTTGAACCTTAACGTGTATGTATATGGTACGACTGTACGAAGCTAAAAAATGCTATGCAATAGCTTTACCGCGGCAGTCCCCGAGTGTCACACGTATTTTTTTGTATTCTTAATATCTAACACTCTTCACTATTATTAGCATGCAAACAGGTATAATAGTCATGGTTTTAAATATATTAAAATGTATACTCTATAACATTCAGTTACTACATTAAAATTCAATTATACAATTAAAAAATGGAACTTACACTTTGATCTCAAATATTTCTTCTTTGGTTAGGAATTCCAATTTCAAATTTGTACTGCTATTAATTCATGCATTTGTGTTTCGAAAACCTTAATTCATTTGTTTTTGCCACTTTTGGTTTTTTCTTTGCGTCACTCTGTTTACAAAATGGAAAACTTGAAATATCGTACTATTTTCGAGTACGAGTTCCACCGTGGCACCAGTGCTGCAGAAACGGCTCGAAGGATTAATAATGTGTATGGCAGCGGTGTCACAAAAGAAAACACAGTGCGTTTTTCGTTCCAACCTTTTCGTTCTGGAAACTTCGACCTGCAGAACAAGCGCCGTGGACGGCCGGAGACCAAAGTTGATAATGAAGAATTGAAGGCTATTGTGGAAGTGGATCCATCGCAAACCACGTCCGAGTTAGCTGCAGGCTGCGGTGTTAGTGATAAATCTGTTTTAATCCACTTGAAGCGAGCTGGGCAGGTGAAAAAGTTTGAAAGGTGGGTACCTCATGAATTGAGTGCAGCAAACCGACAAACGCGCGTCGACTGCTGCGTTACATTACTCAACCGGCACAATAATGAAGGGATTTTAAATCTAATCATTACCTGTGATAAAAAGTGGATCCTGTACGATAGTCGGAAACGCTCATCGCAATTGCTGAACCCTAGCGAAGCAGCCAAAGCCTGCCCCAAGCGACTAGTGCCGGTGTCGTTAACTACAGCTTTCTTAAATCTAGCCAGACGATTACGGCAGATGTATATTGCCAGCAACTGCAAATCATGATGGAAAAGCTAGCTGCTAAACAACCGAGGTTGGTCATTCGCTCTAGGCCACAGCTGCTTCAGGACAACGCTAGACCACACACTGCACAACAGACGGCTACCAAATTAGAGGAGCTTCAATTGGA
Source organism: Phengaris alcon alcon (assembly GCA_037179445.1). NCBI lineage: Eukaryota > Metazoa > Arthropoda > Insecta > Lepidoptera > Lycaenidae > Phengaris > Phengaris alcon. The sequence continues at coordinate 327,916 of JAYRCH010000133.1, read as the reverse complement.
ATGTCTAAGACATCCACCGTATTCCCCGGACCTTGCTCCAACAGATTACTATTACTTTCGAAATTTGGATAGCTTCTTGCAAGGGAAAAAAATCGACTTCGATGGAGCAGTCCAAAGCGCCTTCAAAGATTTAATTGATTCCTGTCCGAATGGTTTTTTTAGTAAAGGAATCAATGAACTACCTATGAGATGGCAAAAGTGCATAGATAGCAATGGTATACTTTGATTAAATAAATAAACACACCTGCATATTTAGCGGAACACAAAAAAAGGTCCATAATTTAAAAAATATGGTTTTATTTTAAAATCTACTTACTACACTTCTTTTGTTATTTAAAGTTTCATTTGTTGTACTTAAAATGAGATTTTGCGAGTAAAGGCTATTTGTGAAAAATGGTACATTTTTTGAACTTTTCATGTAACCGGGAAAAGTGAAAATTAATATTAAAATAACAATTAATTAAATTAGAAAAATGGTGATTAATATCGCATATTTCCTCCACGTGCTCTTATTAAAGTTTCTACCCATCTAGGCATACTGAGAATGATGTTATCGATGGTCTCCTGGGATAGTCTCCGCCATTCCTCAACTACGGCGATTCGCAGCTCACCCACGTTGGCAGGAGCTGGAATTCTGGACTTAACTTTTCTTTTCAGCAAGTCCCAAACGTGCTCTATTGGGTTCAAATCCGCTGATATCGCCAGCCACTCCATAACAGTGATATTCATATCATTAAGATAAGCTTGAGTTACCCGAGCGGTATGCGGCCGAGCATTGTCCTGCATAAAAACAAAATCGTCACCGATATATGGGGCAAACGGTACGATATTTTCTTCTAAAACTTCTCTGATATAGCGGTCTGCAGTCAGACTCCCTCTGTCAATCACTACCAAGTCTGTGCAAGCTCCCAAACAAATACCCGCCCAAACCATTATTAATCCACCACCGTATGCAATTGTAGTTTCAAAATTTGTCTGAATGTATCGTTCTCCTTTGCGTCTGTATATTCTTTGCCTGCCGTCAATTTGATTTAAGAGAATTCTGCACTCATCACTAAACAATACCTTACTCCATTGGTCCTGAGCAAAAGTTATCCTGTTTCTACGATGATTTACCTCGAGCCTTGGAGCCTTGACGGGCACAAATGAACCCAAACCAGCTTCTTCGAACCTTCTTCGTACCGTACGCTCACTTACGGTTACATCCCGCACTGCTTTTAACTCATATCGGGCTTGGACGGCCGTCAAACGGGGGTTCCTACGTACACGAAGCCGAATGAAACGATCATCCCTACTCGAAGTGCGTCTTTTTCTGCCTTGTCCTGCTCTTTTCACATAAGTACCGGTCTCCCTGAACCGTTGGATACTGCGATGGATCGTTGAAACTGGTCGACGAAGATCTCTGGATATCACTCTGTAGGTTTGACCATTTCTTCGCATTTCGAGTGCCCTGACAATCTCCGTTGGGGCCAAGTCAGGCATAATTCAGTCCTCAACTCCAAAAAGATACGCGATTAAAAAAAAACTACCAAAAAACAGTATTTCAATGAAATTTTAAATCAAACTCAGAAAGAATAAATACTCGAAGTTCGCTCCAGATAAGGTGTATTTGAATAAAATTAAAACAATTGCATAAAATGTGATGTTCAGTTGTTTTCTTAATTTGAAAATATTTCTTTTTAAATTAAATGACGTATAAACCAGCCAGAAACTTTATATGATACTGATATCAAACTTTTATTTTATGTTCCGCTAAATATGCCGGTGTGTGTATATTATGTTTTAAAAAAATCGACTTTATGTTCCTCCTTCACAAAATGCCAATTTCATATGTAATGACCTAATATAGTAAAATAAAAATTATCAGTGAAGAGTCCCTCCGCTTACTGGGTGCCCCCATACTCAGTGACGGTTTTAATGCCTTTATTTCGGAACAAAATCGCAAATTCACAGAATCTTCTGCCAAACTGATTTCCATGAATTCCCACATGGCATACCAAATCATTCGGTTCTGTCTGTTTGTGCCCAAATTGACGAACGCTTTGAGATGCTGTCCACTATGGAGTTTTTCCGACCTTCTCGCCTTCATTTAGATTCGGTTCGGAGGGTTGGGTATCAGGAAGGTGTCCAGTGTGTCTCTTCCTCCTTTTTTGTCATCTGCTCATAATATCCACTCACTTTTCACCAAAATCATTACAAATTCATTAGGCTGCGTGAGTATTGACTCATTACTGGAAGCTGTTAATACTTGGCGTAGAGTCTTCCCAGGCGAAATTCCTGTCCATCCCAACATTCAAAAGATTTGGGATGAACCCCTTCTTAATTTGGCACAATCAGACCTGATAAATTGCTCCTCCCCTGCTGATCGCGCCCGTCTCTTAGTGTCCACTGAGCCGGAATCGGGGTACTGGCATGACTCTAAATTTCGTGGAGCCGGGGGAGGCCGCTGGTGTGGGACACTACCTGCGTGGATACGCTGGCGGCGTCACACTGCAAGGGTGGCTGGGGCGGCAGCTGCACTCGTCGATACCAACAAAGGGCGGAAATATGAATAGATCGGCGATGGTTAAATGGGGCAAAAGACTGATCGACAAAACTAATGACCCTAAGGCTGGCGCTTACCTCGGCCAACGTATCAGTTTAGCCATACAGCGAGGCAACGCTGCCAGCCTCTTAGGTACTCTATCCGCAGCCTCCGACCTAGATTCAGTTTTTTACCTATAGCCCTTTTATATTGTTCATTTTGACGATAACTTATATATACAGTTTACAATTCGTTTTAAATAAATTAAGAAATAATTAGGTATAAGTTGTAATAAACTTGATAAAAGTAAAAAGAATTTGGATTTTATGTGTAGTTTTGTAATTATATGCATTTCGAAGTCACAAAAAATAAAATTAGTAACTAGGTAGGTAATAGGTATTTTACAGAGTCATTAATTCTTACAACTTATTCTTACAATCTAACAATTTCAATTTGTTAATATTTTAATCTCTATCGTGTGTATTAATAATATTATGATGTATTTCGTACATTTAAAAATTCTGCTTTGGAATAATAATTTTTAGACTTAAGCCATTTCATTAATTCGTTTTTGAACTTTGTTTAAGGTAGTGATTTTATGGCTGTTGTAATTGCATTGTAAGCCTTAACACAGATTTTTGATATTGTGCTACTGATAGTTCAACTAAATAGGCTAGATGACTGATTTTTATTGCATACTAGCTTTTGCCCGCAGCTTCGCCCAAGTGGGAGAGTATTCGTGGCAAAAAAATTCTTTAGCAAATATACCTGCAATATAGAAATAGCACAGATTAAAAATAGAAACTTATAATAAAATTTCACACGTACTTTTTAGTTCTAAGACATCTCCTAGATAAGGATAATTAAATTGTATCCGTCTAAATAAATTCTGAAAATACCACATTACTTCTGATCATTTTTTTAAACTTAGAATGGGTATAGTAACCAATCCTTAAAAGATAGACATATCTACGCCATCGCGGACTTTTTTGTAGACCTATAAAAGAGAAACTATTCTACCATACATTGTTTTGTTATTTATCTCCAACGGGTTAGGTTAGGCAGCGTTTTCGACAGAAGTTCCCAGACGGCTTGATTTTTCCGACACCTTCAACAATTATCGTCATAAATCAAACAATTTCCACAAAACCTTAAAAATTATTATCGATCTAAACCTTCCTAAGGAACCACTCTGTCGGTAAATTTAAGCTGCATGAAAATCCTTTCTGTAGTTTTTAAAATTATCGAGAACATACAGACAGACAGACTCGGCGGGGCACTTAAGTATCCTATGTCCGTCTCCTGATTCTAAGCTACCACCCCATCAATTTTCAGCCAAATCGGTTCAGCCGTTCTTGAGTTATAAATAGTGTAACTAACACGACTTTCTTTTATATATATAGATATAAATAGTAGGTACATACTCTAAAATATTATGACTAAGAAGAAACCGTATATTATTAACAACCAATATTTTCAAAAGTATAGCGATTAGTTTACAGAATTTCGCATGTCTCGTGAAAATTATCCTGGATTATAATATGTTATATTATCATGAATGGTCAAAATTTGTCATGCATGGCATTTTATATATTATATTATTAACTTATGTTAATAATATAATATATAAAAATATTAAATAAATTTATATATAGTTGAAAAGTATTAAACATATTTCCGTTGTCTGGGACTTGTAAATTTTTGATATTTATTTACATAATAATTTAGCTATCTAAGGATCAGTGCAAAGATGACGCTAGGTGTATGTTTGGTTGTGGTGCTATGTTTTTTAAAAATAATAATAATAATCAATTTTATTTCTCCTCACAAATAATCTTAAATCGTAGTTAACATGTTTAGTAATATAAAATAAGTATTATATAACCAGCTCCTCACAGGATAATACATTTTATTTGTAAAAAAGGGTTTGAATCCCTGCTAAAGAGTTTATTGATATACGGTAATATAATTAGAAATTTGTTACCCTGTCGGCGACTGTACATAACTAATTCGATGTCCATGTTTACATTTTAACCACTTACGAAAACAGAGGGGTGTTATAAGTTTGACGTGTCTGTCTGTCTGTCCGTTGCATCGTAGCTCCGAAAAGGATGAACCGATTTAGATCTGTTTTTTTTAAAGCTGACATGATATAGTATTCTTAGCTATAATTCATCATCATTAATACTTGCTTGACAATTCGGGGCTTACTTAAAATATTTATGTTGTTCATGGTAGACTGTAGATTGTTCGTTTTTCTGTAGCCTAATATACCTAATACTGCAGCACTAAAATGGCCACATCAAATGAATCGTACTATGAAATAATTAACTTTTGATGCAGTTGCTCCAAAAGGAACTTCTAACAATTCTATGTTTACAGTTTTCAATAGAAATGTGTAAAATTGCACGCATAATAAGAATTGATTAATTGTAAATTACTTATGAGAATTACTAGAAGTAAGGGCAACTGCTTCAAAAGTTGATGTATCATAGTCCGATTCGCATAATGTGGCCATTTTAGACTTGGGGATCTAAAAACGCCACTTTAGGTGTTTCATATTATGATTCATATATTTTTTGCAACTCATATTAAGTGCGCCATTTTACGCATTTCTATTGAAAACTCTCAAAATTGATGTTTCTAATGTGATGACATCAGACGAATCGTGTAGCCATTTTACAATTTCACTATTTTTGTACGGAAAAAAACATATGAAACATAATATGAAACACATAAACTGGCCTTTTTAGATCCCCTGCTGGATGCATAGTACTCATTTCCTTTACACTACCTGCAATAAAACCACTAACACTATTCCAGTAAAAAACTTTTCCGTATTATTCCACAGTGCGTGTTCTGTGTAGGTAAACACAAGTGTGAGTTGTGACAACTTTCGCGAACTACAATGATTCATAATATTTTTCCTTGTTCCATTTTTGACATGTAGATTGTAGGTAGATAGATGCTTTTTTGGCATGTTTGACGTTATATTAAACTTTAAAATTGTATAAATGCAATTTTAAAGTTTAATATAACGTTTTGCAAAATCAATTGCAGAAATGTTGGGCAAAAGATTTACTGCCTATGTAAAAAAGTTGAGGCAGAAAAATAATTTAAATTCGAAAAAAAATCTAGTATGAATGTTAGTCTAAGGCGTTAAAAAAGGTCATTGACCTTATACAGCTGTTTCAGTTTATTGAATTGATAATAATATTATTTTGGCGATAAGGGTCTGTATTGTAAGGATTTCATGTTGCAATGCAATTCTAAGTATTTTGTATGATTTGCTTGCTTTTTTTTCTGCCTATAAATTAAACGTTTATATAATTGGTTATGCAAACATTATAATAAACGTAAAAATAATAATATATAATAGGACATTTAAAATATCATTCGTAGACGGTAGAACATACAATTTTTCGGAAATAACTATTTCCAATTTAATGATGATCAGCCTGTTGCCACATTTCCATAGTCCGTTTGTCTTGTCAGTAATGTCGTGACTCGTTAGCGGTGACCGGGGGTGAGGAACACCTGAACTTCCTACAGCGAGCCGTGGAACCGGTTGTTGCGGAACTGACGATGATGCAGTCATTCATCGACGTAATACTACTAGACTCAGATTATATTTATTGTCAGTGTGCTATGTGCAAGTTTTTGTCACTACTCGCCGTGAAGAAGTCAACTATAATTTGTATGGCATCGAATTAGTTACCATTGTTTGCCACTAGGGGCATTGTTACGACTTCACAGCGCGCGGCGGTGACAAAAACTCGCACACAGCACACAGAACAATATTGTGTATATAATCTTTACACAATATTGTTAATAAATAATCTTTGTAGCCCCGACAAAAAAAGGGAAGTGTTTTAAGTTTTAGTAAGAAGTGTTTAAGCGTGTATGTGTGACTGTCCGTGGCATCATAGCTCACAAACGGATAAACCGATTTTGATCTAGTTTTTTTTGTTTGGAAGCTGGTTTCACTCTGTCACTGTGATGCAGGCGTGGGACTCGAAGCTTATTGTCACGTAGAACTTGTGTGACATGATGAAGCTCGGTTTCCAAATACTGCTGATCACAGATCCCTCGTGCTCTTCTAAACAAAGTTTTGCCAACGGTAGATAGCTGTGAAGGATGGTGGTGGGACTCACCATTTAAATATCTATTAGTATGTGTAGGTTTGCGATACACAGTGTGACCTAAGGTTAAAATCACCGCGGCTTCAAGATACTGTTAGTATGTTTTGCGTGAATCAGAACACAAATAATAATTGAAGAATCTTCGGGTAGTGTGAACAACTTCAACAAAAAGGACAATTGACACCTCAGTCCTCCCGTGACCACGGCTGCTGGAAAGTAGCCGAAACGTCGGGAAAAAGAAAAGTGCATCGCGACACAATCCGTAAGTGTTTAAAACAATTAATAAATGCTTACTAGGTACTAAAGATATACTTAGTTGGATTGAGAATGTTAGATGTTGCGTAGTGAGTAGTGTCACAACGTAATGTGCAATTCTGAGTATTTTGTATATTACATGCTACCCAGGTTAACCCTTTAACCACACCTTGATTTTTGTTTACCAAAGCCGTGATGGACTTCGTTAACAGTTATACATACATAAAATAATTATAGGAGATTTATAAATGTCTTGAGCATGACAATTGTAATATGTAGCTACAAAGGATCGCATATTTAAGCTTGTAGCTTGTTTTTTTTTAAATAAAAAAAAACCCTTACCACTAATGGCACTCAGGACACAGATTAGTCACCTAGTAACTTTTTAGTAGACCCTTCTCCTCACCGCCTCCAGCTTACTGAGGGTTGGCAGACTCTACAATATTAATAAAAATTATGTTCTTGAATATAATGTTAGTCTCACTTCACGATGCTTTATTTCACAGTTTGACCGTCAATGTAATAATATTATTGTGATTTCTCAATCTATGACTTACAAACACATCGATGCTTTTAACCACAAGCCACAACACAATATTGTGACAATGACTCAATGTGATCAGTATTGTTCAGACAATCGCGTGTACAACATGAGAACATTGGTGAGTGTTTGTTTTTAGCAAACTTAGGTACTAGTTATAAGTAAGTAAACCACTTTTTCAAAGTTTTAGAAATGCGAGAGTTTTTTAGATTAAGTACTTACTATTTTTTGATACTTAAAGCGAAAATTTAACAAATAATAATAATTTCGAATTCATATTAAACTTTTACTTTATTTTCTGGTAATTTGTACTGAGTTTTTAACCGACTTCCAAAAAAAGGAGGCGGTTATACGTTCGGCTGTATATATATATTTGTATGCTCAACAATTACTCCGACGTCTGTGGACCGATTTTCAAAATTCTTATTTTGATGTAGGTACGGGTATCATCCTAAATTGGTTTTTTTGACATCAAAGGTGACCTGATGATGGGATCCATGAGGAATCGAGGGAACTCCTCGAAATTTATATGGACACATATGGTGATTTCGGCTTTTTCTGATGTAGTCCAAGCATAAAGGTATATACCCTGGATCGAAAAGTACTGAACTCCTGACTCCTTATACAAGTAGATACATATTTGGGAATTTCGGCGTTGTTTAAATAACTGCAAGTAACTACTATGTCCATTACAGTAATCATCATCATCATTACCACCATCTTCACACGAAACACCAACATATTATATATGATAACATAGTTATTAGGTAGGTACTAACTACTCATCAGAGTTTTGTGCACCGATATCAATGTGTTTCAAATTTTGCTATTGCCAAAATTATATTCGTGATCATCATCACTATAGTATATTTAATGCTCACTGCTACATTTTTGCCGCCGACTCTAACTATACATAATGTGGGTGGACCATGGATGATGGAAGGCCGACTATTAAAAAGTCGTAGTAATTGACACGTAAGGATATATTCCATCCGTCAAACTCAAGGCCACAACCGCGGCCGCGGCGGCAAGTCGTCCGCGCCGCTATTTTGGCAGTGCGATCCACAGATTAATATATGTAGCAAGCTAGTGCGATCCCACGTTTCGTAGACTTCGGTCGTCAACGTTACAACAATTGTTATTCGCGCGCACAGCAAAACGTTAGTTTTTAGTTAAACAACCTATTATTTTCTCATATTTTTTACTGTGAATTTTCAAACAAGGATTTTTTTATGGTACTAAAGAAAAATTATATTTTTTCCTCGATTTATGTTAAAATATTGCTAGTATTCCTTCCGGCCCGAACTACCGGCCTTCCTAAGAAGGAAGGCCGGTAGTTCCTTAAAAGGCCAATCAAAAATTTGACGGTTGGGCTTGCTAGGATGCATGGGACTTACAAGGAATATCTATAAATCATGAACATGTAAACAATTATTAGTTTTTAGTTTAAATACGTATCGTTAAAGTTTAAAAATGTTATATATTAATATTTCTATGTTTTAGGGTATGTTAGGGGTAAATTTTTTTGGAAAATTTTTGACTTTACAAAGAACGGGACTCCTCAGTACGGCTATTTTAGTAAAAAGAAACTTTTTGATTTCATTATAAAACGCTTTATCAAGTTATACGGACGTCCTAACTCCTAACGGTGAAGGAAAACATCGTGAGGAAACCCGCACACGGTTGGCCCCAGACGTATTGACCAGTCATTCCTCTGGACTAGGCTGACTGTGTTGTGAGAATGCCGTGTGTGCTTGGGCAACCATACGACATTTAAAAACCAACTGTCCCAGGCACGGAGTGGTTACTTCGCTCGGAGAATACTGTATAAATCATCCATTAACGGATGTAAAGGCCTAAGTTTAATAAAGAGCGGTAACACTACAAAGGTACGCAAGTAATAATAGTATAGACTATACATATTATCGTCCGCGTCGTCATGAAAATAACAAGAAAATTAAGAAAAAAACACATACCCAATACCTGCCTACTTATATATTATACTTATTATTATACTTATTATGTATTTCGCAGCAAAAATTAAAAAATATTAGCTTTATGCACTCCTTCCTCCACATAAACTTTAATTTGCCGACCAAATTTCATACTCCTCCGGTTGCACAATTCTCGTTGAACTTTACCTACTGAAAGTTTTTGCTTCGCATATAAATATTGATTTTTGTATGGCTTCAGGCTTGTCTTCTTGTATGTATTCTTGTATGGCCTTCATCATACAAGAATACATCCTAACTTCCTAATTAAGTATTCATTAATCTACGGAGCTCCAGCTTTCACTTAATTTATGAGTCACGTCAATTTCCAGCTACTCCTAGTGGCGGGCGCGGTGATGCTGCAGCTCGTGACGTCATCGCCGGTGGGACCCTTCGCTGACGTCACTAGTCTGCGCGGGCGTCTCGTCCGCAGCCAGCACACAAAGACACAGTCTACCAGCGTTAAAGGTATCAAGCAATCGAGCAGATGTATCGCCTGATAGTGGGTTTTTATCGCCATCCGTGGATTGATGGGCCTGTTGAGCCCGTCACGTCACGTCACGTCACGTCACGTCACGTCACGTCACGTCACGCGAGGGTCTCCTATAACGACACTACTTTCCCACATTTGGCGACAACGCAACACTTTTTCACGCCTGTTTTCCTCCGGCCCGATCCTGCCGATCCTATTTAATCATTTTGTATACAAAAACATTCATCTTCGACCAAATTAATTTGTCGTATTTCTTGCACTTGCAATTGACATTTAAATTCGTTGCATTACAGTATGCTTTTGTCTTTTTGTTTACAAAAATATTAAATTTGACCAATCAGCGTATGTGTACTTAGTGCTTACATATTATACCAAAACTCGGCTCAAGCGTCAAAGGCAACAGGATTCACAAACGTGAGGAAATCTTATCTTAGTATCAGCAATGAATATTTAATTAGTTAATTGGTGTGACCATTTGTAGACATGTTTAATGGCTATAAGCCGGTTTTTCAAATTAATACTTAATTCAGCATTCTATATTTTTATATACAAAGTGTTATCGAATCCAAAGTTTACATAGTTAGGTATACGTAAACGATTTCGATTCGATAATATTTATAAATTTTACCTGTCTTTGTCTAAGGATCTTTGCTACTAACAGACACAAATTGTAAAAATAGATTTTTTTATTGGAAGTACGGCCGTATACCCACACTTAACTATAATATAATCTTTTTTCTCTTCCAGGATACCCCCCTCCCCCACCCCCGCCGCCCACGCTGGACCTGCGCAAGGGGGAGTACTTATGCGGGGGCAGGGTGTGCAAGTTGCAGCCCGGGCAGGTGCCCGAGGGCTGCAACGGCATGTGCCAGTACCGCCTGTGAGCCTGTGACGGGGAAATGATCCAACTGATACATTACAAATAAGTTATGCGTATAATAAGAGTGTCATTTATTCGCCTGAAATATTTAACTTAGCATTAGGTTATTAAAGGCGTAATAATAATACGTAACATTTCCTGAACACTCACTACGCCCCCTACGGACTACGTACACCCTCGCATTGCCGTACGTCGAGCCAGATATAAAGGTCACGCGGCCGCCGCGCAGTATCAGCCGCGCGGTTATAAATCGAATTTTAAGTGTTTTATAGGATAATCTATCCAAAATATGCTATATAAAAATTATGTGTTTGCATCGAGTATCGAATGCAGATTACGCTCCTTGAATATCTATTTTTGTTTTAAATACATACCTGTATTATATTGTAATGATAGGTAAGCCTACCTTTTATCAAACTTGTAAATATTTGACGGTAAACTTAAGACGCTTTAAAGTTTAAAATGAGCATAAACTTTACGTATAAACACTTGCACATCTTGTTCATGTGAGTAATAAAGTACATCTCAAGGTCTCAAGCCAATTTAAATAATGGATTATTCCCTCGTAAGCTATTAATAATTGAGGATTTAATAAAGTCATTGAAAAGTACAAAATATTATGAGAAAATAATATTCTCGTTTCCTAAGTTATTACACCATCGCCAATATATGGCGCTGCACATTCTGTACAATAAATTGTAAAGCCAATAGCGTATTCTCTGTTTGGAAATAAAACATTTTTTATTGTACTAGGTTTTATTTTGCCTGGCCTGCTCCCAATTCTTCTGCGACAGTTTGAAGGCGGCGACATCTAGTTTGGCGGCTATCAGCCTGCCGAACTGCGTGCTGTTGAGTAGACTGCTCTTGTCTGCTAACTCCGTCATGATCTTGATCTTCTGTTCTGGGGACACCACGTCGAAGACTTGTTCGAGGGCGCGCGAGCCGTGCTGCGACAGGGCCAGGGTCTGGTAGAAACCCTGGAACAAATTACACAAATACTTTGTTTATTTTGGCATATTAAAGGAAGGGTGATTTTGGCAGTTTATGTATGTAAATATGTTTGTTACACCGTAGCGCCTAAGCTACTGGCCAGATTTTAATGAATGAGCTGTCAATAGATTCGTAAAAATAGACCTAGGCTATATAATTTATGTAGTCTGGTTAGAGTTTTTTTTAACTAGATTTAATGTATAAACAGATTTCCGCACTAGGAAATTAAAGTAGTTAGAAAGGTGTGGAAGATCTTTTTATGGAATAACTACGGCCAACAAGCAGCTTATAGCCTGATGGTGAGCGATAATCGCCTCCTATAGACAAAGCACTACCACACACCGGAATCTGGTAGTTGCCATGTAAAATATTTAATGTAATTTGTATATTCTGAAATATTGAGGTATTATTACTTCATAAAATATGTTAAAAAATATATTTTTATGTGTACCTAGTTTTGTAATTCGGTGCATTTAAAAGTTACAAGAAAGTTGGAATATTTTTTTTAATAACTTATGTAGTGTAAAAAGCCTACATAGTAAGTTTACTTATATTGATTACAAAAACATTAATTTTTGTAATTATAAATTTAAATGCAATAATTTCGGAGATATTCGCAAACAATAGGTCTTTACCTATGAAATTGCCGTTCTGTAATTGGCCATTTCAAATCAAAATAATTTTTGTTTGGCAAAGAATTCTAATTTCAAATTAATTTTAGTAATTTGTTTATTGATTAGTGTTACATTTTCATCGCATTTCAATCTTTTTCGTCATCATGGATACGTTAGAAATTCGAGTAATTATGGAATATGAGTACCGTCGTGGCAGCAACGCGGCACAAGCGGCACGCAACATCAACGACAGTACGGAGCTAACACTACAAACCAACGCACCACCTGTTATTGGTTTGCTCGCTTCCGTTCTGGAAATTTCGACCTGAAAAATGAACCTCGCGGTCGTCCGAAGACTTAGGTCAACAATGACGAATTAAAAGCGATTGTGGAAGCTGATGATACACAATCTACGGCTGAATTAGCAGCAGCTTTCGTCGTTAGCGTCAAAACAATATTGGTCCATTTGCGTCAAATTGGCAAGGTAAAAAAGCTTGACAAATGGGTGCCCCACGAACTCAATGATCGCCAGCGCGAAGTACGCGTCGAGACGTGCCTTGCACTGCTCAACAGACACACAAATGAAGGAATTTTGAACCGCGTGAAACCCTGCGATGAAAAATGGATTCTGTTTGATAACCGCAAGCGCTCAGCAAGTTGGTTGGATCCTGGTTCAGCACCTAAACAATGCCCTAATACTCGGTCACAAAAAGAAAGAAAGGTTATAGATTTTTAGCATAGCTACAGCCAAGCGACGGATCTCTAAGTAGAAACCATGCCAACAGAGCAAGTCTTATATGTACTACTATTCATGTACATCTTCTACGGCAACGCAGACAAAACAGCGATCGATCGTCGCGGCGGAAGAAATTCTAATAAGTAAAATAATAAGCATATTTTAAAATATTATAACTACTCACCAGTCAGTCAGCTTCAATTTTCACATATTAAAGGTTCCGGTTACTTGAGATTACTATATCCCGATGTAAATTACTAAATAATATGCAAGGAAAACAATATAATTTAATCTTGTGTACACAACCACACAGCCAGTTATACGTTTCATAACTTTTAACATGAAATTTTCGAGTTACATTATTTTTTTGCTGGTTTAATTGTTGTAACTCGGGTACACACCTACCTTAGACAGGATTTGAATCTTTTCACTGAATGACAATTGTGAGAACTTGTTATTTTTAATTTTTAATAAACACACATTTTCAACACAAACCTCACAATCAAATAACATTTAAAAAAAATCGACTAACACACTAGTAAAAGCAAATCACTACAATTATTATAGAAACTCAGTAATAAACTGTTAAATATACACACTTTCAAATGTTAAAATGAAAAATCTTTTAAGAAAACTATAAATAAACTGGAGCGATTAAATTGTAAACAATGCTTATCACATGAAATATGCAATATGGCCCCCGCGAAACACAAAACGTTACTTCTATTTAAACAAATAAAACCTTACTAAACAAAAATGCTTAATGTGCATACGTGATTTATTAGATTTCCGACTATTCTTTTTACTCGGATTATAGGCAACGAATAATTTCCGACCAGCCAGTTCGACGGTTTTCGGAAGCGATCGGATAGCCGAACCGAAGCCGAGAGCCATCGCCTGCCGCTGGAGTTTCCGCTTATAATCATGTCGATATGCATGGGTGTGTGCGTTTGCGAAGTATGAAAATTACACACACATGCGATGATTTGTCCTGCACAAAGCAACCGCATGAGTTGCTATTTATAAAATATTAGGCGTTTTTAAGTTATTATATTTTTTAAATTAATTAATTTACTATTAATTAATTATTAAAGTCATCTAAAACGTACGAACGTTTTATTAAACTACTGTGAATGACAAGTAAAGCACTGCATTTCTGCCTATATGGAGCGCACGCCCCTGCTGTTTGGTGGTCTAGCGCCGGTGTGATTCATCACAGCTTCTTACCAAACGGGGTGAGCATTACGCAGATGTGTACTGTGAAGAACTGAACACAATGATGGAGAAGCTGGCACATCTCCAACCAGCATTGGTCAATAGCTCGTCTCCGCTGCTTCTGCATCCGCCCTACTCACCACTTGCGCCTACAGACTACTACTTTTTCCAGAATTTGGATAACTTCTTGGCGGGAAAAAAATTCAATACCCGAGAGGCAGTACAAAATGCCTTGGAAGAATTTGTTGCCTCCCGTCTAGCTGATTTCTTTAAGAAGGGCATCAATAAACTGTCACTGCGTTGGCAAAGAAGAATTCGTTTAATTTTTTTTTTCATGCAAAACGGCGATTTCATAGGTAAAGACCTAATATTAGGTCGTTACATATTAAATTGGCGTTTTGTAAAGGAGTAACTTAAAGTCGATTTTATTAAAACATAATATATTTATTTAATCAAAGTTGCTATCAAAAAAACTAGCTAAAAACCATTACTATCTATGCACATTGCCATTTCATAGGTAGTTCATTAATTTCTTTACTAAAAAAACCATTCGGACAGGAATCAATAAAATCTTTGAAGGCGCTTTGGACTGCCCCATCGGAGTTGAATTTTTCCCTTGCAAGAAGTTATCCAAATTTCGAAAAAAATGGTAATGTGTTGGAGCAAGGTCCGGGGAGTACGGTGGATGTCTTAGACATTCCGATTGAGGCTCCTCTAATTTGGTAGCCGTCTGTTGTGCAGTGTGTGGTCGAGCGTTGTCCTGAAGCAGCTGTGGCCTAGAGCGAATGACCAACCTCGGTTGTTTAGCAGTTAGCTTTTCCATCATGATTTACAGTTGCTGGCAATAGACAATGCCGTAATCATCTGGCCAGATTTAAGAAGGCTGTAGTGAACACCGGCATAAGTCCACCAAACACTCACACGTAACTTTTTTCGAGTCAATTTTTGCTATGGTAGGGTTTGGCTGGTTCGCCAGGGTTCAGCCATTGCGATGAGCGTTTCTGATTATCGTACAGGGTCCACTTTTCATCACAGGTAATGATTCGATTTAAAATCCCTTCATTATTGTGCCGGTTGAGTAATGTAACGCAGCAGTCGACGCGCGTTTGTCGGTTTGCTGCATTCAATTCATGAGGTTTCCACCCACCTTTCAAGCTTTTTCACTTTCCCAATTTGCTTCAAGTGGATTAAAACAGTTTTATCACTAGCACCGCAGCCAACTCGGATGTGGTTTGCGATGAATCTGCTTCCACAATAGCCTTCAATTCTTCATTATCAACTTTGGTCTCCGGCCGTACACGGGGCATGTTCTGCAGGTCGAAATTTCCAGAACGAAAACGTTGGAAACAAAAACGCCCTGTGTTTTCTTTTGCGACACCGCCGCCATACACATACATCATTGTTGGCTGGTGCCACGGTGGAACTCGTACTCGAAAATAATACGACATTTCAAGTTTTCCATTTTGTAAACAGTGACACAAAGAAAAAACCAAAAGAGGAAAAAACAAATGAACTACGCTTTTCGAAACACAAAGGCATGAGTAAATAGCGGTACAAATTTGAAATTGGAATTCCTAACCAAAGAAGATATATTTGAGATCAAAGTGGCCAGTACGACAAAACGCCAATTTTATATGTAAGGACCTAATATGTTCTTGCTACCTACATATTGCATACAACTGCAGGAACACGTGACGTCAGACTTTTGTGTGGAGCGTTTTCACGAGAGTTGCGAAATTTCTACCTTTATAATCCTTTGAAAATATTGATTTTGGATTTCTTCTGAGAAGTTGCTCATATTAAAGAGCATTCATATATATAATTTAAAAAAAAACAGTCAACCGGCTAGAAATAGGCTACTATTGTTAGAAGTGAGCTGCTGGCCTCTTTATTTAGGCCTCCGGCCTCGAAGTGGACCACAACGCAATTATTATTTGACGCCAGCTTGTGAGATGCCACTCCTTATAGTGTCAGAGAAGTTAACTACAATTTGTTGACATCGAAACTACGCCCCCAGTGGCAAACAATGGTAACTAATTCAATGCCATACAAAATGTAGTAAACTTCTTCACGGCGAGTATGATAAAAACTCGCACTCAGCACACATATTTCGCCTTTCGTGTATAATTAAAGTGTTCTGAGATAAATATAACTCCCCACACCGATTTCGGTGAAGGTGGCCGGTTTCAGAAACCAGGCCAGTTAAGCAGGAGTATTTATTTATAGTGCCCAAGTGTGTGCGCATTACACAAGAGCACTCTCTCTTCCTTTACCCTTATAACCCAATGGGACGGATAACCGACACGACTGGCGAGAGATCAAACGCAGGTCCGGCTTTTTACATGCTCATCCGACTCATGGATCACCTTTCTTGTCAGACAATCAGGTGATCAGCCTGCATTGTCCTAACCAAACTTGGAAACAACATATTCAATCTGAGATAAATATATATTATAATTGGAGTTGGTGCAACCATATGTTGTGTAAATCTATTCCGTGGGCACATTACCTTGAGTTTCCACAGCAGTTTATCCCTGGCCTTCACGCCCACGAACTGCCCCCGGCACAGCGCATCCGCCACGTGGCAGCCCTTGGGGTCGCAGAACACGTACACCAGCTGCTCCGGCGTCAGCTCCAGCAGGGAGTTCACCGCTTTGGCGGGGCGCTGGAATCGCAAAAGTAAACAAACGTGGTAAATAAAGTGGTTTCTCAGGATCATGAGAGAACACCGTGCTTTCATTTCACAACACCGCGACAGAAATAACCGAATATTAGAACACAAAATTATTTTTGTTTACTTGGAAACAAATAATAATAATAATAAAGCCATTCATTCCATAACAAAGGTTGTTATGTAACCTTTGTTATGTAACCTAATGTAACAACTTTAAGTTGGTATGGTTAGTTTTTCTCCTCCCTTGATATGGTCTCTTTTGGGGTAAAGGCTCCTTTGCTTTCTTTATGTGGCTAAGGTTTTCCAGTTTGTCCCTGCTGTGATCTCATTGTTTATCAGTACCTGGAAGTCCAGTAGCGTCTGCAGTATGACGGACCCGTGCACGTTGATGAAGTAGTTCTGCGGCGGCGGAGCCCCGTCAGCCGGCAGCAGGCGGAGACACTGCACCGCGAGATGCATGTCCTTGTCCGAGCAGTTGAGCGCCGCTTCCAGGTGCTGAAGTGTAGTGTTACAACATTAGCTACCGTCAAGTGCGCGACGCGGGACGACACAAATCTCACGCGACATAGCTAACTCGCACTAATACATTTTTGGACAAAAACTGTGCCAGCCAGGGATAAATAACACTTTGATATAATGGGCGCAGCTTTATAATATATCGTCTCACGTCGCGCATTATCACAAAGGGGCGACTGGAGGAAAAAGCTAAACAACTGAAACAATTCATTTCCAGTATAGCAGCTAGGTACCATATGGATTAAGACACAAACTAATAAGTACCTACTACTTGGTCCTTACATATGAAATTGGCATTTTGTCGTACTGGCCACTTTGATCTCAAATATATCTTCTTTGGTTAGGAATTCCAATTTCAAATTCATACCTATCTACTCATGCATTTGTGTTTCGAAAACCGTAATTCATTTGTTTTTTCCTCTTTTTATTTTTTCTTTGCGTCACTCTATTTACAAAAAGGGGAAACTTGAAATATCGTATCATTTTCGAGTACGAGTTCCACCGTGGCACCAGTACAGCAGAAACGGCTCTAAGGATTAATGATGTGTATGGCGGCGGTGTCGAAAAAGAAAACAACTTGCGTTTTTGGTTCCAACGTTTTCGTTCTGGAAATTTCGACCTGCAGAACAAGCCACAAACAAGTTGATAATGAAGAATTGAAGGCTATTGTGGAAGCGGATCCACCGCACGTCCGAATTAGCTGCAGGCTGCGGTGTTAGTGATAAAACTGTTTTAATCCCCTTGAAGCAAATTGGGAAAGTGAAAAAGCTTGAAAGGTGGGTACAACTGCAAATCATGATGGAAAAGCTAGCTGCTAAACAACCGAGGTTAGTCATTCTCTCTAGGCCACTGCTACTTCAGGACAACGCTAGAACACACACTGCACAACAGACGGCTACCAATTTAGAGGAGCTTCAATTTCAAAAAAAAAAACGACTTTATGTTCCTCCTTTACAAATCATTATTGTATTTAAAAGACGCTTGAAAGAGCACTACCTCGAAATTCAATCCATATAAATTTATCTATTATAGGTATAATAAAATATTATTTTATCGTATCAACTGTGTTTTATATTTGTTAAGTATGTATGTTGATAGTATACACTACACATATTCTTTATTTTAGTAAGGATATAATAATATGTAAGTAGAGTATTTGTAATTGTGCACGTCCTATCTGCTGTCTTTTATCCCATCTCTCTCCGTAGGGCTGCTGTAAGAAATTTCTTTTTAGAAATAAGCAGTACCTTTGTGTCATCTTTCTTTGTTAAATTGTAATGTTATACATTTTTCTTGTGTGCAATAAATTGTTAAAAAAAACGCCAATTTCATATGTAATGACCTAATATTAAATAAATATATATATATTATATTTAAGTCCTGCAGAGAGGACGTCACCAGGCTGAAACTACTTAAACGCAGGAGAGCCATGCTTCGGCACAAATGGGCCGGCTCGACCGGATAAATACCACAGCAGCACAGAAATCAAGCGTGATACAACGCTTGCGTTGTGTTCCGAGTAAGTGAGGTTACTGGAGTCCCAATGGGGGGTGTTGGTGATTTTATGGACCAGGAACGCGAATGCGCAACACCAAAGGAGTTAGTAGGTGTGATTCATCTGGTGTTGCGAGTGTCCATCAGGCGATCCATCTGCTCGTTTCCTGGTCCATTTAATTTTAAAAAAGATGACGAATACAATAACACTTACCTGTACATACTGCATCTGCTTGGTCTTGATCCTGAGGCAGGCCTTAGCGAGTGCCACCAGCACTCCTGTGTTGCCCGAGGCGAGAAGAGCGCTGTACTTTGACGCCAGCTCCTCAAACATAGACTCAAACTGAAATTTACATATTAATTACTAGTTTAATATCACCCCTAAGTATATGACGGTCTCTGTGGCTCAGTGGTTAGCGCGTCAGCACTCAAGACGGAGGTGGCGGGTTCAAATCCTGCCGAGGAAACAAAAAGGTTTCAATGTTCCTGGGTCATGGATGTGTATTAAATATTTTATAATATTAAAGTATTTAAATATACTTCCCGTTGTCTGATCCCTGTAACGCAAGTCCTTTGGATACTTAGCACAGGGCCAGATTAGGGCCAGATTGATGTGGTGTGAAGTGTCCATAGATATTATATCTTTATATTATATTAATATAAGTAGTAGTATACATACTTTTAGACACTAATCACACATAGAATAGACATTAGACACAAAATTTTAAAATAATCAACTGGTCATACATTAAAAATACAGTGCAAATGTTAAAATTGACATGTGACACTTGAGCCATGTTTATATTCACCAATTGGTGTTATTTATAGATCATTATGACGTTTACACTCACTACATTCTTAAGGCGATATTGTATAATTGTGAACTAAGATATAATTTTGCCACATTCCATGAAGTTCTTTTCTATTATTAAATAAATATTGTAAAATCTCACCTCCTCTTTTATTTTACAGTTATCGATCAGTCTCTGAACAGTGAAATTCAGCATCGGCATGGATGCGAGCTGTCCGAGGCGGTTTATGAAGCACTTGGCATACAGTTGTGTGTACATTTTCTTCTTTGATACAAACAGAGCAGCTTCTAGTAATCTGTAAGATACAAAAATATTTTTAGATTAAAAACCAGTGATATAAAATTAAAACAAAGTACTACATGTTAAAATAACTGAACACAAATGATAAAAGAATTGGTCTTGTAGCATACCAAGCTTTTGTAAAGAAATATTTGTCTAGTCTTAGATAAACTTCTTATAATATATAAAAATGAATTGCAATACCATTGTCTCACTAAAACTGTTCTCGAGAACAGCTGGACCGAATTGGCAAAATTAGGTCTTGAAATTATTGTGGTAGTTCAGGAAAGGTTTAAACAGTGAAAGATATAGGTAAAATTGCAGAGAAAATACGAAAAACGACGATTGAATTTTCCCATACTAACTGTTCACTGTTCAATCTGTGACTTAAGTGTCAAATATTTATAGGTGCGTTCAGTTGACCTTCTTATGACAAAAAAAATCTGCAAGTTATAGGTGTAGATAATAGCAGCGTTAGAGGGGCCAGGTTGAGCGACCGCCCGGAGCGCCAGATAAAAAGGGGTGCTGCAGGCAGTCAATTACATGACATCTGCTGTCAGTCAGCAATTTTTTTTTAACTGTTAGTACCATTCTCTGGTCCTGGGATGTCGCTGTTCTCTGTAAAATTGTATGGGAGATTGTGGGGGGATCGTTAAAAATCTCGCCCGGGCGCCGGTATTGCTAAAACCGACACTGGGTGTAATTAAGGCATAGGTGTAGTTGTTTATTTATTCCAGTTCATAGTTAAGACAGAACAACATGTGTCGGGACAGCTAGTGAATGATAAAACCTTTAAAAGTCAAATATAAAGTTAGAATTACGTTTTCCTTGGAACATACCTGACAGCTGATTCAGATTCAAATACTGGGGGCAGGGAGCAGGCAGCATTTTCTATTGTCTCCCCATTGCCCTCATAGTTATCAACGTCTATCTTGTCCTTCTTGTCATCATTTGCTGTTGGCGTCCAGTCATCAGGTGCAAAACTTTCACTAACCAACTTTTTAACCAAAGTCTTGGTCAAGTCTTTGTCAACATTTTTAACTGCATATAGTAATATTTGTAGTAAAGCTGATGTCATGTTTTGATATGGAAGATCTTTAAACTGTGGCCACGCCGACAGCCTATTAGCAAATTCTTTGACAATATCTTGAAACTCCTCTGGCACAACCTTATACTCCATTCTCGTGAGATGTGGAGGAATTCCCTTTTTATCTTGCACCGTCTCTTTGAACATATTGACTTTCGGTTTTTCACCAGGCAGCAGTGTGATTCCACTGAGACATTTCAAGGAACTCCTTAAAATATAATTTGCTGAATGATCCCACACAAAATCTTCTAGATTGTTCAATGCATATTTACTTAATTTAAGTGTAAAATCATAGCACAATTGTATATGTTCCTCGCTGTATTTGGACTCATTTTCCACTTTCTTTTTCTTTTTTGGCACCTCTTCCTCTGTGTTCTGTTCTTGAAGGTGATCTGTAGCTCGTTGGCAAGACACTCGCAACAGAGTTTCAATGATGTGACTTGAGAAGTTGTCCGAGCATAGCTTTCTTAACTCTGGTGACAATATGTTCATGAACCTCTCCAGATGTTCTGCTGAGGAGTACGGCAGAAGTAACTCAACTAAACGACAGCCGAGCTGATTGCCGACGACATTCAACTCCTCACCTTTTGTTCTTTCAAGAACATTATCCACTAGGGCCTCTGAAATCAAAGCACACACTTTATTACCACATTAATAATAATATCTATGGACGCTTCTCACCACATCAATCTGGCCCCATGATAAGTATCTGAAGAACTTGCGTTACAGGTACCAGAAAACGGGAAGTATATTTAATACTTTAAAACTATACATATATTTAAGATTTTTACTATATTATACACATATTTATTACACATCCAGGACCCAGGAACACAGAAAAAGTTTATGTTCCTTCGGCTCGATTCGAACCCGCGACCCCGGCTTGAGCACCAACGCGCTGAACCACTGAGCCACAGAAGTCATAATTAATAGGGAGGTACAAAATAGGCGGAATATTTTAGGAATTTAATAACCCTCGTAAACAGTATCAATAAACTAGATAAGACATCTAATAATATTATGTCACAAATTGCATTAAATCATTCAAAAATGTTAGTAACTTACTTCTCTCGTCTGGATCTGTGACACCCTGTTTGATAGCGTCCAGTATGCCCACGAAATACTGATACAGTTCCTCTGGCACTAAAGTACCTCGACCCATTTGACCTTTTTTCGCATATTTCTTGGCATTGGCTATAAAATTCTTCCTCTTCTTCCTCTGCCTCTTTTTTAAAGGCTTGTTATCTACGATTTCGTCACCCATTATAGTAAATTAATATTAAAATACACGATCATAAAAAAGAACACATTTCAATGTTTACAAAGTAAATGTAATGTTTTGAGGTTATAATTCTTACGTCAAAGTCAAAACCATGCTGCTACTTTTTTTAAACATAATGCATCAAAAGACTACGACTTTAAACTACATTCTATTTCTGTTTTATTCAAACGTCTTTTTTAATATTTTATCTCACGCATTAAGGATCACACTGACCGTCCAAACTGCACATCCAATACCGCAGCCTTGAAGCATCTAAAACTGCCCTGGCAGCTGAATTTGTACGGAAATGTCTAAATCAGTGCTTTATCATTGTCAAATACATTTAGATAAGAAAAAGATGAGATGAATTTTTAATTTAAATATCCGTTTGCGAGATATGCAACTTTAAAGCGCATTTTTGTTAATATAAGTCCCTCTGAGGTCTACAAACTAAGCTCCAAAAAATCTGCAAAACATTCTTATGGTACCTAATGAATAATATTATGATAAACTTTGAAGGAAAACTATAAGAGGCTCGTAGATATAAATGATTGGTCTCGTTCGGCGGTCGAGCGGGACCAATAATAATAATAATATGATAATTTTGTTAGTTCAGGAGTTAGGTAGGTTTAGAGAAGAGTATATACTATATAGAGGTCTAACTTGTAAAATGCGCTTTAACTTGGAAAACTTCGTAAAAAAATAACGAATTAATAAGTAACCAAACATGTAAAATATAAAAATAAAATCATAAATGGGTGACTAAGGAATCCAAATTCTATTCGTGGCCTCAGGCCTGACATGTACCTACATGGTCAGATTTTTAATTAAAAGATTCGTGTATGTAAATACTTAAGACTTATAAACGTTATACATTACGACATTTCTTTTCCCTGGCCTCTAGGTCGCCTGTTGGGAATACAGGTCGAGTACGGTTCTCAGATTACACCATATTTTTCTAAGATGCTCTTCAAACTTTTCGGTCTTACATAATATGTTATCTTTGAAAATAAAATAAAGGTTGAAAGTTTGTATGAAAATAAATAAAAATCTGTTATCTGTCCCCATTTCCATGAAATTTAATATCCCCGTGGACGAAGTAGTGCGAAAAAGCTAGTTTACTTAATAATAATTAGTAAAATTAGTAAGATTTACTATTTTTTATTAGACATCTACACATAAACAATCCTAAGTATGAATTCTGTGAAAGTCCAATATGTTTTTATGGTTGCGTCCTATTAGGTACTCATTCTCGTCAGCGACATGACAAGAATTCTAATCATGTACTCGTATTAATAACACTAGTCGGCGCCACCAACGCCGTATTCAAGTTTATTTTATATGTAACTGTACTATATTTATAACTGATGTTACCCGCGACTTCTTGTGCTCGCAAAAGGATATCCCACGGGAACCATACATTTTTCTGCGATAAGAAGTAAAAGTGTATGTGTTAATATATAGTATTAACGACTACCATACCAAATTACATTCAAATCCGTTCAGTAGTTATTGCGTGAACGAGTAACAAACATCCTTACATTCTTACAAATTTTCGCGTTTATAATATTAGTAAGGATAGATAATATTTTACCTAGATATAGATTTTATATAATATGTAGATATAAAATGAAATTTAAATTTCTTTACGGGTCAAGTTCTTACCTATTAAAAAATGTGATTACTTTTTAATAGTTACAAACGTCTAGGAAATTGTAATTAACTGCGTGAAGTTTAATCAAAATTTAAAACCCAATTTGAGTACTTAAGCAGTGATCAGTTTCCATCGCTCGATCGTTGATGGAATTTCGGCAAACATGAAGGTTCTCATTATTGTTCTTATTTTCACAATTATTTTGAACCTCGGACGTACAAGACATATTCGGCAAGAATTAACAGAAAGCTCCAATGATAAAGAGTTAAGAGAAACAATCCATAATGCTATGGCGCAATCTTATGGGCTTCAGCTTATGTTGCACGATGTGGTAAAAGCAGTGAAAAAATATTCATTTAAGCATGCCACGTTGAGAGGTAATGAACTACAAAACGAATTTCAAACGAAGCCGAGCCAACACCGCCGCGGCGATCCGGAACATTCTCCCGCAGTTAACACACTGGACCATCACTCTGTCCGCTGTCGACGGTCGCAGTGATCATAGCAGCGGCGAAAGAGAGAACACACCTGCCACAAGACCGTGGGGCAAGTGTATTTCGAAGAAGAATTAATCAAACTTCCAAATTCATTCATTCACATATTAAGTATCTACTTATTGACCAAATAGT
Organism: Phengaris alcon alcon; assembly: GCA_037179445.1. Lineage (NCBI taxonomy): Eukaryota > Metazoa > Arthropoda > Insecta > Lepidoptera > Lycaenidae > Phengaris > Phengaris alcon. The sequence continues at coordinate 303,129 of JAYRCH010000133.1, read as the reverse complement.
CGGCGATTAATAATAAAGTACTGATATCTCACATCAGGTACAAATTTTATTATTGTCATATTATTTACAAAAAAAAACCTATTCCTTTAATTTAAATCTTGTATAGGAGTGTATAATAATTATGAACTCATGAAATGAAAAAAATATAATTCACAATTATCGTAGTACGTTATTCTCTATGTTGGAGCGGTTTTCACTGCGTCCGATCCGAATCCGATCAGAATCCATAAAAATGAGAATATATAAAAAAATTGTTAAATATAGAAAACAGTTCTCCAGACCGCATTTTATCAGGTTCATGGTCATTATAAAAATTTTCATTTTCATTCGGATCGGACGTGAGGCAAAACCGCTCTTTCGATTAATTATTCTCCTGTGTTTGTTCGATTGTTTATGTATTAACGAACAAACGTATTGCTTCTATTTTCTATGCAATTTCGTCTGCTCCTAGTGAGATGGCTGAACGCTCTACAAGGACTTTTCTTCTCCTCTTAAATAACGTAAATGTCAATTAAATGCTAATGCTCCAGCTTCACATACATGCTATGAGATTTATAACAACAAAAATTATGTTTTAATTTAATTAACTTTTATGGGCTCTCAACTATCACCTACTATACTTACTTATAGAAGATGTCGTCTCAACCCGCTCCTCCGAAGTGAAAACTACACATATCGGATATAATCTCGGAAACGTTTACAAGTATTTACATGAAATTTAGTATGGACGGAGTTTTGGGGAGAAAAAAAAGATCTAGCTAGGTTCTATCCCCGGAAACTGCGTATTTTTAGGTTTTATAGGTTTTTTCTTTTGTCATGCAACAATATATCAATAATTTTGACTCTCATAATGTCAGTCCGATTTTCAGTTTGGTTAATTTTTGCGTTGTTTGGAAATTCGGAACGTGGCGGGTTCGAGCCACGGTAAAATATTTTTGTGATTCTTTTTTTTTAATCTACTAGATCTCCGAGCAAAGCTCGGTTACCCAAGTACTATTATCCTTATACGTAACACCTCTAATATCATGTCCATCCAAAATACATTAACTGTGAACCAATACTGCATATTTCGTTAGCTTTTGACGATAGTCATAAGTTAAAGTTTGAACGTACGTTCGGCCGATGTGCAGCGCGGCACCGTTCGCTGGCTCGTGTCAGTTGAGGCTGCTAAGCTATATCATCCGGAATCCCGCGGGCCCGGGGAAATTCAGAGCACTGAAAATAGAATACTATAATATAATAGTGTCGAGCTGACGTATATGGTATTGTCATTTGACTAGACACTTGTGTGTTCTGTTTAAGCTCTATTGTATTAGCGCAGAGTTTTATTTTCAGTGCTCTGAATTTTCCCCTGCCTTCCGGATTCCGGATCATATATACGCACAACAGTCGGCAATGTCCATTAGTAATTGATGGTTATGTCGTGAGCGAATTAGAAATAAGTAAGTACAATGTGTTTGCAATTCGTTTGTGCCAGGAGCTGAGTGTGTGACGAGGAGTTCTCGACTGTGTCATTTTGTAGCTAATACCTTTACATTGTTAATATAAATTACATAATATCGTCAGTATGATTACTTTTTAATAGGTACAAATGTCTAGGTAATTGTAATTAACTGCGTAAAGTTTAATTAAGATTTTAAACCCAATCCGAGTACATAAGCAGTGTCGCTCGTTCGTTGTTTGAATTTCGGCAAAGATGAAGGTTCTTATGATTGTTTTTATTTTCACAATTATTTTGAACCTCGGACGTACAAAACATGTTCGACAAGAATTAAGAGAAAGCGCCAATGATAAAGAATTAAGAGAAATAATCAATAATGCTATGGCACAATCTGATGGACTGCAGCTTCTGTTGTATGATGTGGTAAAAGCAATAAAAAAATATATATCTTGGAATGGCGCGTTCCGAAGCAATGAACCACAAAACGAATTTCAAAACAACCTGGCTAACGCATTGGCCGCCGCGGCCGTCGACGAGCGCGGTCCGAGTCAACCCCCCCGCGGCAATCCTGAACATTCACCCGCAGTGGGCGCACAGGACGAGCGCGATCCGAGTGAACCTCCCAGCAGCGACCCGAGTGAACCCCCCCGCAGCGACCCGGAACATTCTCTCGCAGTGGGCGCACAGGACGAGCGCGCTCAGAGTGAACCCCCCCGCAGCGACCCGGAACATTCTCTCGCAGTGGGCACACATGACCAGCCCGCTGTCGGCCGTGACTTGAAAAATATTTTAAAATTCTTAATATTGTAATATTCCATGACCATAATTAATATAGCTTCACAGGTAACTTTCGACATTGCAAATTATTATTACTACTAATGATTTAGATATGTTATTGATTGTACTGATATGTTATTGGTTCTTGGTGGAAATTCATGTTTCACAGTAATAACACACAGGACTTCTTGCACTATTTCCACTTGAATAAGTATTTCACATTAATTTTAATATATATATATTACACGACCGGTTTCGACAAAGTCATCATCAGGTGTAAGTAGATTTGCAAAGGGTTGCCAGCATCATTAAATTTTTACAATTTTGTGCAACGTACCTTATTTAAATTTCTATACCAACTTATTTTTATACGATTTATAATTAGCAAATGAGTCCCGCCTGCTACCAAATATAATTCACTCAATTCACTCATTCAATTATTTCACTTAGGCTTTCAGCTCAATCTTGTTTCCGTCTTTTTAGTGCGTTGCTAGGTACCTATCTGTATTTTTTGTACTCGGGTTTTTTTTTTTAGATTTTTTAGTTCCAACATACACTTAGTCGATTTAAACAAAAATACGACTATTTCAATGTATTGATTACCACGCGGACCTGGAAGGTCCGGCCGGAGAGGAAGGAGGCCACTAGCCTTATCAGGGAGGGGGGGACGTCGGCACGGATGAGCTTGTAGAGCAGACCTTCGTGCCAAACACTATCGAACGCCTTTTCCATATCCAGGAAGACCGCGACTCAATTCGAATGATTATAAATAAAATGGTTGTAATTACCTATTCCTGGTTAAATTTAAATACATGACATAAATGCATATTTTTGAAATCTCCTTTTAAATTTTAATTTCCTTTTTTTCATACACTACTCGAAAGGTTTGGTTAAAAAAAATTGAACTACTTACATTTGGCGCCAAAATCCGCCATTTTGTATTTTTTCTTTGAACTAGCTATCTATAGGGGTTTTCACACAAATCTAACGATACCTTAAAAGTAGTAGTACCCACTTACGTGCAACTTTTTGTTTATTCGTGAGAAATATAAATATTACCTATTTTTTATATTATCTGCATTCTACCTAGATATTTTCGTGCAATTAACCTTCTTCTGCTTTCTTTGTTCTTTGAGATATTAAATTATTTTATTTTTAATAATCTGAGATAATAAACTTTTTATATAAAATAAACCTTTCTTTATTTCCTCGTAAGTTTTTTTTTTTCAGAAGAAGTGTATTGCAGGTAGTGTATTGCACTGTGTGGTGGACAGACTATTTGTCTCTTTCACAACTTTATATAGAAAGGAAAAACCACTTTGATTTTTTTATTTATTACGCAGTTCGTGGGAATTATGTTACAAATTAATTATATTTTTAGTACATAAAGTGCATTTGTGAAATCCGTTTATCAAGTACGTATAACTGGTGGTGAGAGAATTATTGTACTAAGCAGTAAGTAGTACCTATACCGGCTGAATGCGGTAGAATTCTGTTTTATTTTTAACCGACTTCCAAAAAAAAGGAGGGGAGGTTATACATTCAGCTGTATATATATTTATTTTTTTATTTAAATACACTTGTATTACCGATATCGATTATCTAATACAAATTAGGGGTAATACCTACCTGTGTCAATAGATGTCTGTCAGCCAATATGCTCTGTTCAGATCTAAGATTATATTTCACCAAAATGTATCATTTTATTTCTATATTGCACGGTACATAAGGTACATACATTTAAATTGGTAGCACTATAGAGAACTTGTCTCTTTGTTTACTTTTAGTTCAAATTTGATCTAAACGGAATACTCCATTCAGATAACTAACTATACAGTTATCCTGTTTTATCATTTATGTTATTACTGTCTGAAGTTAAAGTTTGTCCTTTTTGTAATCTTATGCGGGATTAGGTACGTGAGGTATGTGAGGATGTGAGGATGGATGTTTGTTGCTGTTTCAGGCAAAAACTACTGAACGGATTTTGATGAAATTTGGTATGGTAGTAGTTTGAGCGCTGGATTAACACAGCCTACTTTTTATCCCGAACAAGCAGTGTTCCCGTGGGATACAGTATTTACGCGGCGCGGAGCCGCGGGCAAAAGCTAGTGATTCATAAAGAGAAATTCAAACAAGGAGCTAACAGCGTCAAGGCCCAAGTTCAGCGAAACTACACAAACTAGTTATTGCCGGGCAGACGGGAGAGCGAGTCGTTTGCTCGACGTTTTTTTTTAAATATTCGAATGTCGAACAGCGGCTTTATGTTTTTTTTTGTTGTGAATTTTAAAGGAACGCAGTGATTTTTATACAGTATTTTAATTGATAAAAATGAAGGTGAAAAAAATTTAATGTGCTGGACGTGTTAGTGTGCGTAAACTTGGGGAGGTTGGTTATAATAATGTTAATTAAAGCAGTTTGACATCACTGTCATTGGCCTCTGTCCTCTAGTTTCCCGCGCTGTAAGTTTGTCGAGTATAAAACTAAGCTTTCTTTTCTGTTTCGTGTTTAGTCGCTGATTTTTACCAACTTGCTATTCTATGAATATTGTGAATTTCTGAGAACTGGGAGTCAGCTACTGCCATGAATTTAATTCTAATTCCTATAAATTCCTTACAGTAAATAGTGATGTACACTGTACGTCTGTGTGGACGTGGTAAATACACAAAATATATCCATGCAAAGTTCGCATCATCTTTAATTCTAGCTCTAACCTTTTCTCACGCGCAATAACTGCTGAACGGATTTTGACTAAATTTTGTATGGTAGCAGTTTAGACTCCGGATTAACACAAATACTACTTTTTATCGCAGCAAAATGTACGGTTCCTTCGAGAATTCTTTTTGCGGGTACCAAGTCGCGGGCAATATCAAATCGACAAAAATTCGAAGTATAGTTCTTGTTCTTCTTTTAAGTATGGCCGAAGTTAAGTTTTACACCCTGTGTAACTCTACTAGAGCCACAGTTTAGGTTTCAACTTAAGAGCCGGAACTTAAGTTAATTGCCGGGACAGTATTATTTTTAGAGCCTGTTTCACAAACTTCTGATAAGTGTCAGATAGCTTATTGGCACGTTTTGTCTCTGTCGCTCAATATAAAGTAAGCAGCTACAAAAATTCCGCATAAGCTATCCGACACTTATTACAGTCAGAAATTGGCCCTAAGTAGCTCATTTTAATAATTAACTTGCTAAATTCCCGTAACGGTAACAAGAGTTTAACACAGGGTGTCACGCTACGAACAGTTTCGTATGTAGGTGAATCAAATATTATTCACCTATGTACATGTTACCTTTATTTTTTTATACCTGTAAAAGTCAATGCATCGGTAAGAATGTTAAAAAAGCCCCGCCTACGCGACCGGTATACATCATACAAGCTCACATTTAGTATGAACCTCCTTCTCTGTCCCACAGTTACCGACTACCGCCCGCGCCGCGCCGGCCACAAATAAAATATTCAAAGTAAAACTGGCTCACAGACCAGCGGAACATCTAAAGGTTTGTTTGTTTCCCTTGATAGGCTCCGAAACTACTGGACCTGTTTTGATGAAATTTGGCAAAGATATAATATAGATTAGGCCGCGGGGAACGGGATTACTTTCTCGAGGCAAAATGTACGGTTCCCGCGTGACTTTTTTATGCGCGCACGAAGTCGCGGTGATTCTTCGGTCCAGTGATTCATAAGCACTGAGAAATATAAATTTCAAAGAATTCGCGGTCCTGTGCAGTGACGTCATGCAGGTCCACAGAGATACCTGCGGGGCGACGTCACAACGTGCGAAAGAGCCCCGAAATCTGCAGTACAGACAAACAACCGCATTATCGTACACACATTTTGTCTTGTGAGTATTAAGAGACCTAATTTGTAACATAAGATAGGTTAGGAACATGTTTCGTAAGTCTTATCAAATGCCTACAATGCCTGCGCGAGACACCACCGCGTTTGTCGCAATTATACAACTTACAAGGGATTAGAGAAACTTAGCCTGAGAGCACACGTACTATAGGATGTCAAATTCAGACCGAAACACACATGTCCCACAGACTTGCTATCGTTCAGATCCTGAATATGTCAGATCTATCTGACACATTCATACAATTTCGTGGATTTTTACTAAATTTTACATCTTATAAATAAGGATCGCAAATTCAGTATGTGTATTCCCATTTCCCGAGGTAATAAAACTTAAAAGCAATACAGACGTGACGTGACAGTGGGTTTAAAAGTTACTTTTCTTTTCGATAAGTGGGGAAGATTAATCCTTAATCTAATCTTTATCCTACTAATATTATTAATGTGAAAGTTTATGAAGATGGATGTTTGTTACTCTTTCACGCAAAAACTACTGAACTGATTTCGATGAAATTTGGTATGGTAGTAGTTTAGGCTCTGGATTAAAACGTAGGCTAATTTTTATCCCGAAAAAGTACAGTGTTCCCGAGGGATACTGTATTAAGCGGGCGGAGCCGCGGGCAACAGCTAGTAAAAATCCATACATCCATCCATACTGTATCCATCTTCACAAACTTTCACATTTATAATAGTAGCGGGATCTTTTGTGCGTGTGTTTGTAATTGAACTCCGTCTGGACGGCTGGATCGATTTTGATGAAGTTTTTTGTGTGTGTTCAATTGGATTCGAGAATGGTTTAGATTTACAATTTGGTCCACTGGATGATGTTTCATAACAGCTTAATTAAAAAAAAAAATTATTTAAGACCACTGTACAGGGCTACGTCTGATGGCCCGCTACTCCCGCTAATATTCTTTTATTCTTAGTGCCCGACTCACAATCTGCTGATAAGTGTCGGTTACTTTATTTAAATGTTTTGTCTCTGTCTCTCTCGGTTAGCAGCGACAATACTTCCGAATAATTATTCGACTATTAGAAATGCGAAAGTTTGTGAGGATGACTCACAAAAAAATGCTAAATTTATAGCCGATTGCCGATGCCGGCGCCGACGTGTGAGTTAGTGAGTTAAGGCTCTGTATAACGGTCGTGACCTTGAGCGTCAAGTCCCATACTGATTTTGTAGGCGACAAGGGCGTATCGCGCCGACCGGAGAGTATTGAAATCGGATAAAAAATCGCTATAAATATTTCAGACAAAATTTGAAAAAACTCAAACGGCATTCCCCTTAGTCTTGTCTTAGTTAAAATACTGAGATAATTTTCACACTCGTGTGACTTATAGTAGAAGAGAAAAAAGGTTTTAACTTAAAAAAAGGGTGGTTTTAGCATATTTTTTAATCAATATTTAAATAAAATTTCAATTTACAAAAAGACAATCCTCGGCTAAATATAATGCAAATTGACATATTATATTTTTTTGGGATTTTTCAATACGACCATGACTGAGAAAAAAGGTTTCAAAGAACTCCAATTTTCAGTTCTATCGAGCGCACAAGCCCTTAAGCATTCTCAACGAACGAAATCACAGCAACATTTAATCGGGAATAATCATTAATCAAGCTTACATTATAGAAGCTAGAACAAAAACCTTTTATCTTCGTCAGCTAAGCAGATATATTGCTGCATAAGAATCTGGCGCCTCTCGTAGAGGCCAAGAGCCAGCTATTGATTTAATCGTATTTACGTTCACAGACTAGGTCTTCTGTAGTAGGTCTCAGTCTGGAAAAAGTCTAAAATTAGGCTAGAACATGTTTCGCCTCAGCTATCTATAACTATCGACTGTCTTATCCAATTCTAGCAAGATTTACGTTTCCGTATGCTAGTATTATGATCTTGCTTGCCCGCTAGCAAATAACCATGGGAATAACGTACTTTTTCGGGATAATGCGATAATCCTGAGCTTAAACTAATACCATACCAAATTTCATTAAAATCTGTACAAACATCCTCACAAACTTTTACATATTTTATAATAGCAGTAGGAAGAAACTCTGATGACTGATCACAACTGAACAGCGTTAGTATTGTAAATATTTCGCTCCTGACAATAGTAAAATAACAAGTAGTTTTAGGTCAACGGGAAGTCTTGTAAGTTGTATTTTCATAATCAGTAAGTACGAAACAAGGGGACAGGAGACTTGTATGGTTTCCGAGAAAGTAGAAACCCCCGAGTTGCTGAGAAATGCCAACATGGCTTAATTGTTTCAATACAACTTGCTAGTGTTGTTACTAATTACTTAATGCGTATGGACCATAGAGCTAAAACAGAGTACTCTATAAAGTGACCATAGAGCTAAAACAGATATTTTAGCTCTATAGTATTCACGCCTCCGTGGCTTAGAGCTTAGCTCTCGACGCCGGGGATCGTGCGTTCAATCCCCGCGTTGGAACAACAATAAAAGTAGTGTGCAAGTTTGGTTAGGACAATGCAGGCTGATCACCTGAGTGTCTGACAAGAGAGATGATCCATGCGTCGGATGGGCATGAGAAAAGTCGGACCTGCGCCTGATCTCTCGCCAGTCGTGTCGGTCCGTCCCACTAGGTTACTAGAGTAAAGGAGGAGAGAGTACTCCTGTATATTGCGTATACACTAGGGCACTATAACATAACTCCTGCGTAGCTGGTCTGGTTTCAATGAAATCGGCCACCGTCACCGAAATTGAAGCTATTATTGCGTGACGATGATCATGCAACAATAGCTGCAGGTTTAGGACCCGATTTAATAACACATGTGCAGATTTTTCATTTTTTTCTTGTATTTACATTTAACGATGTTACTTGTATAAATTTCACAGTTTTAGGTCAACGGGAAGTCCGAAGTATCCTTAATCCTATGAATTTTGATTGCCTTGAGGCGTCGAAATATGTGTTTTTTACGCCATAAACGGCCGTAACTTTTTTATAATATTTATAAGGTTCGGTAACATCAATTACATATATTTTGGGCATATGATCTACTACTTTATTAATGCATATAGACATTTAGGACAAAAAATAAATCTTCCTTTATATGGGCGAGTTTGCGTTGAGCGGAGATTCGCCGTGCGTGATTCATGAGATGATTCTTTTACTTTGAGTATGACAATAATGTTTATGCCTTAACGACTTAACGTCTTTATAACGTTATAAGCAGTAGATACTAATCATAAGCCCAAAATATCCGTCATTGGTTTTGAACAAACTTATCTATAAGTTATATGCACTCTGAGGACAGCGATATACGAGCTCTACATCAATGTAGAAGTCCGAGTTTTTCACAGCTTCAAGGGACCGTAGATTTGAGTATACCGTTTTAATTTCAACTTGGAGGTACCACGCGTTCCCGAAATAAAGGGTCTTGAGTATTGACAGACAGACAGACAGACAGATGGATGGATAACAAAGTGATCTTATAAGGGTTCCGTTTTTTCCTTTCGAGGTACGAAACCCTAACTAGAGACGGGTCATAACATTCCAGTTTCTAATGACTGTCTCATATTACGGTTAACGGAACGAACCTATATGGGACTCTACCTGACTTTGTAAGTTTTAATTTAGCAAAATTTGTTAGATAATGACAAAGTAATTATCATAGACTGTGTTGCTAAGCTAATGTTGCTACAATCAAGGTATTTGCTGACTAAATGACGATAATTTGGACATTATTAGCCAATATACATTAATAACCAAACTCCAAAGCATTACTATTTTTCGTAATTAACTAAAGTGTTTTGCTTAATAATGCTAATTAAAATTACTTGCACGACATTCAAGTATCTAAGTATGTAATAATATACAATAAGATTTTAAAAAACAGATACAAAATAGTGTTCATTGTTTTTAAGTTAAGAAAAACTCGCTTTCATGGTTTTGTAACGAAATGTCGGTTCACACCGCGATAATACGCGATACGATGCGGCACTGCATTTTTAAGATAGCTATTTAAAATTGAACCTACACAAAAAGTTAAAAGATACAAATTCATATGACATCAGTGAACTCGTACACTGCACATGCGGTGCAGCATGACATTCGAACTCTTACAATGAAAGGTGTAATGAATAAAACTCAATTTCGAATCGCTATCTGAAATATGGAGCGCCGCGTTGTGTACCGTTTCGTTTCGGTGTGATTGACCCTTAAGTATATTTTTGAGAAATTTTGCTTTGCTAACCTCACACCGCACACGTAGAAGTTACAAATAAACAGGGCCAAGCTGATGACGGCAATGATAGTGGAAATAGAATAGCTATAGATCATAGTCGATATCTCACATTCAAAATAACCAGCTGTAAGTTGTAACGCGCATAATAAACTTCTGCCTATATTGTACAGTCGACAGAGATTATTATCTAGATTATAATTAAGTAGCCATCACTTCTATTATTGCTCGCATCGTGTGCGCTATTATGAGGACCCATTGGCCAACCGCAGATACCCACAACGGTAACTCCTGTATAGCCAGCCAGGATCGACAGCGGGAGCCAACCACAAAAAAAAGTGTGTGTCAGCTCCGACGCATGACTGGAGTTTACTCTAAAAAGTAAAACACGTCCCTCAGAAGGAACAAAAACTTTAGCGATCGATTTGAGTTCAAAAATTCGCGCCATGTGAAAAAAGTGACAGGTGCGCAGAATAGGTTGCGCACGAAAACGTAACGAGGTCATTCGTTCAGTAGATTTTACTCCTCATATTTTTTTCATACCGGGGGCCTTATATGAAAATCGATTCTTAAGGAGTAAACTCCAAAAAACCCTTATTATGAAGACCACTAACCTAACCTAACCTAACCAAACCAAGAGTATGCCAGGACATAATATTGTCTAAGGGGGGTTACGTAACTATCAACGCGCAACCGGTTTTTAGTGTTCCGTAATACTCAAGGAACCCTTATAGTTTTTGTCTGTCTGTCTGTCTGTCCACGCTTCTAACTTCTGTAATTATTAATATCTATATAATATTTCATACATGGCTTTTTACATAGTCAACTATTGTCTAGTAATTGGCATCCAAAGTGGTTTATAAGTTGCTTTTCCCCCGTGGAATTTCTAAACTAAAGAAGATACAAACTTGTTAGTTTCCATGCTAAAAACTCTTTAGGAAAATTATTTTAAGCGAAATCGGAAAATAACTTTTGAAGTGATTCAAATAAAACCTGTTGTGTGGACGTAAGTAAGACGACGTAGTAACGGAACCCTTCTTAGACATATACTAACATGTTCTTGATTAGGTTTTTTTTTTTTAAATTCCTGCAAAAGTTATAGTCCGATTTCGCTCAAAGTAATTTTCCTAAAGAGTTTTTAATTTAGCACGACCAGTAACCATAACGTTGAATGTTACAAGTTTCTTCTTTGTAATACTGCGGAACCCTAAAATGGCAACTTTTTATCTAAGGGATTTTACAGTTTTTGATATACTTAGATAAATATGTAAGAAGGAGGGCAATTGCCTAATTAAATACTAGATACGTTACCTTTTTTCGACCTTTTTTTTTTTTTTTTTTTTTTTTTAAGAGGGGAAATACGTTACGTATCCCCCGCCGCCCCCGGGGGAGGGCAGCAGGGGTATGTCGGACTCCCCCGGCGCAATGGTGATGAAGAGCGCCGAGGTTTACCGACTAAAACCCCTCCATGCCTCCTTCTGCGCCTATGCGGGGTCATGGGAACTGCGTGATACTACTACCACGACCCCGCAGCGCTTGCCGCGTCCGGCCCTCTTCTTCGCGGCGGCTATTTCGTATGCCGCCGCCTGCCTCACCGAGAGCTCCCCGGGCATTGGGGAGCTGTCCGTCTCGGGGCCCATAATGTGGGCGGCGATCCCCCGATCACCGCCCACGGGCCTAGGCTTCCACGTCCATGGCGGGGGCGGTCGGTGCCGCCCTTGCGCCTTTGGCCTTGGGCTTTTGCCGGGCCGTCGATGCTGGAGCCTTACTCTTCGTCTTTTTGTTGGGGGGCGGCTTGGCTGTTATACAGCCGCTGCTCCCCAACACGTGGTCCCGCCTCTCCTTGCTCAGCGCCTCACACACGGGGCAATTGGGTGCCGCCGTGCAATCGGGCGCCTTGTGTCCCGGCTTCCCACAGCGGAAATAGCTCCCACTGAGGTCCACCGGGCACGAGCACTTAATCGCCAAATGGCCGGTGTCCAGACAACGGTAGCACCGCCTTGGCCTCGCGGCCAGCAGCACTACCCTCGCCTGGACCCAACCGACCTGCAGCCGCCCAGAGCTGATGAGCTTCTTGGCGGCCGCGGTTGGTACGCCGAGCCAAAGGCTTCTGGCACCCCTGGGGCCCATCGCAATTCTGCCCGACCGAATGTCGGCGGCCGGGCAGCTTCCCTCTCTTGCGACGGCCTCGACGATGTCTGCGGCCGTCGTCGAATCGTCCAGCCCAGTGACGAGAACTTCTGCTCTTTTCACCGGGCGGGCTATTCGCACTACGCCATGGTCTAGGACCACCCTCATCTTCTCGGCCAGGGCGTCCGCCTTCTCTTGGGCCCCCTCTCCAGATATCTGGAGGACCCGGGCGCCCGTTTCAGCCAGGCGGAAGTCGACCTTTGTTATGCCGAGTTCCGCCAGGCTGATCTTCATCTTGGCCTCCTTAAGGATGGAGGCGTATGTCGCCCTCCCCTCCTCGAGCACCCCCTCCTTGAGGGTGAGGGTGATCGCCGCGGTTTTGGGGGGCTTCAATTTCGCCCTCTTTTTCTTGGGGGCTGCCTTTTTGGCGGCACCCTTTTTCGCCTTCCTCTCAGTGCGCCCACGTGACCCGTATGTGGTCCGCGGGGCGTCTGTCGCAGGTGGGGCGGTCGCAGACGCCCTCGCCTCTTCAGCCTCCTGTGCGGCCAAAGATTTCTTCCTCCCCTTCTTCTCTCCTTTCCTTGGCGGTGCAGGTGCAGTGGGAGCCTGTGTTGGCACCACCGTGCCTGCCGCCGCTGCACTTCTCTCCCCGGCCGCTGCCTTTTTCGGCTTTGGCCGCTCCCTCTCCTTCGGCACTTCGGCACTCGGCGCGGGTGCCAGGGCCATGTCACCCCGGACCACGTCCGCCGCAAGCGGAGGCCTCCTTCGGGGCTCCGGCAGGAGACGGTCCTCCAGACCGGCCAGCCTAGCGTTGAGCATATTGCCGAAGGTCTCCATGTTTGCTCTAGAGACCTCCGCCAATAGCTCACGCATGTCGCTATCGTTGGGGCGGGAAGCCTGTTTGCGCAGCTCGTCGAGCTCCTGGCGCAATTTGGCCATTTGCTCTTCGAGGCGCTTGTTGTGGGCCTCCAGCTTTGCCACCTCCTCTGTCGCGGTGCGACATCGTACCTCGTTGAAGGCCGACGCGATAGTCACCACTGCCTCCTTTAGGTACCTTTGATAGGTACCTTTGAGATTGGAGGACTTTGTGGCGACCATGTAGACGGTCTCCAACGAGGCCTGCACAGCTCCGACCAGCGCAGTGCTCGTCCGCTCCGACGCTTCTTCTCCCGCAGGAGAAGTAGCGGGGAGTCTAGAGAGGGAGGGGCTGGAACGGATGAGCGCTCCAGCATTCCTCGCCCCACGAGCCACTGCGGCGACCTCCTCCTCGGCCTGGAGCCGAAGGGCCTCCGCCTTTTCCTTATTGAGGTCGGCCTTGGCCTTGGCCAGGCCGACATACTGGCCGGTCGTCGGCGGCCGGCCACGTCCTCTTTTTGGTTTGGACGCCACCCCCTTACTGATGGGAGGCGCCATGTCCTCGTCGGTGTTTCGCCTCTTACGGGCTGTCCTGTCCGGGTTTGCGGGCAACCCCTCAGAGTCCAGCGACATGTTAGACATGCTGCTGGTATCCGAGGGACAGTCCTCGCTGTCTACATCTGTGGAAGGAGGTTTAGGGCGGGCGCCAGGCATGCGTTCAAGGTACACGCGCGGCAACCCCCCCTTATCCCTCCTTTGAGTCCTCTCCGGTAGTGGGGCCGTCTCCGGTGCGGTAAGGTGCACCGGTTTTGGTCCCGCTTGCGCCATAGCGCCTCCCTCTCCACTACACGCAATTTGTGCCGCCCCCGTATACGTGCGGCAGACTTCCTCTTTCGAGGAAGTGTGGGATTCCCCGGCATTGCCGGGACGTGGGTCCCGGGGAGAATTTTTCAAGTTGCGCTTCTCCATAATGTCAATTCTCCGAGATTCTCTTCCCCGGGTCGCGGCCTTTTTTCAGGTGTGAGGTCACCTATCGGAAGAGTTAAAATAAAAGTGAAAGATAGCAAGAGAAGAAAGAAAGATGGTGAAAAGATAGAAAAAACAAATAAAACTAAAGCAAAAACAAGAAAGTTAAACTAAAAAGGTGGTGAAAGATAGAAGAAGAAAGAAAGATAGAGCCAGCCTTCAGCCGCGTGAGTACCTCACCCCGCAAAAGACGGGGTGGCGCACCCAAGCGTTGCCCAGGGGCACGAACGTGGACGAACTGGCAGACCCCCACCTTTTTTCGACCTACCAAGTACCCACACATTTTCTTCATAATAATACGTTTTTGAAATGATTTTTTTTTTCATTTTTAATTTATTAAATTCTAATGTTATAATTAGAATTTTTTATTTCTTTTACTTTTAATAACTCGATGAAACCAAAAAGCTTTTGCCATAAGAGATGACTACATGAAATTGTAGAATAGGCTACTTGACCTTGTTTTTATTTATGTCCTAAACGCTTCATAATTAAACACATTACACAAAAAACATATTACATTATTTTGAAACCTAGAAACCTACAACAAAATATACTTTTGAAATTCCGCCGTAAACACTATTCGCCATGTTGGTTAATAGATTATCTGTGCTGTGACGACATACTAGTTCTATTTGTAATCTGTGCTATAGTCCGTAGTAGTAAAATGGCGGTGTTACGTTCCGTTTCACGTTTTGACATAACTTTGTAAGATGTCATGAACAATTTATTTACAGAAACGGAACCATTTCACTATTACGTAGGTATGTGTTTAGTGTGTTTGTGTCGTCACATCCGGATCCTTGTCGGAAGTTACTTCTATAGTATATATTTAATACAACTTTATTTATAAATCTTATGTTTTTAATTTATGATATCGCTAGAATACGTTTTCCTAAGCTATACTACAGCCAACTAAAGGAAATACTCCTTCAATGTATGAAATTAAATATGAGTCAAGTAGCCTATTGTGACTTGCCAGAAAATGAGATATCAGACATACACAGACTTCACTTTCAACGCGTGTGCACAATATTTATGTATGGGAAATGGGAATCCGTCTCGCTGACTGTACATGCTCTACGGACTGAGCATACTCAACGGACAGTAAAATGATTTACGGCATAACACATAAGAGCTCTACATCAGTGTACATCTGCTCGTTTTGTTTACGAAACGCGTATACTATCAAGTCTATATCTGTTACGAGGTTTATTTTCGAATCGATGAAAACGTAAATCAACTTCAAACGGAAGTGCCTTTTGATTTTTGATATAACTTGGAATAAATATTATAGTAACACTTCGTTTGATTTCTTGCGAAACGCTGTTTGGGAATATTAATTCATGATGCAAAAAATGTAGCGCACAGGATAGAAGCTAAGCGCCAATTCACATCGGAACTATACGCGACGCGGCGCTGAATTTTAAGATAGCTATTCAAAATTGAACTTTATTAATTACACAAGAAGATACACTTTTCGTTGTAAGAGTTCGAATGTCAAGATGCACCGCGCTGCACAGCGCGTATGCAGTGTATGACTGATGATACATGAATCTTGTATCTTTGTCGTGAATAAAGTTCAATTTTGAATAGTTATCTTACAAAAAGCATCACCGCGTCGCGAATCGTCACGTCTCGGTGTAATCTGATCCTAATTTAAGCTATGATACATGGTAGAGATGAGAGCACTATTATAATTATTGTTGAGTTCTGTGTCTAGTGACGCGTTTACGAAAAATTGTTTGACAGATTCCCGAGTATAGAGAGCAAAGATATTAAAAATATTTTGTGTAATAAATCCAGACAGTGACAAAACACCTGAAAATTTTGAGAAGACTTTTTATGCTGTTTCCAAATATTTTTTTTAATGTTATTGATTTATTTTTTAATCTAATTTATAGTGATTATATCCACTATCTTTGTGTAATAATTAGCTACACAAGAGCAGACAAATCCTAAACACAACCTCTTTTTGTAAAAATTGTGTGTAATAAAAATAAATATCATGTTTTTTTTTAATATTTAACTGATTTTTAGACGACGATCTGTCTAGTAATGTCGACCACAGCTGTATCCAGTGATTCTTCAACAAATCCATTGTTATTTAACTATGACTATGTGGCGCCCATAATGCTAGTCGAGCATCGTGGAGACCGAGCAGGCAGGCAGGACGGAGGGGGAACAGCCTTACATCTTACAAAAAAGAAAATGACATAAAAAGTAGTCTTTCAAGTTAATTTATCATCAGATTTCAGACAAGACAGACTAGACATTCGAGCTGAGTCCAGTATAAAATATATTGAATATAGTGTGGTGAGACCATAAAAGAAGATGGGAGAGATGTTGAGTGGACTGTATTGCATAGGGCAGTTTGATGTTGTAAATAAAAGAGATCTTTACGCACTGATTCACTGTATTAATAATTAAAGTAACTTGGTACAAAAAAAGCACATTTCGCGTTGACAGCAATAGTCAAAGAGAGACGAGACCGCTCGTAATATTGCCAGTATTTAAAAATATACAAATTAATTTATTATTTTATGTTGTTGGCAACATAAGCTGCGGCCTCGAGAAACAAATCTCAATAAAGGAAAAGAAAATAACAATTAGCATGTTAATTGTCTGCAAACCACATGACTAACATAACAAGACTAACATTACATAGGACTATAAATCAATACAAATACACATAAAATAAAAAGAATATGTGTACATAGATTCGAGTTTACACACTTTAAAAGGTACTTAAATATAAGAGGGGTCTACGGTAAGTATATAATTATATATATAATATATAATTATATTCTAACTTAAAATTTTAAGTTAGAATATTTTTAAGTAGATTCTAGACAAGTATGTAGTAGTTATTTGACATGGTATGTTGCTTACACAGGTATGTACATGTATTTTGATAATTATTAGTACAATAATTTGTTTTTTATAACAATTATAACTTTTGCTCATACAGTAATATAAATAATTTTGCTTATCAGTAAAACAATAAAATAGGAATATTTTAAAGATAAGGGCTTCCCCTACGTAAAATAAAGAAAACAAAATTAGACTCTTAAGTAACACAAGTTTTTCTTACACTTATAATATTTTAGCTAATGTTATAGCTTACATTGTAAATGTTATATACTTAAGAAATAGTAATTAAATATCTAGAATTTAAACGTTTATAGGTAATAGGCAGATTTTAGATATAGACCTATTATGAATGTGACCATTGGGAGTTTTAATTTCAACAGTCCTGACACAACCATCTTTTCCAGGAAACGTACCTGTTACTCTAGCCATAGACCAATGGAGAGGTGACGAGTTGTCATCACGCAGTAGTACTAAGCTACCTACATTTATGTTTGACTTAATGTCACGCCATTTTGGCCTGCTTTGCAACAGAGATAAATAATGCTTACTCCAGTACTTCCAAAAATTTTGCTTCATATGAACGGTTAGCGACCAGAATTTTAACAAGTTTATTGGCCTATCTGTGACGTCATGTTCTGGGTATGTATTAAGAGGAGCACCTGTTAGAAAATGTCCTGGGGAAAGATAGGAAAAATCATTAGGATCCGCGGAAACGGCAGTCAGCGGCCTTGAGTTTAGAATACCTTCTATTTCAGTTAAAACAGTATTTAGCTGTTCGTAGGTAAGTAATGCTTTACCGACTATTCGCTTAAGGTGGTGTTTGGTACTTTTAACACCACTTTCCCAGAGTCCTCCGAATATCGGGCTGTAACTTGGTATAAAGTGAAAATTGATGCCTCGCGCCGATGCGAAAGATTGCACTTGATATTGATGACTCTGAGAATTTTGCAAGCGGTACAATTCATCTAATTGGTTCCTTGCCCCTTTAAAGGTTGAGCCATTGTCGCAGTGTACATCACTGGGCAGGTTTCGTCTCGCGATAAAGCGCTTGAAACAAGCGAGGAACGTATCGGTCGTTAGATCAGAAGCAAGTTCTAGATGAATCGCTTTTGTTACAAAGCATACAAACAAAACAATGTAACCTTTTCCTATTATTGGTTTCCTAATGCGACTGTTTTTTACTGAAATCGGCCCAGCGAAATCAACTCCAACCTTCTGAAACGGGCGGCATGCGTTGACTCGATGCGCAGGCAAGGAACCCATCAGTTGAGTTGTAGCAACAGCCTTCAATCTGAAACAGGTTACACATTTATAGATTATCTTTTTTATTGTACGTAATCCATCTATAATCCAAAATCTTTGTCTGAGGGAAACAAGTAATAATTTTTGTCCTGCATGTAATAACTTTACATGTTCATTTCTAATAATCAAAGCAGTTACTTCTGAACCTTTAGGTAATATTGCAGGATGCTGGCCTGTGTACGGGATTGATGCGTTTTGTAAACGGCCACCTACTCGCATCACACCAGTCGCATCCAGAAAAGGAGTCAAAGCTTTTAAATTACCTTTTAGCTCCTTTTGACACTTAAGAGATTCAATTTCAGCTGAAAAATATTGCTCTTGTTCATGCTTAACTATCATCATCATTGATCTATTAAGCTCGAATGCTGTTAAGAAATCTTGTTGCTTATTGGCTTGAGGTTTGATATTATTGCAAAATCTAACTACATATGCAAGCACACGAGTCATTTTGTTTATACTAGAAAACTTTTTTAACTTTTCAAATATATTGGAATCAGCTGTGATAGTAGTAGCACATAAAATGGTATCACCGGTATGCAAACCGGGCAGATGTGTTGGTGTTGCCAACGCTCCTGATGATTCAAAGGTGTGACATTTGTTTTGTAAGAAGGGTGGGCCGTGCCACCACAACATGTGGTCTTTGAGCTCATGGGGCTGAAGACCTCTGCTGACGCAATCAGAAGGATTGTCCTCAGTATTTACATATTGCCAATAACAGTTGTCTGAAAGATCCCTTATTGCTCTAACCCTATTTGCAACATAGGCTTGTAACTTTGCATCATCGCTTCCCAGCCATGCCAAAAATATCTGTGAGTCAGAGAAGAGGTAAGTGTTATTGATATTTATTTTATTACTAAGAGTATTGAATACCTTTTTACATAGCTTAGCAAGTAATAGTGCCGCGTTCAACTCTAGCCTAGGTATTGTTAGTTCCTTTTTGAGTGGATTAATCCTCGACTTCGAACATAGCAGCTGGACAAGCACATTACCTTGAGCGTCTATAGATCTTAAATATAAACAGCACCCGTGAGCCACGGTTGATGCGTCAGCGAAACCTATCAGCTGTGTGGTGACAGTATTGGGTAGTTTGACGCAGCGAGAAATGGTGAGTGGCTCCATCTGTGTCAAGTCCCTAGTAAAAACATCCCAAGAATGGCGTATGTCATCTGGGGGAGTAGAATCCCAGCCAGTATTAGTAGCCCACAATTTTTGCATAATTACTTTCGCATTTACAAATATTGGCCCAATAAGTCCTAATGGGTCATAGAACTTACTTATGTAACTAAGTATATCGCGTTTTGAGTCATTTCGACTAGTATATGGATCAGGGCATGTACTTTTGAAAATATCTTTTTCAACATCGAATGTGATACCTAATGTTTTTACATAAGTTTCATGTTTTTGCAGGTCTAGCTCATTTATACTTGGACAATTTTTATTTACATTTTTTAGGACTGAATTGCAGTTGGATGCCCACTTGTGGAGTTCGAACCCTCCTAGAGAAAGTAACTGAATTAATTCAGTTTGCATTTGGAGCAGTTGTTCTTCTGAACAGCTGTTTGCCAATATGTCGTCTACATATGTGTTATTTTCTAAAATTGAAGACGCTAATGGAAACTGATCTTTATACCTGGCAGCGAGCTCTATCAAGCAACGTGTGGCTAAGTATGATGATGACTTTAACCCATAAGTGACAGTTTTGAGTTGTATGCACCTAATATCTTGTTCAGGAGAGTCGCGCCATAAAATGTTTTGTAATGACTTATGATACGGATCTAAATCAATACACCTAAACATTTTCTTTATATCGCAGATAAAGAATAATTTTTCTAATCTGAATGCAATAAGCGTATCAAAAAGGTCCTTTTGCACCACTGGACCGTTGAGTAAAATATCGTTCAAAGAAATTTTTTTATTGGTTTGCATCGATCCATCAAAGACAACCCTAAGTTTGGTGGTGACAGCATTTTGTTTTATTACTGCATGGTGAGGTAGAAAATAAACTGGGTCCTTGGACATATCATAGCTATTTATATCATAGTATTCACCGTGATTTAGTTCTAAATATTGATCAATAAATTTTTTATATTGATGGAAAAGGGTTGGATCTCTATGTAGTCTTTTTTCTAAATTGAGAAATCTAGTGTAGGCCAAATGAAATGACTCTCCTAGCTCCGAGTTAACTTGTTGTAATGGAACTTTAATAGGCATTGAAACATGAAATTTATTATTCTCAAGTTTAGTAGTTTCATTAAAAAGTTTTTCACAGAATTCATGCTCTGGCAATTTTTCAGGAAATATTTCAGGCACCTGTTCAGTTGTCCAAAAGGAACTCAAAGAATCACTCAAACTATCATTACATTTATGACAAAATAAGGATACAACCTTGTTAGCCTTTATGTTGTTAATTGCTGCACTGCTACTGCGACCAGCAACAATGTGTCCGAGGGATGTGTTGATTATGTATGGTACATACGAGCGGAGGTTGCCTCCTGTTGCAGGACACTGTTCAGTGAGAGAAGCTTTCCCTTTAGGCTGTGGTAGCAGGACCTGGAAGAAGACATCTGCTCCTAGTAAAAGATGTACATTATCGGGTTTATTGAAGTTTTCATCGGCCAGTTTGCAGTTTACAGGGAATGTTAGTTTTGAGATGTCTATTGGTGCCTGTGGCAATTTAGTTGTAATATTTTTGACAATATGACAGTTGACATTTACCTTGAAGGGGTAGACAGTAGAATGTACATCAAGGCGTATGCTTTGTTCAACTGTTTGTTCAGTGTTTGTAATACCTACTATAGTTGTGTTACTAGTGTGAGTGTTCATACCTAGTAAATCGACGACCTTTTGTGTGACAAAAGAAGCTTGTGACCCGCTGTCAAGCAGTGCCCTAGTATAAATTATCATGCCCGACCGAGATATTAGTTTAATGCGTGCGGTAGGCAATAAAACATGACTCTGGGAAGTATTTGACAATAGAGTAACAGAGGGTGTTAGGGACGCTTGTCTAGAGTTGTCAAAACTATTTTGATGCAGCAATGTATTGTGCTCCTGTTTGCATTCAGTACATCTAAAATGAAATTTGCATTTGTATTTATGTGGAGACAGACATATCTTGCATAATTTGTTGGCAGTAGCGAACTCTACGCGCTTGCTTGGCGCTGCCATTTTAAAAGAGGGACATTGAAAAAGCTTGTGTGCACACTTACAATAGATGCATGTTGCAGAAGCAGGATTTGCAGTTACGGCGTGACTGGCAAGCCGCTGTGGCTGTTGCTTCTGTTGTGTGAAGCTGCTCCCCGTTGAAAAGTTATCCAAGGCTAGCGCTCGTTTTTCCAGGTAACTCAGAAACTCTTTAATAGTGGGGCGAGACTTGTTATCCCTGTCCATCTGGAAAGCTCGACTGGAAAAGGAGTCCAGCTTTCGGGATAAAATACATACAATAATGCTGTCCCAGGAGTCCACTGGTTCGTCCAGGTTTTTGAGTGCAGCCAGATGTTGCTTCACCTCCGAAATCATATTTCGCAGAGTTGAAGTTGTCGACTTTGTCATGGCAGGTAAATCTAAAAGTGTATAAACATGTTCGTGAACTATTTTTGTTTTATTGTCATATCTTTCCTGCAAAAGTCTCATAGCCTCAGTGTAACTTTCATCTTGCAAAGGTAAATTGTTAATTAATGAATGCGGTTCCCCACTTAAAAAGCCTTTTAAATAATAAAGTTTTTGCACTGCTGTCAAGGAAATGTCAGTGTGTATCATAGCATTGAAAATATTAATAAATTCGTAATATTCGGTGTACTTACCAGTGAATGTAGGTATGACTACATTAGGAAGCTTTATTTTGGAGGTACATGGAGCAGCCGTCTGCAATGCACATTTTTTTAACAAAGTGTTAAGTTTGGTTACTAGGTCCAGATAGGTGTCCTCAACTAAACTTGAATCTTCAGAGTCGTTAATATCGACAGCTAATATTTTTATGCAATATTCATTATACTCAGAAAATACAGATTCCAGTCTACCGAGAGCTGCTCTAATTTTTTCTGGGGCAGCGTCATTGTAGACATCTGCGTCCATGTTTTTCTTTAATTTTGTAATGGAGGCCTTTGCGTAGCCCCTGCCGGCTACCAATGCTTTTAACTCGGCCATAGTGCCAAGCTAAATTAGTTACTATACTAATTATAAACTTAATATACAGTCTCTAAGTTAAACAATAAACTCGCGACAATAGAAACACTTTTTGTTCACTCACGATCAGCACAAGCCACAAAATGGCGGATTATGTCCGGCGTCGTGGTATCGTTCGTAGTCGAAGGACACCGATACACAGCCAAAGGCAGTTGTCTCGCTCGCACAGTCGTCGTTGTAGCTTCGTGATTGGGTCGTGGGATGTGGGGTAATGTATTTACCAAGTACCAACTGAAGAAACTTTTTCCGTTTTCGCGGTTGGTTGTTGCTGCCAGACAAAGATGATATCTTTCGTTTCTTCTTTGCTGCGCGGAGTGAAGTTTGCGCGCAGTGCTGCCAACTTGGGAGTACCAATTCGTCCAATGAGTGATGATCAGAATCAGGTGAATCTTGCAGCGATTGGTTTATATATCGATCTTGTTTGCGCACGAAATTTGAATGTGAGTGAAGCGTACGATTGTTTCTCGATAGATTCAAGATTGCAAGATCGATTGAAGATCCAATATGGCTGACTGACCTTTTCTTTCACAAAATGGATGATTTTCTTTTCTACAGTGATGATTCGATTAAATGCGAAGATTTCTTGTATTTTCTTTCTTTTTATAGTATTTTCTTTCTTCCAAACTGCTTCTTCCGCTGACTTCTTTTTGCGTGGTTTGCGTGGTAAAATCGTGGGCCTGCACCGCTGTTGTAAGGATTAGCAGCGCGTACTGTGTAGATCAGTATTCTGGCTTCCTTTTCTTGCAGATCACAGCGGGGGGTATCTATTTGCGTGTTGGCACGGAGAGACGCGGCTTCATCTTGAGGATCGATGGACCAAATTTTTATGGTGAGACCATAAAAGAAGATGGGAGAGATGTTGAGTGGACTGTATTGCATAGGGCAGTTTGATGTTGTAAATAAAAGAGATCTTTACGCACTGATTCACTGTATTAATAATTAAAGTAACTTGGTACAAAAAAAGCACATTTCGCGTTGACAGCAATAGTCAAAGAGAGACGAGACCGCTCGTAATATTGCCAGTATTTAAAAATATACAAATTAATTTATTATTTTATGTTGTTGGCAACATAGTGCTTAAATAAGTCCCTACGAGCTGATCCTACGTTAAAATCATTAGTACTTTTAGTTGGAGCTTCTTCGAGGACTACTTAATATCCCCTATATCCTAATCTGACGGGCCCGATTTAATTTTGATACTTTTTTTTAACGTCCCAAGCAAATAAACTGATTCTCATACCTTGGTTTACCAGAGATATGTGGATTGTGGAACACCTTTATTCTGACGCCCTACTACTAGGGCTCCACTACTACTATCATTAATAAGAGCCTAATGCTACATTAGGCATTGGATAAGAAACTATCAGTAGTATCCATTGGTGCGTCACGTCTCTAGCGTGACGGAGGAGTCACGCTTCACAAATCACAACCGTACGGAGCTGTTGACCTTATTCTTATCTTTTCATATAAAACAGGCCACAGGGGCTACACTTACACTACACGAAATGTCGTCGATTGTCCCGACTTGGGCGTTAAACGATGGTGTGGTGGGTATATTCGCGATAATCGATTCGAAAGTGGTTATGCCTGAACGTGATTTTTCATGGCAAAAGTACCGTCACTTCTCGTTTGTATGGCGGATGGCCCCAGAATAAACGAATTTAAACACAGAAATCTATATTCTTAATATTATAGCTGCATTAGATAACAGCGCAAAAAGCGATTAATCCTTCTATTACTACAGTACACAGTTAAAATATCTGTCACTATTAGTGTAAAGTTACTCAAGGGTTTAAGACTGTGTACGACTGAACATTCTATTACATCGCGTCGTAGACAATTCAATAATAATTACTACTGACCTAAATTCTTTATTATACTTGTTAAGGTCTATTGTTTTAGTGGGTAATGAAGGCATGTACTCTTCAACAATTATAATAATTAAAATTCTTCTTGGCAATATTAAGTAGTTTCAGTAACTATATTAAGTAGTATATGCTGACATTGTAAGTTAAAGCGGCATTTATGGGTGTGTTGTGTAGCCACTAGCCCGCTATCAGATTCCATTCTTTGTTTTTGTTCAGAGAAACTCAAAAACAAAATATCACCGATTCGCTTTCATCGTTTGATGAATATGAGATCGTGTAAAAATAATTTATTGTTCACAAATATATAATAAATTTGATATATTCAATAATTCATAGACAAACATAAAATTAATATGATAGTAAACATAATAATATGACTTACTTTAAAATATTTACAAACTAAATGAAAACTTAAAAAAAGAAAACGAATACTACAGAGAAGTTGAAATGGTTACAAAGTAAAGAAAACCTCTGGGTCGTCCACATTAAGTAGAGTAGAGTGCCTTTAATAATTCACAAATATTAATTAATTATTTTGCTTTGCTTATTATCAATAGAGTTGTTCCTTGTGGTGCAATTTGGAGACAGTTAATTTTATGTCCTTTTTGATTTGGAAGCGTAGCCCTTTTCGCTCTCTAAGAATATAAAACTCCTATTCCTGGCACCTGAAACATACACCTTCATTATTTTATCAAAATTTGCTGGTGTGCCACCCAAAACAGACCTAATAAGACACATCTTCCAAAGTCCCTCATAAGTTTCTCTGCAATAGGATCTTTCACCGTCTATGTTATTCCCGATGTCTTCCAGCTGAAGATGCGAGAGAGTCTCCGGCGGCTGGCGTCGGAGGACGGCACCATGCGACACGTCACCGGCTCCGTCAAGGTCGAGCTGCTCAATGGAGAAACCATCGATATAGTTGTTCAGGTGAGAGCAAATCATGAAGCAAGCAAATATATTAGGACCATGGAGCTGATATAAGAGCTCCATGGTTAGGTCAAGTCAACAGGTTACTGTAACTAGGTAGCTTACAGGTAGCTTTGTGGAGCAAAACAAATAAGTCAAATTATAAGTACTTTAAAATACATAATATTTGTATCAGTTACATATGTGATAAAATATTATCGGATGAGGTTGATGATGACTAAAATAGTTTAAAATGCATAATAACAACAAACTTTATAAAATACTATAACCCGACAATGTCAATTATATAGCATAAGTTACCCGGGCTATTATTACGAATCTATTCACACCTCATTCGTTAACATACAAACGTAAAGTAAAAACATCAAACTATAATACAGAACAATACAGGAGACCATTTTTGGTGATTTAGGATAACGAAAAAAACTATGATGTTTCAAAGATTGTTTACTTGAAAGTTACGACATGTGAGACAAATTCCTGGCTCAGGAACAACCTATGATAACGGCGGCTGCGGTTTGTTATGTAACACGTCTGGCGAAACCCCGACGATTCATCATCATCGCCTGTCTAGACTGAGATCTGTCCCTAATGTGTTTTAGGGGAACTGCGCAGCCAATTTCGAATAACTTACATACATTCAACACGCATGATTAAGGCATTGCAAGATCAAAGGAATATCTGTATTTTCGCAAAGTGAGAACTGAGAAAGTCTAAAACAACTTGCCTTTAAAAAAAG
The DNA here is from genome assembly GCA_037179445.1 of Phengaris alcon alcon. Lineage (NCBI taxonomy): Eukaryota > Metazoa > Arthropoda > Insecta > Lepidoptera > Lycaenidae > Phengaris > Phengaris alcon. The sequence continues at coordinate 276,961 of JAYRCH010000133.1, read as the reverse complement.
TAGATAACAAAAAGAACTGAATGGCCCACAGTCTTAGTAAATAATTCGCATTATCTTAAATAGTATATAATTAGAAGTTTTTTCTCTCTACTTCACATAACGAATCTAATATGGAAATAAAACTAAAACTATTCCAATATTGCCTCTCCAGCGCAAAGCCACCGGCGCTGATCTTCTGGACCTGATCTGTGATAACCTGGACCTGATCGAGAAGGACTACTTCGGTCTGCTGCACACCCAGCGCGAAGACACGCGTGTCTGGGTAGACCTGCATAAGCGACTGTCCAAGACGTTCCGCAGTGAGTATGAGCTTAATATAAGCTAAGAGAATGATGGTAGGCTATTGGCCTATTGGCTATGGCCATCCTACTTCTATCGTGGACTGGCTCGACCGGATAAATACTACGGCCTCACAGAAAACCGGCGTGAGCTACAAGTGTAACTCCTCTGGTGTTGTCAATGAGTGGCTTTAATCTCTTACCATCAAGCGACCCGTCTACTCGTTTACTGGTCCATTTCATTAAAAATAAAGTCACATACAAGCCATTTGGTTTTTGGCATTTTGGATTCGTGAACCAAGCTAGCTTTGCGGTTTGGTTGAGTTGATGTAATAAAGTTTTTTATGTCAGCATGTGAGTGGATAGTACCCAAAGATTTACCTAGGCTGATTGATAACTGGCCGAAACGACGAACTTAAAAAAATGATACGCAAAAAAGGAATATTACATTATATTCTGGCATCTTTTTAAAAATAGAACGCCAAATTTGAATTTTATCAAACTGATAGAATTTGTTTAAGAGGACGTAGAACTTTCTCTGTCGTAAATTTTCTTAACAATGGAAAGAAACGAAATTCGTGCGGTGGTAAAGTTTTACGTTTAAAAAGAGAAAACAGCAACCCATATTAAAACCAAGCTAGACAGTGTTTTAGGTAATTCTGCTCCTACATTGAGTACAATTCACACCTGGGTAACTGATTTTAAACGTGGAAGACAGAGCTGCGAAGACGCCCACAGGTCTGGCCGTCCAAATGAAGTCACGAATCCGGACATGATCAAAAAAATTCACAAAATTGTATTGAATGATCGGCGCTTAAAGTTGCGAGAGATAGCAGAGATGGTGAGCATTTCATCTGAACGCGTTTTTAATATTTTGCACCAACATTTGGGAATGAAAAAGCTTTGCGCGCGATGGGTGCCGCGTTTGCTCACTGAAGACCAAAAGCAACGTCGAGTGGACGATTCATCGGAGTGTTTGGCGCTGTTTAACCGAGATCCTAATGAGTTTTTGCGGCGTTATGTAACAGTCGATGAAACCTGGATACATCATTATACTCCCGAGACAAAAGAACAATCTAAGCAGTGGACTGAGAGCGGAAAACCTGCGCCGAAGAAAGCAAAAACGGTTTTGTCGGCCGGCAAAGTGATGGCGACTGTTTTTGGTATGCTCGAGGGATTATTTTAGTGGATTCTCTGCAAAAAGGAAAAACAATAAATGGAGAGTACTACGCAAGCTTGCTACAAAAATTAAGTGAAGAAATCTAGAAGAAACGACCACATTTGGCCAAATTTTGTTCCACCATGACAACGCACCTGCACACACGTCAATGGTTGCAGTCGCCAAACTCCATGAATTGCGGTTCGAATTGCTACCGCATCCACCCTATTCCCCGGATCTGGCCCCGTGCGAATTCCACTTATTCCCAAACCTGAAGAAATGGTTAGGTGGTCAGAGATTTTCATCAAATGAAGAAGTCATTGTTGCCGTGGACGAGTATTTGAGGGGTTGGAGAAAACATTTTATCAAACTGGTGTAACGGCATTGGAGAAGCGCTGGACTAAATGCATCGAGGTAGAAGGAAACTACGTTGAGAAATAAATTTATTTTTAATAGATTTTTGAAGTTTTTCTTTGTCGTTTCGGAAACTTATCAATCAGCCCTCGTATAGTACCACTCAATGTAATAAATCTGAGGACAAAATTTTATGACACTTTTTGATTTTTAGACTACTTTTGTTACTTTTTTACTCTCATGAACACACAGCAAGTTGGTCAGAAGTCGTTGAAAATCTATCTGTACATTAATTCAAAACAATATTTCTAGACGATCCCTGGGAGGTGCATTTCGCTGTGAAGTTCTACCCGCCCGAGCCCTCGGAGCTGAAGGATGACGTCACGCGCTACCAACTGTCCCTGGCGATACGACAGGACGTCGTGGAAGGTATTTCACGACATATGACTGTAGACTGACCGCTAGTTACTGGAAGAAAAAAAATTGACTGTCATTATCAATCTTAATATTGATAGAATAGGAATAGATGATTATAAAAATTGTAAACAAAAAAAAATATAATAAAAAGAAAAGAATACAAAAGTAGAAAACAAAAATGTAAAAAATTGGCCTAAACAATGTTTTGGAAAGAAGAGGACCCATTACAGTGTCATTAAAATGGTCTTAAATCCCTGAGAGGTAATCGCCCTAGTATAAACTAGGGCGATTGCATCTTAGCCAGTTGCGATTTTGCCGTACATTTACATTTTGGCTTTCGCTTTAATAACTGTATGTTGTAGGCGCTGCTACCGATTAGGCATGAAATAATCCTTATGCTGGATTTACGCGATAGGCAAACACTTGTGAAGCAAGCAAATACTTTGGTTCTCCGGTGTCCCCCTGTATGCTATATCCAAATCATATTTAATAATTCCAGGTCGCCTCGCCTGCTCAACCATAACCTATGCGCTACTAGCGTCCTACGTGCTGCAGGCGGAGCTGGGAGACCGCAGCGCACGCGTCAATGCCGCGGTGCTGGCACAGCACAATGCGCTGCCCCTTGATGTGCTGACTCCGGACTTGGAGGAAAAGATAGACGAGCTGTACAGGAAACATAAGTGGGTGATGTTCTGTAAAAATATAATGTGACAGTGATGTCTAACGGCAGCTAATTACGATACCTTTACATACCTTTGGATACCTTTACAGATTTTTTCTTTTCTTACAGACTTTACAGAGTTTAGATGGGTAGACCAATTGCATGACAGTAGCGTTCATGAAGACGTTCCTGTGTGTACTACGTTAGGCCTAAGAAATCGCGGTTTTTTATATGCTACCTTGGGAGGTAGAAGGAGGGTAGAAGATCAATTAAATTGCATTATTTACTAAAATCAAATATTATTCACATAATATTAATTTTCCATCCATCATTCCAGAGGTCAAACCCCGGCGGAAGCAGAACTAAGCTACCTGGAGAACGCAAAGAGGCTGACGCTGTACGGCGCGGACAGACACACAGTGAAGGACTCAGAGGACGTGGACATCTGCCTGGCGATATGTGCACATGGAGTCTCGGTTATGAGGGATGGGTAGGTATTGCTGGATTGATCAGTTTGTTATTAATGAGAAAGAAGAAGAGAGATGGATACAACCAATTGTACGACCAGTATCTTTCCTTGATACCTTTTGGGGAACTCAAAACTTTGTCCCTTTTTACGAAAATCTGATTATAGTCAAACAAGGATGATTCAGGGGCTTTGGCGCAAAACGCCATAGTATCAAAACGACATACTCTCAGAAAGACGTCTTCTCTAAACGACCTATTCTCAAAGGGACAGAAGTACAGTCGTCAAAATATTAAAATTACTAGCTTTTGCACGCGACTTTGCCCACGTTAAATTGAGCTTCTTAGAGCCCATTACCGGTCTTATAAACTTAGGAGACTTCGTATTATAAACTTGGGAGAGCGCTGTTGAGCCCTGAGACCCGTTACACTTCGATTTTAAAATAGCTGTAGACTACCTTCACATGTAATTTTTTTGGTGGTTGCGATTAAAAAACTATAATATAAATAAATAAATAAATATTATATATAATAAAAATAAGTAAATACAGTATTCCACGGAAACATTGCATTTTTTGGGATAAATCCAGAGCTTAAACTACTACCATACCAAATCTTATCAAACTCCATTCAGTAGATTTTGCGTAAAAGAGTAACATCCATCCATTCATTCGTCCATCCATCCATCCATCCATCAGTCAACTGATACTACTGACAAAGCAAGTATAAAACTATAGTATGTTGCCTATAATACACTATACAGTCTTTGTAAATCCCATGTATGAAGTCTCCTGTAACGATCAAGTAACTTTCTCTCCTTCCGTACATAAAGATCTGAACATTAGAAACCATGTTCGAAATTCATACATTTTATTTATATCATGGACTGTACAATTTCTCTTCTTTTGAGAAGACGTTGTTTTGAGATTACGTCCTTTAGAGAGTATATCGTTTTGCTACTATGGCGTTTTGCGCCAGAACAGGCTTTGAAACACAGAAAGGTCGTCTAAAAGTCCCCCAAAAAGTTTAACAAAGTTATTTTTTCACCAGTCAAGCCATTCACAGCATCAGACCTATTTATCTCCAGGATGTTGATGAACCGATTCCCCTGGGCCATGATCCTGAAGATCAGCTACAATAAGCGCGTGTTCGCGCTGCGGCTGCGTGCCAGCGAGTGTGATGAGTACGAGAGCGCTGTCCAGTTCAGAACGGTCGCCAGTCGCTACAGCCGGCGACTGTGGCGCAGCGCCGTCGAGCACCACATGTTCTACAGGTATACCTTGTTGTAACTCTCTTCAGGAAAAAAGCTGCCAACATCAACCAATACCACAGACAAAGGATGTGTTAATTTAGCACCATGTAGGTTCCATTCCTTGTGTGGCACCCACGTATGTTAGGCAAACAGGTATGCCTGCCAAGTTGCTTGCCTAGCATGGAGTTGTAAATGGCTCGGGTGCAAATTCAGTACACATTGATTTAATTGCTCACCATATTGCCTGACTAGCGTCTAAAACATTATTTTGTGTAAATCCAGCATGCAAGAATAATAGAGACCATCATGTATCTCAACAAACGCTAAATTTCAAACATTTATTCTCTCTTTTTACGACAGACGATCAGAGCCGGTAAAGGTGAGCCGGATATCCGGGTTCCCCCGCCTGGGATCCCGGCGCCTATCCTGCCGCCGCACCCTACGTCAGCTGCGAGACCCTGGGCCGATGGAAATATCGGCAAGGGCTTGACACATCCGGAATAGCTCGTAGAATCCATGGAAGGCGCAAAATCCCAAAATCAGACCAAAATAGAGCTGATAGTAGATAGATAGTGGCTAATTATATAAGCGAATGGTAGACCCATGAGGATATATGGAGATATCGGCAAGGGCCTGACACACGCGGATTTGGTCATAGAATTGGAGCGCTTCAACCTAGCAATGTTTATAACGGCTGTCACTGTCATTGCTTTGCAAATTCTATGGACAACATGTTGACTTTAGACTTATAGACTCTTACTTTGAAATTTTTGAGCATTTGGGTTAGTGACTGTTTCCTTCTTTACATCATGAAAAGGAAGGTCCTTAAATATATAGGATCCATGGAGGGCCCAACATCAGATGGCCAATTCGTGTAATCAAAGTTCAGTTCGGAATATGGTTTTAGTATATTTTATCTTACTCGCACGTGCACGAATTGATGCTATTTCGACCGATCCATTTGAGAGTTGAGACTGAAGCTAGACTGCGAATTGAACATTTTTAATTACGAAAATCGTCTTTTTAACCAAATTACACCAGTCAGTGACTAATAAGACTATTATCACCAGAGTAGTCTGCGCGTGGTATCGCTCCATCTAGAGGTAGTCTCATCTGACTACCTACCCATAGAATAGAAGAAGCCAGTTACCAGTGAGAAGTAGAAGACGGGCTTCTACATCTACAAAGGAACGTCGAAGGCAAAGTTATCTACTTTTACAGGCAATTTTGCACTGCAGTCTTTGCTCAGATAAAACCAAAATGAGTTTAGAATAATAGTGTATAATTATATGCCAAGGATATGATAGCTAGGGAGCTGGTGGCAATTTAGGTTTTAAATATTCCATAAACATAAAAATTAAGTATGAAAAAAAAAGAATTACCAAATTCGGACTCTGAACATGTATGCGTAGTCATACATAAAATAAACAAAATTTAAAAATGGAAGTAACCCTCGAATTTTCAGGCAGTGAGCGAGCTGATGATGATTACCTATAGCTAAGAGCACTCTAGATCATGACAGATACACAGACACGTCAAACTTATAATACCCCTCTTGTTGCGTCGGGGGTTAAAAAATATACGCGTTGACTTAAGAACCTCCTCCGTTTTTTTGGATGGAAGACGATGGAATGATAATATAGTATCTACTAATTATTTTTATAGAAACTCGCACTATCCTGACTTCTGCCAGCTTTAATTACACTATCTATAAACTGTATTTCATAAGATATAAATGATGACAGACACGATAATATAATTCTAACATTTTTTTACCCTGAATCTTGGAACTTATTGATATAAAAAAATCAGAGCTACCTGAGCTCGCCACTATTTCTCCCTAGTTCACACAGTTGCGGACTACATTGTCGTTGTATCAACGACGATGAAATAATATATCTAATTGCCACCAACTAACCACCTAGCTATGACTATGTGTAGTGTGTACATAACAGCAAAATAAATACCTCATCCATACCATAATATTATATTATACTTACACAAATCGTGATCACTGTAAGTCACATCATCATCATTTGAACAATGAAGCCGGTTAAAAGTCAATGAGTTTTAGTGTGGAATTTCACAATCTACGGATAAGTGTCGGATAGCTTATTTGCATGTTTTGTCTCTGTCGCTCGATATAAAGTAGGTAACGCCAAAACTTCCCGAAAAGCTATCCGGCACTTATTAGAAGATTGTGAAACAGGCCCTAAATATTAAATTTGTTTCATCGATATAGGGACGTGCACGACATTAAAACCATCCCGCAAATGAAACTTTAAGGGCTTATGTGAAATAGCGAAGTGATTTTTATTTAATTTATTTTATAGTAAATAAAATATTTAAAGAAAGACAAAAATACTTAGTATTTTTATAGGCATGTGTTAATATCTATATACCATCTATAACAATCTATACTTTTATATCTATAATTATATACTAATATTATAAAGACGAAAGATGTTTATACTCTTGTATGTTTCTTTCCGATTCACGCAAAAACTACTTAACCGATTGTAAAAAAAAAAATCGACGGGTTGCACTCCGGGAGTGCCGGCAGAAGTGAAAACTTGAATATTATTGTCTCATTTTCTTTCGCTATTTCTTCGTCACTTTTTTCATTAATAGATGCACTTTGTTCAATTTCCATATTTTAAACACTTTATACTTATACACGAATTTCACGAATACACAGCAGTGTGGCCACTACGCTGACGGTCGAGTCATCAGCTGTCACCATCAGTGTCACACGAACATTCGCGCAAGCGCCCTGCGCCGCCTGTCCTCTCTCCATCCGTCATACGAATTTTCGATCAGGTCACGTGTCCTGACGCGAGTTTAGAAATTTTTACCCATTCCAAAAAAGTACACAGCGCCGCTAAAGAAGTTTTCACTTCAAAATTAATCATTAGAATGCTACATTATTCCCATTACATAATATTAAACTATTAAAACTTCAATATTGTGACCCAAGGACTCCTGTAATCCTTAGGTACTAATACGTAACTAATGAGTAATTGGCACTTGAATGAAGCGTGATTTTAATAGATTTGTACGTATTCTTTCCAAATTTAAAATTTACCAGCTCATTTTGCTACTACTCGATCCGCCATCTTCAAAGAATGGCGATGTCTTTCAATATTTTGGCTATATCTCTTTACATACATACTTTAGTTAGGGGTCGTATATTCGTGACATTTTAGAAACAGACCAGTACAGACAATTAAGCCAAGGCCCCCATTTCCTCGAAACATGTCCACGGACTTAAGGGTTGATGATCATTTCCTATCACCTATTTTTTGTTGCGCGATTGTTTGCGGGTGTCGCTGCAACGGCGCGGCGGGCGTAGTAGAATCGCGCGGGCCGCGATCACCCGCTGTCTCGGCGATTTGCGCCCGCTCGCACTGCGATCGATTGGCGGGCGAAATTCTAATGTTTAGATTTGCCCGTTTTTCAGTCGTCCGTCTTGCGATTTTAGCCCGCCACGTTTGCGGGCGATGATCGCAACCGCAGCGACTGTGTAATCGCGCAAATAACCGGTCTCGTTAGTTTTGGAATAAAATCGCAGTTCCACGCACGCTGCACGGGTACGGCTGAAAATCGCTCCGTGAGTTCTTAGCCTTACGCTATTCGGGATTTGCCGCCCGAAACTAGGTCTCTTTTTTGTGTTTTTGTAGTGTAAACTTCTATTGGCGGTACCGCACACTCATTTCTTCGTAGGCTGTGAGTGAGGCTGATCCGTCAAGCTCTAAGGTGTTATTTACGTGTGTTATTATATTTATAGAGGGTATTTTTTCAGTCACTGTCAAAACTTTCAGGAGTGAATATACTCTTGAATATAATCAACTTTAACTATGGGATCAACTGTCCTGCTTGAAAAAAAAATCAGCTGTTTCCTACAAAATGCTATCTTTGTCGTAGCCCTTTTTTTTAAGTCGGTACCAGTCCAAACAATATCCCGATAAATCATTAAGTTGGCTGGTACCGTATTCAAAATTATGATTGTGTAGAGAAATAGTTAAAATTTTAGCCAAATTTATAAGAGCAATTATTTAATTTAATTACTTTGGAAGTCGGTTTAATTTTTTGTTTCAAAATAATAATTATTCCCTTTTTAGTCACATTTGTCATATTATTATAAACTTATTTATTTTATTATTATATTAATTATTTATATTTATTATTATTATTATTATTATTATTATTATTATTATTATTATACATATATTTGTCTCGGCTTAACCGGTAGAATGAAGCAGGTACGGGCGATTGCCAAGTATCCTGTTCATGTAGCGTGAAAGAAGTTTAATTGGTGTGAGTTGTAGGGAAGGATGAAGATGAATTAAGGAAGCGGCGGACTATAGAGCAGGTATCTATAACGATTGACTTTTGTAACTGTATATATGTGTTTTTGTGAAGGTTAAGGGATTTAAGTGCAACGGCAAGCGTTTTTGAAATAACGCCCGTTGAGGAGATGACAATCGGGATTATTTTTACTGTGTTTTGATTCCACATTTGTTTGATCTCATCTGCAAGCGGTATGTATTTTTGGATTTTTTCTGTGTGTTTCTGTTTCAGGTTGTTGGTGTTTGGAACGGCGATGTCTATAAGGTAAGTGGTTTTTTCAGATTTAATTGTGAGGGTTATGTCTGGTCTATTGCTTAGGATGGTACGGTCTGTGACGATATCGCGATCCCAGTAGAGTTTTACGGAGTCATTTTCTAGAACGTTAGATGGTTTGTATTTGTAGTACGGTGTATGTGTATCTATAAGGTTAAACTTGATTGCTATTAATTGATGTATATGTTTGGATACGTTATCGTGACGGTGAGTATATTCTTTATTTGCTAGTGCACTGCATCCTCCGGTAATATGGTCTATTGTCTCTGTGGTTTGGTGGCATAATCTACACTTATCAGTTTCTATGGCTTCTTTGAGGATAAATTTTGAGTAATTGCGAGTTTTAATAATTTGGTCCTGTATAGCTATTAAGAACCCTTCTGTTTCACTATAAATGTTGCCCTTAGTTAACCAACTGAATGACGCGGCTTGATCAATATGGTCCTGACTTAACTGGTACGGAAATTTACCATGTAGAGCCTTACTTTTCCATTTTTCTATTTTGTTTTCATCATTAATTATTTTATTTTTAGATTTAAATTTGTCATTATTTAACTGTAGCGGTGTTCCAGAATGAGGTGAATTTACAATGGCTTTATGAAGTGGGCTTGTGTTAGCTTTTGTCTTGAAATAATTTCGGAGGTTATCTATTTGGGTGTAATGTAGATTTTTTATGTCTATAAAACCACGCCCTCCCTGCTTCCTCTTTATTGTAAATCTTTCAACTGCTGAATGGATGTGGTGAATATTGTGTTTGTAACAAGCGGTTCGGGTTGCGGTGTTGAGGGTTTCCAAATCAGTGTCAGACCACCTGATAATTCCAAATGAATACGTTAATATAGGGATCGCATAGGTATTTACAGCTTTAATTTTGTTTTGGCCTGACAATTGCGTTTTTAAAATTTTATTTAGTCTCTGTTTGTATTTATTTTTTAATGTATTTTTTATTTCTTTATGATCTATAGCTATATTTTTTATATAACCTAGGTACTTATATGTGTCTTTCGCTTGCATGCTATCTATTGTTCCTTCTTGTAGTTCTAAGTTGAGTGGTTCTGTATGTGTATGTTTGCCCTTAAGAATGCAATTAATTTTACATTTATCAGTTCCGAATGTCATGTAAATATCAGCGCTAAATTTTTCCGTTAATTTTAATAGTTGTTCCAGCTGTTGCCTGTCAGGTGCGAAGAGTTTTATGTCGTCCATGTAAAGAAGGTGAGTGATTTTGATTTTATTGACTTTATCTATAATATATCCTAAGTTTGACCTATTAAGAGTTTTAGATAGAGGGTTTAAAGCTAAGCAAAACCATAAGGGGCTAAGTGAGTCGCCTTGGAAAATGCCACGTTTAATTTTGATTGGTGAGGTACTGACGGTGGTACTGACTGTTCTTAGATTGAGTTTAGTAGACCAGTTATGCAGTATATATTGTAGAAAGTGAATTAAACTATTATGAATCTTATATATTTTTAGTACATGTATCACCCAAGAATGCGGGACACTATCAAAGGCTTTTTGGTAATCTATGTATGCGTAATAAAGGTTCTTATGATCTTTTTTAGTTTGATTATGTATTTGGGCGTCGATGATAAGTTGTTCTTTACAGCCCATTGATCCTTTAGCGCAGCCTTTTTGTTCTTCAGGGATTATTTTATTATCAGTAATGTGAGTATTTAGTTTTTGTGTGATTATTGACGTAAGTAGTTTGTAAAGAGTTGGAAGGCAGGTGATTGGACGGTATTTAGTCGGATTTTCAGTATCGTTTTTATCTTTAGGCTTTAGATATGTTATTCCTTGCATCATAAATAGCGGCACTAATTTGGGATCCTTAAGGGCTGAATTGAATGCTTTGGCGATGTAGTGATGTGTTAAAGTAAAATATTTTATCCAATAATTTTGAATTTTATCTGGCCCTGGTGCCTTCCAGTTCAAAGTCTTCTTTATGGCGTATGTGACATCGTTATCATCTATTATAACTTCAGGCATTGGATTAATATTGTGACATTCACTTATTTCGGTATCAAGCCATGAAGCGTGTACGTTGTGATGGGCTGGTTTGGACCATAGGTTTTCCCAATAGTCCTTAATTGTATCTGTACTAGGCGGTTGTATGATTTTAATATTTTCGGAGTTTAAATTTTGATAAAAGAGCTTTTGATTGTTAGTAAAAAATAAATTATCCGTTCTTCTAGAGTTACTGATTTTAAGTCGGCGGAGTCTTTTTGATTGTGCTTGCAGTTTTTGTTTCAGAGTATCTAATAATTCTACCATTTGATTTTCAGTGAGATTGTTGGGGTTTAATTTTCGTTGTTTTGTGTGGCTAAGATTTCCTTTAAGGTACTGTGTAAGTTGTCCAATTTCTTTTCGTAGTTTCTTGACTCTATTTTCAATTCGTAGTTGCCATTTTGGCATTTTCGGGTCTCCTGTTTTATTTGATATATCTTTTTCAGGGGGGTTATTTAGTTTAGTGTGTAGAGTTGTAGTTGATATTGCAGCGCAATAAATAGCACTGTGGATTTCCGTTAAATCTGGCGTTTCTTTCGCTTCTAGATGTTCTCCTATTAACTTGTTAAGTGAATTTACCGTCTTTATTATGTTGCGTGTAATCTGGAGTTTTGGTATTACTGGTCTAAGTGTTGGATCTGTATCGGCGTATTTGATTAACATTTCTGTAAATACTTGTCTAATTTTGTGATTCTGTGTTTGATCGGCATCAGTTGTGAGTATTTCAGCGTTGTTTGTCTCTGGTGCTATTAGATTTTCTACAGTTTCAGAAGAGTTTGATAGAGTTATGGGTTGATTATTATTTGTGGGTTGATATGTAGAATGTTGTAGATTCGGGTCGTTCGTTGCATTATGTGGGATGGTAAGAATATCACAGGGGCTAAGCTGTGTGTCTATGCTACATATTGTATTGTTCTGGTCGTTGGAATAATCGAACGTATGCGCTACTGTATTTTTTATCTTGTCTCTTTCATGACTTGGTATTCTGTTATTGCGATGTATAACTCGGATTTGATCTGCTAATCGTTGCTCAGATATGTGGCTTAGTTCAGGGTAGGACTCTGTGATTTTTTTATGGAGTGATGGTCTGAATGCTGTGAGGTTAGATTCGAATGATGTTATAATGTAGTAGCAACGGAGAAGTTCTCTGTTTATTTGATCAGTCCATTTCATCCGTTGTGTACTTTTTCCAGCGAGAGTGGTTGGAGGAAGCATTTCCTGCAAAACACTTCTTACTGGAGTGTTTGTGAGATGAGGCTGCGTATGAGTATTATGATCTACGATATTCGGATTAATGTATTCAGAATTTCTCGTAGACGGACTGGTGTCAGGAATGGGCACCGGATTAGTAGCTATTGCTTCCTGTGTAACATCGTCTGACAATGGTGATAATGTGGTGGATCGTGATGAGAATGAGTTATTGAGGATGAATGACTGCGGTGAAGAGTGAAGCGATGGAAACAAGCTGACGGATGAGGTAGGCGATGAAGGATATGAGTATGTGTTGCTTATTGTTTGAATATTAGTATTCTCTGCAGCAGTACTAGACTGGGCAGTAGGATGCGATACGGTGCCCCCCCCAGAATACGAGGGACAGCCCGGGCCCGAAAGCCCGGGGCGGGATTCTCCATTGCTTTTCGCGCCGGTACCCGCCTGGGGTAGTATATTTCTATTACGTAGTCGCATTTTTCTTTTAATATATTAGAACAAAAATAGGAAGAGTTAACGAAAAAGGAAATATAGGACGTCTGTATTCCCGAGTCAACAAATCGTGCTCGGCGCAAGCGTCTTCATAGGTGTTAAAGTATTTGCGGTTATGATAGTTATGATGGGATATAAACTTTTTTTGTATTCTTTCTAAATAATTACATAAATCTTAAATAGGTATATTATGTATAGTATAAAAGTATTAAATATACCTACTTCCCGTTTTCTGGTACCTGTAAGTCATGTAACACAAGTTCTTCGGGTACTCAGCACGGGGCCAGATTGACGTGGTGTGAAGCGTCCATAGATATTATTATTATTATAAATAGGGCAACAATATTCTAAGATACTTCTTATAAAGCGGAATAGACAGACTTAGGAGCTGTAAAATTGTAGAAAATTGTATGCAGTTCATATATTTTGTAGAACATATTTTTATCGCAAAGTATGTCTTTAAAAAGATATAGCCAAAATATTGAAAGACATCGCCATTTTTTCAAGATGGCGGATCGAGTGGTAGCAATATGAAGTAGCAAGTTTTAAATTCGGGAAGAATACATACAAATCTATTAAAATCACGCATCATTAAGTGCAAATTACTCGTTGTTTACGTATTAAGCATCACAGGAGGTAGGAGGAGGTTTCTAGTTGGCGCGCAGCCGTGTATCAAAACAGTTTTCCTGTTTCTTATGACCTTTTTTTACTCAAAAATTCTTCACATATTTTGGTCAATAGAAAAAAATCTGCCAGGTTTAGAACCGCCAGCGCGGCGGTTTCATATGAAACTTTTAGGCCCCTAGCGATCTGCAGTGGTCCAATGCTTGTTCGCGATGAGCTCTTTTTCGACGCCGAGCTCTAGCTTTAATAGAGATCCGCGCGAACTGCCAACTGTAAAATCAAGTGCCATTATAGTTAGTTATTTAAGCGTAATTTTATTATTAATATATAGTTTATTGTAATATCATCAACCACGCGACTAGGTACTGGAGTACGGCTCTATAATTTTCAATATCAGGTGAGCTAGGTAGACAGGTCTTCTCTTTCTTACACCGGTTCTTCTCGACGGGTTAGGGTTCCAAACCGGTGGTAGTTGTAATCTTTATTTTCTTTGTATAAACGTTAAGAAGAAACCATGTTTTTAACTCATATATTTTTATTTATTTATTTGTCTTTCGCGCCAGCCTCCTGCGGGTTGCATTTGTTCTTAAATTCCATTTTGTTTAATAGTCCAGTCATTTTAGGCATTTTAAGCCCCAATCTGTGGAAAAATTCCTAGTGAGCTGAATTTTTGTAAACCTATATCACCGTGTTGTAATGAAGATGTGAAACGACTTTTCACGGGAGAAGTTTATGTTTGATGAGTGATACATGTTATATATGCAATGAATTGTTATCGGATGGTGATGTAGAAGAAGTTAGGCGTGGTCTACAAACATAAAAAAATGCTAGTATCGCTAGAGATTTTCGTGGCCTTTTGACTTTTATAACTTTTTTAGCCGGCACGATATCAATGTCGATTTTTTACATCTTCATTACAACACCGTAATATAGGTTTACAAAAATTCAACTCACTAGGAACTTTTCCGCAGATAAAATCTAAAATCATTGGACTATATGTAATACTTGATGTCGCCCGCGACTACGTGCGCGCTAAAGGAAATCTACGGGATCGCCAGTAACCGTACATTTTGCGGCTACAAAAAGTAGCCTATGTCTTTCCTCGTGGTCTAGAGTAACTCTATATTATCTGTGCTAGATTTCATCAAAATCGGTCCAGTAGTTTCGGAGCCTATCCAATGCAACAAAAACAGTTAAAACTTTCCTTTTTTTGTTACTATCCCTTACTAATAAAAATATTTACACAATGGATAAGCTATACAATGTTTTGTCCTTGTCTGTCAATCAGCTTTTCCAATGTATATATTTCCATACAGGGACAAACATTGTATACCTTATCCGTTGTGTAAATATTTTTATTAGTACTTGGGGGCTAGTGTCCTCCCCCCTCCTAAGATGCTAAGATACGGCTTTCCTCGATGTAACGAGGGCTAGGCTTTAGTATCCGCCACTCTAGACCACTGCGAGTTGTATTAAGTTGACTTATATACTTTTATTTTACAAATCATTGTTTTCTTTGGCAATCATTTTTGACGACCTCTGTGGCTCAGTGGTTCAGCGAGTTGGTGCTCAAGCCGGGGGTCGCGGGTTCGATTCCCGCCGAAGGAACAATAATAGTCTTTGTGTTCCTGGGTCATGGATGTGTATTAAATATGTGAATACTATAATAAAAATCTTAAATATATGTATAGTATTAAAGTATTAAATATACTTAACACAAGTTCTTCGGATACTTAGCACGGGCCAGATTGACGTGGTGTGAAGCGTCCATAGATATTATTATTATTATTATTTCTTTACAACTTTAGTTCACAATACTCTATGAAGCCAAGGACTTGTTTTTCAGTGCAAGTGTTACATAATACTTTTAACTGTAAAATTATTTGCAGAGTAGAGTAGGTATTTTAAGAATAAAATAAAATATATTTTACATATAACAGTTTTTTTATTCGCCCTCGATTCCTTTTAAACCTGAGGGACGCGGCCGTAGAGCTGCGCGATGGAGACGGAAATATTCTTTTAATGTTCCTTATGGTATAACTAAACTAAATATCTCCAATGAAAAGACAACGCTCAGTCACATTAGCAACTTGTGTCCTTCAATCTAAGGCGGACGTAAATGCATGATATTAATATGTATATTGTATGACGGTAGATTCACAGAACACAGATTTCATATCGCGTTGATCGCTGACCTGAGCTGGTGCGTGTAGAATACGTAACGAGGTAAGTCTCGATCACAGAATACCACTGAACGAGGAAAGAATGCTATTAAAGTAATTATCTAGCATGAGGAATAAATACATGAAAGCAGTACTAAAATCGAAGCTGGAAGCAGCTATCTGTTTCACAAAACATCAATGGCACAACCCCTTAAGAGTGAAACGGATAGCAAATCCATATTTTTGTTTTTTTCTATCTTTTTTATAATATAGGTAAGTATAGATTAAAAGCATTGTTGCCTTTGCTACGAGGCTGCTAGGGTGACAGCATTACGAAGAACGTTGGTCTTACGTATGTTCCAACTTCCATTATTGAGACTTCTTAACATCGTGGAATACCTTTCATTCTTTAAATACCTTTAAATTGGGTATAAAATGCTCCCGATTATTCGAAAATAATTACCATACTTATCGTAATTAGCAGCAATAAAACATGATAGTAAATATTTCGATTCCACCAGCGCGGCGCAAGCACAGACATTTCGCTGGAGACTCTCGTTGTCTTCATTTGCGTACAACAATTGTTGATATTATAAGATTTAGAATTATGTTCATAATTTCAGAAGAAAATTCTTAGCTTTGTGATAAAAAAATTAATTAAAATAAGATAAGACAAAAAAAACGAGCGTAAGTAAACTTTACTTTCATTTGCATGTAGAGTCCATTAATATAATTTTAATTGAATTCAATTGAAAATTACTTGCCAGAATAGGGATGTTGCCTAGTGTTGAATATCACATTTAAAAAAAATTAAATGTTGAAATTGTTGAATAAAGAATACATAACAATCTAAAAAAAAGTTATTTGGTTTGACGCGATTAAAAATTTTAGGCAAATAAAAAATTTTCCCATCTCTCGCAAAACGATTTGTTACGTCACAATCTGCTACCGCCATACATTTTGTAATGACAAATTTATGGCGGGTGCAACTCGTGACGTCACATGTCGATATATCGCTCTCTTTCTTATTGTAAACTTTTAAGGCTTCAACAAACGAGAGGCCGATCGTTTCAGTTAGAACTGACGTCAGTTCGGCCTGAACGGATTCGAGCACATACACGGAGAAAATCGCATCCGACCGAACTGACGTCAGTTCGGCCCTTAGATTAATAACGCCTAGATAGTCTTCAAACAAACGCATCGTACAAAGTGAAGCAAGCAACAGATAGATGTAGGCGTAAGCATTACAAACCGACACGCACACAAACAAATCTTTAAAGTTGTGTAGTGTGTACTCTTAAAATTGGGATTATTATATTTGCATTTCTTAATATCGTGAGATGTAAAATATAACTTATATTTCATTTTAAACCATCTAAACACAATTTGTGAATTTTATTTATATTAAACTGGTATTAAGAAATATATTAAGGATTATCTTAATACGGGCAATACTTTAAATTCATAATTTAAAAAAAAACAGAAAATATTAAAAAAACTTTGTCTTAAATAGTTGCAACTATTAGTTAGCCATGAAAATTTTTAAATAAATTTATTTTTACTAGTAACACTTTCACAATTCACAATAGGGCAGCAAGATGGCGATATAATATGATTTAATTTTAAAATGTTTTAAATATTTGACTTAATACATGTCAAATTGTTCGGACATAACATTTTTTATTATTTTCCGATGCATTGTGACACCCAATAATGACATAAACCGTCATAATGTTTTTAATAGTCGGATATGTATGCACTAGCGCTTGACCTTGACAACTGACGGGTCGTTCGAACAAACTGAGACGATATGGCTGAGTATGATATATTTCATTTTTCATGCGCGTACCCGGTTTCTAGGCGTTTTAATCTAAGGTTCGGCCTGAACGGATTCGAGCACATACACCAAAAATTGCCGCTAGTTTCGGTCGTGTTTTAGGGTTCCGTAATACTTAAGGAACCCTTATAATTTCACTCTGCCCGTCCGTCTGTCTGTCTGTCGCTCGCCGCTCTCCTAGCTTCTGTAATAACTTTATGACTATAACTTTTGTAGTAATTCAATGAAAACCTATAGCGCGTTGATAGTTACGGAACCATCCTTAGACATGTCGTGACATGCTCTTGGTCAGTTTAGGCTATTATTTTATTTATTTATTGTATTTTGCTGCAATTGTAATCACGCTATCGACGAAACCGAATTATTGTATCATACATTTTTCCAGTAATAGGTATGTTATAGAAATCATTTCTCTATGTTTTATAGTCTTTAGATTTTATAAACCATAGTGGCTTTAAAGTTTTAATTACTTCAATATATTCTAATAAATTTCTTATGATCACGTGCCATTTTTAGGGTTCCGTACCCAAAGGGTAAAAGCGGGACCATATTACTGAGACTTTGCTGTTCGTCCGTCTGTCGCCAGGCTGTATCTTAACCTTCTTATACCGTGATAGCTCGACAGTTAAAATTTTCACAAATGTATGATGCAATGTATGATGTAGGTATTTCTATTGCCGTTATAACAAAAAATGCTAAAAACAGAATAAAATAAAAATTTGAGGCTCACATACAACAAACGTAATTTTTTCCGTTTTGTACGGAACTCATCTTGCCGACTCGCACTTGACCGGTTTTGTTTACACTCGAATTTTATTACCGTTCAGTTCAATTTTGTTGCCGTTCAGTCCATCCGTACAGGTCAGAATTAATGTTGCCAACTTAGTTTTTTTACAAAGTTTTACTATTAAATTTTGTATTTTATGGCTTAGTAGGAATTTAGTCGTGAGTAGTGGTTTTGTAGAAAATAGCTAGACAGTAATCTTATTATGCAAAATGGCTAGCTTCTATGTGCTATTATGACCTTATAATAATAGCACATAATAGCACGCATCCGTAAGTCGCTCAAAACTGCCGATTTAATTTCTATATATGTAATATTTCCTACTATATATTTTTAATTTAACGGTTAATTATTAAACCTGAAAATGTATGTATGTTTGTAAACACAAAATCCCTAAAAAGACTTTTAGGGATTCCTAAGTTTAGTAGCTTTTTTATAGTTATGGGTACTCTTTTAGTAGTTTTTTGTAGAAAATGTCGCGAGTTTAGTAGTTTCGCAAAAACAAAGTTGGCAACACTGGAACGAATCGCTTCAGGCCATATGGCCGACTGATGCGATCTCGAAATTGCACACAGACGATACGATTTTGCATCCGTTCTGGCCGAACTGAAGGAAAACCGGACCGCGTATGGGGCCACTAATATCTTGTTATTTTCGTTATTTTTTATGATTTACAAGAATGGGTTTTAAATTGTTTATTATCATGTCTAACATTGAAGAGACGAAAAATTGTTATTTAGTTCACATGATTTTAGAGACTACTATTAAAGTTTAAACACATTCCCTCACGTCCAAATAACTTAAAATATTTAGCCAATAATAATTTACCTACCAAGAAGACAAGATGAAGACCACACAGTTGCTAGCTGTCTGCTGTATGTTCATCTACGCATCGACAAACGGCCAGCACGCTACTGATGATGATCACATTCAAGAGGAGATACTTCGTCTGCTTGGTAACGGAACAGATATCGATGGACGATGTAAGTAGGAGTTTCCTTTGGTGTCAGTTGTTTTGTGTAGTAAAATATGTAGATGTTACAAATCTTATAAAATTCGTTCCAGCTTTCGAATATTTAGGGGAACCTGGTGTACCACGGTACCAATAGTATGTTGGCTATTTCTAAGTCTTTCTGAGCTTTTTGAATTCTAATCGTCGAGGCGCAAGGATACGATACGTACGATTTACGACATCATTTTTATATTTTGTAATATTTTTTATTAATTATTATTTTAATACTGTGATGAAAGGGCTTTTCCTCTGTATCTATTCTCAAAATTGAACACGAAAATAAGTAGGTATTTTTACTTTTATACACTTTTATAATAATATAGTAGAAATACTGCGAAATTTTTCGACTTTACCAGTTCATACTATTCGCTATCATATATCTACCGACCACCTCACATAGAGAGAGTCATTTACCATTTTAAAACTAAGAAACTGGGCAAGGTACTACAGGTTCCCCTAAATATTCTAAAGCTGGAACGAATTGAGACGAATACCGATATTTCCATTTATTATCAAAATGTGCGCGGATTGCGAACTAAGTCGTCAGACTTTTATCGGCAGGTAAGCTTAAACTCTTATGATTTAATAACCTTAACTAAAACCTGGCTAACTGACTCTGAATTATTCAGTAATTATTATATTGTTTGACGTCGCGATCGTAATTACAATCTGACTGATCAAGGCAGGGGTGGCGGGGTATTGATAGCCGCCAGTAGACATCTATCAACTATTGCTCAACCATCTATTCAATCTTCAGCTGAGGATCTTTGGCTAACACTATGTTTCGGAAACAAGCTTAACCTAAGTCCGATAAAAATACATATCTGTGCCATTTATTTATGTAATTTTGGGCTCACTAAGTCCTTCCACGATCAATTATCTTTTTTGAATAATTTAAGTGAATTAAATCTTAGACACCCAGATGACACATTTTTAATAATTGGTGATTTCAATCTCAGTGGAATAACTTGGAAACTTAGCATTTCAGAGGGGTTCTATTATCCAATTAATATCGCCAGTAGAGATGAATACCTGCTAACTGACGAACTTAGCATTCTAACTTTAAATCAATATAACGGCATTTTAAACTCTTACAATAAAATCTTAGACCTTGTTCTATGCAATGATAAGGTAAAATCTGTACATGAATGTGTTGATCCCCTCGTACCCCCTGATCCCTACCATCCTGTACTCAATATTGTTATTGATCTTCAATTTTCAACTCGCTCATTTTTGAAACCTGCGCCATACAAACGTCACAGCTACGATCGCTGCGATTTCAATAAAATTAATAAAGAAATATTACTAACTGACTGGAACCATGAATTATATTACCACCTAAAATAAAGAAATATTACTAACTGACTGGCACCATAATGATACAATTTAGTACCTTTGTACTAAATTGTATCCTAGTTTTAAGATTTCATAATTTATTATTCTGTGTACATAAATTATTAAATAAATAAAAAATAAATGAATTGCACAAGCGGTCGTTAGATGGCGCTGTTCAATTCTTTTATCAAACATTAAATGACACACATAACAAACTAGTACCATCAAAACTTATTACTCCCAGTACATATCCAATTTGGTACACTTCTAACCTTAAACGCCTGATACGGGAAAAACACAAATTTCATAAAAAATATAGAAAATATGGAAGAATCGCAGATCTTTCAACTTTTAAGTTGTTACGTGATAGGGTCAAAAAGCTTGTGTCTGATTGCTACAGTAACTACTTGTCTCTGACGGAATCATCTATTGAGAGAAATCTTTTTGAGTTTCAGAGAACTTTTGGAGTTTCATTAAACATCGTTCTAAAACTTACATGCTCCCTAAAATCTTACTTACAATGGGACTACCTTCTAATCAGGTGAGTCAGTTTGTGATGATTTTTCTTATTACTTCCACTCATCTTTTCTCAGATCTGAAAATGTTACAAATGAAGACGATGTCACTAATCGCTACCATACTCAACTGATATCTAAAAACCCCTGTGAGCCATCCACATTTTTGAGCTCCATTGAAGTCACACCTGAACTAGTCAAATATCATCTAAAGAGTCTAGACCCAAATAAACTAGCGGGGCCTGACTATCTCTCCCCTAAATTTCTAACTGGCTGTTATGAAAGTATAGCTTTACCAATTTCAATTCTCTTTAAAATGTCACTTTCCTCTTGTACAGTCCCTAAAATTTGGAAATCGGCCTTTATTACACCTATACATAAAAAAGGTGACAAATCAGGAATTATTAACTACAGTCCGATTTCCAAATTATGTGCTATTGACAAATTATTTGAACTCATAGTTCATAATCAAGTATATGCTACCTTAAAATCTTCTTTCAGCGATTTACAGCATGGGTTCCTAAAAGGCCGATCTACTGTCTCAAACCTTATCTTATTTAATGACTATTTAACAAATAAAATGGACAGCGGCACTCAAATCGATGTCATATGTCACAGACTACAGTAAGTGTTTTGACCGTATTGATCACAACCGACTTAAAACTAAACTTTTTAATATCGGAATTCATGGCGACCTGTATAGATGGTTTTGCTCATACCTGGACAACAGGTCACAGGCAGTTGTAGTTAATAACTACATATCTCGTTGGGTACCCATACCTAGTGGTGTCCCGCAAGGATCGCTGTTGGGACCTCTCCTCTTCATCATTTTTGTCAACGACATCGACTCATGTTTCCGCTATTCTCGTTCTCTATATTTCGCTGACGATATGAAAATTTTCCTACCTATATCATCACCAGAAGACGTGGAGAATCTCAAATACGATTTAGCCCGACTGGACGACTACTGCCTCTTCAATAACCTCGACTTGAAGCCATCTAAATACTCCATAACTACTTTTTCCAGGAAAAGAAACAGAATCCTCACCTCATACCATCTCAAGGGTCATCAAATACCTAGAAGTTCTATTATACGGGATCTCGGTGTATATCATGATGAAAAACTGCTATTTGATGCGCACATTGATAAAATCATCGTTAAGGCCTCAAAGGCTCTTGGTTTCATAATGAGAGTAAGTTCTTCTTTCAGGCTAGCGAAAACTTTCAAAGTACTTTACTGTAGCTTTGTCAGAAGCCATCTTGAATATTGCTCTCAAATATGGAATCCATGCTATAACCTATATATTGATCGAGTCGAAAATATTCAATAACGATTTATTAGATTTCTATGTTACCGACTCAAAATTATAGCTCTGATAACTATACTACACTCTGTAGGAGATTTCACATTCAGCCCTTAACTAACCGTCGACGTATTGCTGATTGCACATATATCCTACAAATCACAAACAACGAAATTGACTGTCCTAATCTTCTCTATAAGTTAAATTTTAATATTCCTTCCAGATCCCGTAGATATAACCCTCCACTGCACTGTTAGTCCCAGTTTACAACACTAACTTTAGAAGAAATTCCTTTTTGGTGCGAGCAAGTTACCTTTAATGCACTATGTAATGAACTAGACTTGGATCCCTTTGTTACTAAAGTTGCTAAAGCAAGATCTGAATTTAATAAAATAATATATTCTTTGGATATTGATGTATGATGCGAGTATAGTACTTGTATTATTTTTAAGTATATTGTCAAAACTTCTAAGCTCAAATTTCCATGTACTTAGGATCTAGGTTCATATCTTATTATTATTGGTAGCTTGTGCTATTAGTGGAAACCTATTATTGGCTTAACTCTCAACTGTCTGCTTTCTACTTTTTATTTATAAGCTGTTGGTTCCCCGAATAAATAAATAAATAAATAAATAATTTATTCTGTGATAGACATTATAAATTTGGATAATAATATGTATATATATTACGCTTGTTATAATTTCTGTGTAATCAGCAGAACTAATTAGACTGTTATGGCACCTGATATTTTAGGTTAGGTTGGGTTAGTAACACCTGGCAGAATGTAGATGGATGAGCTTAACCTAGGAAGAAGAACAGACATGGAATGAGTACTAAAATCGAAGCCGTAATCTGTCTCACAAAACATTAATGGCAAAATCCTATAAGGGGAAAGAGAAAACAAATCTGTGCTTTTTCGTTTTTTACCGTTTTGTCATGTCCGTCCGGCCGTCCGTCTTAGGCTTACCGTCCAAACGGTTAGTGCTAGAAACACGAAACTTTGCATGTATATTAGTATTCACCACGGCGACAAAGCGTAAAATTAAAATTAGGGAAATAAATTGGGGTGGTACTTTCTTTACGTGTACGGGACTACACGTAAAGTAAGGATGATTTTTACCCGACTGTCAGGAAGTGTTATGTTTTTCGCGCGTATCTTGTATGAATGTATGTATGTAAATTCCTTTATTCCCACGAATCTTCAAAACGGCTGGATGGATTTCGACAATTAAGATATCGTTAGATTTGTCTCAATGGGTTAAGTGTCCTTAGATAGCTTTTTTTAAAAAAAATGACAAAATGGCGGATTTTGGCGCCAAACTGTAAGTAGTTCATTTTTTTTTTTACAAAACTTATCGACATTGGTATCAAAATAAAGGAAATTAAATGGAGATTTCAAAAATATACATATGTCATGTATTTAAATTTAATCAGGAATAATTACAATCATTTTAATGAAATCTATCGAATAAATTTGTAATCAATGGATTCAAATAGTCGTATTTAGCTTTAAATATATAAAAATGTTAGACCCTATTGCGCATTTTTGTTATACCATACCAGGTATAACAAAAATGCGCAATAGTTAATCATATTTTGTATTTACGACGGACAAATCAGTTTTAAATTTTTTATTCCGCTACCCACTGCTAGATGGCGCTGTATGTCGTTTAAAACGTGCTATCACATGTTCAAATTTCAATCAATATGTATGACCATAGTGTCGCCTATAGTGTTAACTTTGGGAAAATAAATCGACTTGCTAAACTGAATAAAATTCTGATCCTAATATAAATTTATTAAACGTAAAGCAGAAGCCTTTTCTTAGTTACTTTGGAGGAAAGAAAATAAATTGTCAGACTGAATTATAGTGCTGTATACTGAAGTATTAAGACGTATTATTCTGATATAACACAATAATTATTTATAATTTTTATTTTTATTTTGTTTCACACGCTATAATAATAATAAATTTTGTCGAATTTACAAATGTCATAATAGAACACACTCTAGTTCATAGAAATGTGCACAGAACACTAAAAAGTCTAAAATAAAATAAATAATTAGAAAAATAAAAAAACCCGACTGCAAAAAAAACCTAATATACCTAAGATACCTAACGCACTAAAAAGACTGTAAAATCACAGTACTAAAACCTAATTCAACCTCTATTTTAGTTTAACAGATTACACTATGGGTTGAAGATTATGTGAAGTTAAATAATTGTCATGGTGTTTGTAAGCAGGCGGGACCCATTTATTTTCGTACGATATATTTGTAAATGAGTCCCACTTGCTAACAAACACCATGACAATTATTTCACTTCACATAATCTTCAACCCATAGTGTAATCTGTTAAACTAAAATAGAGGTTGAATTAGGTTTTAGTACTGTGATTTTACAGTCTTGTTTCAGTCTTTTTAGTGCGTTAGGTATCTTAGGTATATTAGGTTTTTTTTGCAGTTGGTTTTTTTTTTTTTTTTTTAAGAAGCTGCTATGATGATTTTTTTTAATTAGGTATCCATTTGCGAGATATTTAACTTTTTTTGTTAATAAAATACTGTATTGTATTTTATTATTAGTATTATATTTACAAAAATCGTTTTTAACGTCATTTCGACGTCATAGTAACTATCTGCGTGATGAAATTTAACGCAATCCTTCTAGTTGTTAATATTTTACTATACAGATTTTTGGACTTCTATTCCACCCCTTTATATCAGGAATTAAAAAAAAACTTTAAGGTGCGTACGATTACCCAATAATTTGTATTAATTACTTCGGATATTAAATTTCATGGAAATCAAATTTTAAATATTTTTAATACATATTTTCAACCCTTAATGTTAATTTACAGCCGCAGAGGGTGAATTCCAATTAACCCTAAAACATATATTATTTAATGAAATATATATGTATTTAAGAGCATGATTCATGAATCTCAATTTTCATCAAAATCTGCAGATTTAAACTTTCAACCCCTATTTCACGCCTTTAAGGGTGAAATTTTTCAAAATTCCTTCTTAGTACTTGATTACTTACTATGCAAAGGAGATTGGCAATTTGCCATACATTTACTACCTGGTAATAAAAATACGTGGCCACAATAAGTATTTATTGTAAGTTGTACTTTATGAACATAGGAAGTAGGAACAAAAAAGCAATAATTTTATGCATCAAACTCGGGGGATCAAAAATAATTTATTAAATATAACTGAACCTATAGTTCAATAAATTTCCTTAGTGGCGTTTAGCGGAAATACGACATGTATTAGTTGTGATGTAAATTACGTAATGAAATTAATTACTAGTTATTTGGAAACGCAGTAAACTAACACGTAAATGCTATATATGTCGCTTTCACGTTACGAAAACCAAGAAAATAATAATTATTTTTCTTAATATAAATAGTATAGCGGGATCTATTTTTCATAAAACTAGTACTAAACTGCTGAACTATAGAAAAAGAAAATAAGTTTTTACTCCAATTAAAAATAAATCTATCTATTGGGCCACTTGATGGAGCTTTACGCCTCAAGTTGACAATTTTCAGCATGATAACCATAGACCATCGCTTCTCAACCATTTTTATGTCGCGACCCACGGAAAAGCCAAAAAGTTAAGTAAAAAGTCTTGCGGCCCCATCACTATAAAATTATAATAATACTAGCTGTGGCTCGCGGCTCCGCCCGAGTAAATATAGCATCCCTCGGGAACACTTTCCGGGATAAAAAGTAGCCTATGTTTTAATCTAGAGCCTAAGCTACTACCATGCCAAATTTCATCGCAATCCTTTCAGTAGTTATTGCGTGAAAGAGTAACAAACATCCTTCCATCCTTACAAACTTTCACATTTATAATAATAATCGTTTATTTGCCAGAGTGAATGTACAATTTGGTCTTAGATAATAATATACATTTCAGGATCATGTGTATGATGATGAGTATGATCTCAACTAAATGTGTATGCAATTAATGTCAATAATAAAATTTATGACAATTATTAATTTTCATTTAAAAATTACATATTTTAATGTCAAAAAAAAAACAAAGTACACAATTAGAAGAAAAAAAACCAAAAGGAAGAAAACGATATGTCTATGTCATTTACTTTAATATATTTTTAAAAGCTAAAATTAACTAAAATCTATTTAAAATATTTACAAACTATAAAAGTAGGTAAGTACTAAAAAAAATAATAACTACTCCAAAACTTAAAATGCTACAAAACAAAGAAATCTCCCAGGTCGTCCCCACCAGGCAGAGTACCTAGAAGGCAATAATATATTATAAATAATATTCCTTTAATATTGTTTTTTTTTTAGAAATATATATTCAGATAATATTCCTTTACGTCAGAAAAAAAATTGTCTAAAAGCCAGTCATTCAATTTTCTTTCAAAAGTTGTTAAGTTAAGTTTATCAAAATCTTTTGGCAATTTATTAAATAATTTAAAAGCTATAAAATAGGGACTCTTGACACGCTGTGCTGTTACACTTAGGCATAACTAATTTATTGGGATAATGTTGTGATCTGTTAGTCGTGTTAATGTCTTTGTTTTGTACAAAATATTTGGGGTTCTTTTTAACAAACATACACATGTCTCGAATGTACATGCATGGCAACGTAAGTAGACTCAGCTTTTTAAATAACAGTTTGCAACTTTCAAGTTGTCCTACATTACATATAGCTCTTATACATTTCTTTTGTAATTTGAAGCTGTATTGAATTCAACAGAGTTGCCCCAGATTATAAGACCATATGATATGACGGAAGATACGTATCCGTGTATGCACAAAGAGCTACAGACATTGACACGGTCTTTGCTAAACGTCGCAGTGCATAAACGAATTTGTCTATAATAATAATAGTCAACATGCGCCATCCAGTTACAGTGTTGGTCAAACATTAATCCTAAAAATGTTATTGTGTCTACTTCATCTATATTTTTGTTATTATAACTAATTCTTTTAGGTAGGTATTGCGTTATAGTAATTAAATTGCATTATTTTTGTTTTACTCAGATTAACCTGTAAATCATTTTTATCTAGCCAGAATATGAAGTAATTAAGTGCATCGTTAATTTCTTGTTCATATAATAAAATATTTGGCATTTCACTAATATCGTTGTATCACCTGCAAATAAAACACTAGGATGCTTCATTGCTGTGGTGACGTCATTTTTATATGTAAGAAATAGAAATGGACCAATCATACTCCCTTGTGATATGCGTATTTTGATTTGTGTGTTTTTTTTATATTACCATAAATGTTTGTAATTTCTGTACATACTTTTCTTTTACTTAAATAAGATTTTATCCAGTCGTATGCTTTTCCTCTAACTCCATATCTTTCTAATTTATACAATAATATGTTATGATTAACAAGGTCAAAAGCCTTTGTCATGTCTAAGATAATTTCAGTTATAGGTACTTTATTATTTAAACTATCATGTACTATTTTGCTCAAATAAAAACAGGCGTCTGTAGTCGAAATATTGTCACGGAAACCAAATTATTCATTTTGGTTTCACGGAAATAAAGAAACTTTTAATACGTCTTAACATTATTTTCTCAAAGATCTTTGCGAAAATGGGAATTAATGTTATTGGACGGTAGTTATTTAATTTTGTTCTATCATCTTTTTTTAACAAAGGCTTAATAATTGAAATTTTTAATCGGCTAGGAAACACCCCTATTCTAACGATTGATTAATAATTTTAGCAAGTGGATAACATATTTGTACTGCATATTTCTTAATAACATCCGTTCGAATCTCATCATATCCTACAGCATTAGTGTTCTTTAATGATAATATTGTATTAAAAACTTCATGGGGATCTGTTGGGTTTAAGAAAATTGTTTCTATTGATGTTGTGTGAACACATAGTCATATTTATGTTATTGTCTTTTTTGGCCTCATATTTCCTAAATTTGGAAAGAAGTCATTGAATATTTGGCATATTTCGTTAGGCTTGGTATATACTTTTAAATTCTTCTTAATGTATGGAATGTCATTATTTTTATTATTATCGCCTAAGTTATCATTTATAATTTTCCATCCTGCTTTCCATATGTTTTTTTTGATTATTGATATATTTAGTGTTTTGTATTTTCTTTGATATAAAAATACATTTATTTTAACAAATAATTATATTTTGCAAGTCGCAGTTTTGTATAGTTATTTTTTAGTCCTGATATTCTATAATTTAAATGCATTTTTTTTTACCAAACATGATTTTCTTATACCTCTAGTTAGCCATAAAGTTTTTTGTTTATTCTTATTAATGCTTGTTTTTATAAGTGGGAAACAATGTATATTACTATTAATTCGTAAAATTTGTTGAATGAATCCTCCGCACTTTCTTCATCTCTTATCTCTGAAAATGATAAAGCTGAAATGCATTCTTTAAATTTGTTTGTACGGCACTATAATCTCTTCTATATTCCCAGGTAATATTTGTATTTTGCACCTTCCTTACTTTAACAGTTAATGTTTGAGCTGTGTAATGATCTGATAGTGCCAGATGATGAATATTTGGCATTGTCATATTTTTAATATTGCTTGCTATCAGGTCTATGCAGGATGATAACCTAGTAGGGCACGTTATATGTGAAGTTAAATTATAGTTACTTAGTAAACTTAGTAATTCACGTGTATTTTTGGTATCTTTAAGAGTGTCTAAATTCCAATCTCCACATAAAACTATTCTTATTTCTTTTCTTTTGTTACTTATTTCATGTAATAGTTTATCTAAGTTAATAAAGAATTTAAACTTTGAAGTGTTCGGTAAATACAAACAACATGTAAATTACGATCTAGTATTTCTACTCCACAGCACTCGAATTCATTCGCTATTCCCATATTTTTGATTAATTTAATTTCTTTACAATTTATAGAAGATTTTGTCACTATGCACAAACCTTCTCTCTTAGTATTTCTGCAGAAAGCAGATGATAGTTCATATCCATGCAACTGAAATAAATATTCTAAACCTTTCTTAATAAATGTTTCTGTCAGACATATAACATTTAAGTTATTTAGACCTTTATTTCTTAAATCTAGTAGTGTAATAATTCTGCTTTATTAATAGCCCCAGCAATGTTTTGATGAAAAATTGTTAAGTCACTATCGAAAAAAGTTGTTCTTGCTTGTTCCTTTAATATATAATTTAGACAAATTAGTGTTACTGTTGGTATTTTTTTTAAATAGTATGGTATAGTACCTCTGTTATAAACTTTTTGTACCACATCAGGTATAGACTCTTCGTTAGTAATCTTTTTAAAATAGAAAGTTATTTAAATTTTTTCCAAATTATCAGTTTTTTTTATAATATTTGTTTTACCCGTTACTTCTCTATGTCTAATTATGTTATATTTGTTATAAAATAGCAAATAAGTATTAAGATCTTAAATCAATATTAAAAATAATTTGGTCTGTTGTCTTGTATATAATCATTAAAATTTTTGTGATGTCTTCGAGTTTTGATAAAGATTGAACTTCTAAGACATATATTCGTGTTCTGCAAAGGTTATCGAGAGTAAGTGCTAAGTCATTTAGAATACTACAGGGATTTTTATCGTTTGTTCCCACTCCTAAGATAACTACATATCTGTATTTAATGGTGTATTTAAGAGATTCACAGCTTCTGAGAGTTTCACTACACAATGCATTAGGTTTAATAAAAGAAAATATATTGTAATTATTCCTTGTATTCCTTAATCTTTACGATAAGCCTAGTACACATTGTTCTCCTAATATATGTATGAAATTCCCTTTCATTATAGGTCTATTATGAATATTTGGCTGTGATTTTAGTTTCATATTTAAAAACTCCAGATGTGACCTTTAATTGCTATTGAGGTTTTCTGTAAAAGTATTTTCATCTTCTTGAAGTTCTATACGTTTTTTTACGTAGGAACTGGTTATATTGATGCGTTTTTTGTTACTTCTTTTAATACTACTAATTGGTGCAGTGTGAATTTTATTCAGTAATTTTAATTTATTTTCCAAGTCTTGTATTTTTTATAAAGATTATTATTATCTAATAGAAGTTGTTCTATTTCTTTATGTGCTATGTCCAATTGAAGTTGCACATCTTTAAAATTATCACGCAATTCTTGTAACTCTTCATTCATTGTGACTGATAAATTTGGCAATATTAGTAGGATGGTATATTTACGCTATTTTTAACAACTGTACATCATATTAGCCTCCACTGGTTCGAACGATTTGGTCCCGTTTTCACAAAAGTGGTGACTTGATGATGGGATCCATGTGGAATCGAGGGAACTCCTCAAAATTTATATGGACATATGTAGTGATTTTGACTTTTACTGAAGTAACCCAAGCATATGCTACCAAAAAGTAAAATTTTGCAACTTCAAAATTATGAAGATTGAGTAGAGAAATACTTAAAATTTTTGCCCAATTTAAAAGGGGAAATATTTAGAAAATAAGTTTTATTTCATACTTTTTTGTGCATTTTTCTTTGGAAGTCGAAAATTATATAATAACTTTTTAAGTACTATAAACCACATATGAAACATGTACGTTCTTGATGGAAAATCAAGCAGGATTCGCCAGTGTCCTACCACGTTTCTGCTATTAAGTAAGCGTCTATCCGTCAGTCAGTCAGTGGGGACTGCTCCCTTTATACTATATAGGTATAGATTATTATGGATGTGCACGAGTCCAAATCGCACTTGGCCGGTTTTTTTCCTAATTAATAAATCTATAGAACGCGAAATTAGAATTTTAAGCCCTAATATCTCTACGAATTAGGTTCAAGTCAATTACGTGTGACATAAACTTCGTATTATGTTTTTTTTTTTTTTATTAATTTTCTAAAAATATATATTTAAATATTTTAATTCAAATATTTATTTCGTCATAATTTTAATTGCACCTATTATTAGCACATAAATTACAACAATAGTCCACTTTTTATAAAACAAACTAATTAAACTGTTTAGTTTAATTCGGTAGAGACTTCGTTGTGATCACATGATCGGAAAGCTTTTTAAAATTTGAGTTTGTTATAAATTAAATTAAAACCTTTACAGATACACAATGTAGGTAAGTGTCAACAAATTATTATACCTGTTAATAAGAGGTGTGACTAAATTAAAGAACTCGCTCCAAAATTAGGGAATCAATAAACATAATGCCAATCACGACTAACTATTTGTTAATAATATAGATAACGCCACATAAGGTCCACATTCGAAAACCGATCGAAAACCGCAAAATATTAAATGATATTTGAAATAGGAGAATTTTAGTCGCAATACTACAAAACGATTTCTTTATTAGGGTTATTTTTTAAAACATAAAAAATAAAAATTTACGTTTTAGCGCTCGTATTTTGGCGCTGACTTATTTTTAGCTGTAAAAGTATGATGTATATTGTAATAGTAATAGGCTAGATAACATTTTTTTTGATTGCATAAATGAATAATACTCTTAAATATGAGTAGCTTCTTAGAAAAAATATTATATAAAAAAATCAATATTTTCAAAGGTACAGCGATTTGTATACAAAATTTCGAAAGTCTCGTGAAAAAACTCTATACTAAACTCGTACCTAGCTGTGACGTCACGCCTAGATTAAAGTGTATGAAGTATAAGGCCGCAGGAACATATTTGTAAATATCTCCGATATTTGTGAGTTTAAGTTCATACTTACAATAATAAATATTTTTGTATATGATTTAAGTAAACTAATTATGTAGGTATTGTTCACTAATTTATCAAAAAAAAATTAAAACATTTTTGTACTTTTTAGATGTAATATCTAATTACTAAACTACATATAAAATATTATTTTTTTTACATTCACCAAGTAGTAATGCCTCAATATATCTAAGTATATTAATGAAACTAAATAGTTTAGATTTAGTCATCATCCCTATTGTTTATGTATGATGTCTCGGCTGCGACTGCAGTTCGTCTCTATGCCGTCACAACTCACAACCCACAATAGTTTACAGGACTAGTTTTTGCCGTGTAAAATACCTAGAATCGGCCGCGCCGCCAATATAACCACGACGTGCGGTCGTCCGAACATCACATTCATTTTTTTGTTTCGTGACAAACGTCTTTGACACACGGATTTAAAAGTGAGTTATTTTATTACGATTTACGATACAATTTTTAAATATATTTATTTTTTATTTTACTGTGTAGATGGCGCTTTTCTTCTCCTTAATTGCAAAGAAAATAAGTAAATTTAGTTTTTGTCTAGTGGAAGACCTCGAATTTTTTGACTGTACCTAAGTATTAGATTTTTTCGGATCGTTATTGTTATTTAAAAGTTATTTATTTTGATATGTATTGTTATGATATTCAGCTGTATGTTAGGTTATGATATAAAAATAATAATATTAAAGCAAAAATAATACTACTTTATGATGCCTTCATGCTTCCCCCGCAGCTCAGGGAAGCGGTCTCAACGTTACAAAGCTACTTCTACAAAGCATAAAGACAACATATTATATGGAAAAAGTTTCTTGCAAATTCTTCTAGGAATTCTTCTAGGAATCAGGTAAACTTTGTTTTAATGACCAATCAATATGTGTATTGTGTGTGCACAATAATATCGAAACGCTGTCGTCTACGTTGTTCTGATATTACACATTATCTCTTTTGAATTTAAAAGCCTTATTTTACTTTATTTTCGAACCTATAGATATAAGTTATAACCGCAAATTGACTATAGGTAATATTATTTCCTATTTTATTTTGTTTATTTTGTTAATATTAATATGTAGATTACTTATGTTATGTAAATCGATAACTTGTTTCACCTCAGATACTTACGTAATGTAATTAAAACATAACAGCCGAATCTTCCACTAAACGTCCTTAAAAATTGTTTTTGAGAACTGCCTTATAAAATAAAGCATCAATTTTGGTATTCGTAAATATTAAATTGGCCTTGGCGTTTAAAAACCTGGATATTATTAGCTAAGAATAATCCAATAGGAGTTTTGGCGGGGATGTGAAATTTGTGTTATTTCGTTCTTTCACAAAATTGTGTTATTTCGGTTCGTAATATTGACCATTATATAAGTATTCGATAACGAGCACAACTTCAAAAAGCGTGGTATTTTGTGTTCCTCCAAAACTCCCTAGGAAGTTTCCGCAAAGCCTCTACCACTTTACTGAAACGACTGACTTATTTGCTGCGTTAACGATTCATTTGGGCTTTGACTGGACTTTGGACTTGACGATTTAGAAAAACGGTGTTGAAACCATAAACGATCGTTCTTTTCTTGCCTTTTTAACTTGACACTGGCAATAGTTTATTATTAGACTGTCATATTTTTAAAAAAATACAAGCAAATTTTAACTTACTAACTAACCATTAACCTTAAAATGTAGAAAAATGTGTAGACACAATTGGGGGAAAAATGTGATTAGGTTCTCTGGAAGTCTGGATAGTCTGAGGTCTGATTAGAATTATTACTATAATACTTACTTATATCTAATTATAATACATCATTATATTATAATTTAATTAATAAGGAATAAATTTATAGTAAAATATAATATAATAAATAAAATAATTGATAATAACAATGAACGACTTTTTGATGTTTATATTAAGCGCCTTCGTTTGTTACTATTGTATTAGCCTTGAATATTTTCTTCGTTATATCTTGACCATCTACGACAGACCTTATCAACTTACTCTATGGCAATATATTTTAACGCAACTGCGGCATAAATATAGGGTTAATTTTTTTGTTACGTCTATTCTTGTGTAGACAAAACGCATTTCTCTGGTAGTCATGGTAAGCGTGCTGATGTCCGAGTGTTTTTAATGGAAAAGTATGGGCTTAGGCTCAGATTAAACCTATTGTTCTATAATCTGAGGACTTTGGCTATGACATAAATGTCGTGATCTCAAAAGGGAAGACACTGTCGACAGATTTTTTCGAATTTTAACGAAGGCAACTTGGCTAGAGGCCAAGGACATGCAACAGTGGCGCGGGGATCCTATAACTCCATTCCTATCGGCTTCACTTACCACTTACCTTTTGAAGACCCTCATCCAAATCCCTACCTATTATACAGGCCAGGGCTATGTAGGAGAACCAGACTTCACCGCTGGTATACAATAATTGATATTGTCACAAGCGATTATGCCTACACCAGGCGCACATTATCGGCCAGGAACACAGTCCACGGGCACTCAACTGTTAAGTTTACGGCGTCATTATTTTATCTGCCAGTTAAAAATTTGTGTCAACGGGCGATGCATGCAATTAATTAATCGGTTGCTTATCGTATGAACTGCAGTTAAATATATTTAAATTTAACATTAGTCATTAGACAATAAGGCAGAAAGATTAGACAGGTAGGTAAATAACTAAAATCCATACCTTAGGTAGGTACACTACCTACCTACTACTATACGTGACTGTTATTCAAAAACTACTGAGCTGATTTTGATGAATTAAATTATGGGCTACATCATCCCGAAAGATAAGTTATCACGAAAACGTACAGTGTTGCCGTGGGATATTACGCGGGCGAAGCTGCGGGCGTAAGCTTCTAAATAAATAGTGGACTGGAGAGATCCCAAGGCCAAGCCATTGTAATACCTTAAGCATATTTTATCCATAGGCGGCAGTACATGGCCTACCATTAGACGATCCGTCTGCTCGTTTTCCCGTCTAATTCCACACAAAATATGTATGTAGGTACTAAGACATTGTTATTTTTCACTGTAGCTTACGAGAACTCCACACAGACAGAGTACCAAGTAAGTGCGCGTGTGTTTGTGGCTTTTCGGCATTTCTGGTACTTTTGCACGTCCTGAAATTAAATCCTGCAACATTGTTTCGCAATAAAATTCCTCAATCTACATTTAAGTACAATGTTATATTTTATTGCTATGCTATCGTGTGTTATATATCACGTTGCTATGTTGCTATCGTGTGTTATATATCACGTTGCTATATTGCTATCGTGTGTTATATATCACGTTGCTATGTTGCTATATTGCTCAACAACACGCAACAGCGTAGATAGATATGCAACAACTCACACCGGGTTCCCGTTGTATGTTTGATCCCACACTTGTGAGACACGTGTGGCTCCTGTTAACAGCCTCCGTGATCTAGTGGTTGGAGCTCTTGGCTCTGGACTCGGAGGTCGTGGGTTCGAATCCCGCATTGGAACAACAAAAATGTTGGTTCCAAGTTTGGTTAGGACAATGCAGGCTGATCACCTGATTGTCTGACAAGAAAGATGATCCATGCGTCGGATGGGCATGTAAAAAGTCGGACCTGCGCCCGATCTCTCGCCAGTCGTGTCGGTTATCCGTCCCACTGGGTTACGAGAGTAAAGGAGGAGAAAGTGCTCTTGTATACTGCGCACACACTTGGACACTATAAAATTACTCCTGCGTAACTGGCCTGGTTTCAATGAAACCGGCCACCGTCACCAAAATCGGTGTGGGAGAGTTATTTTGTGAGACACGACAAATACTTAATATAACAGTGATCAGCCTCGCCATAGCTACTTGGCTTTGGAGCTTTTTACGTTTTCGCTCCCCGGTTTGCCACAGAATGGGGATCCGGTTTCCGATGGAACCGGCGTGATTAAAACTGCACCGCTTCCGATTATTATCCGGTAAGTTATTGCACCAGCACCAAGTACCTACCATTGGCGTGGGGTTCGGCTTAAGGTAAGGCTTCACTTACCTTTTGAAGACCCTCATCCAAATCCTACAGGATAAGGCTTCCCTATGAAGCAGAACGAGCCTTTTCCAATGGTACCTACTCGTTTAGCGATTAGAATGACACCGAATTGTAACATTTTTGACTGTCGATAACCGTATCGATATTATTTACTGTTACCGGGCTCTAATCAAGCCAATAATCACACGCTCCTGCAAATTCAAAGCGTGAATTCCCCGTGAAAACCATACATAATTTGGTTCACGCCTGTTTGCGGAGCTTTACGACACAAAAATGTAGAGCAACTAGCTTATGAAGCTATTTGTAATTATAATCCTGTTTCGGTCCGCGCGCTGTCGCTTTCACACATGCGTCTACCGCGCGTCAGCGAGTGAAACAGCGCGGGGACTGAAACAGGATTATGATCACAAATAGTTACGAGAATTGGGCTTCTGGGGTCAGTCAGTTCTTCCTTGGTCTCTGCTAGTCTTGCACATAATCCACAAAGGTTTCCGGTCAAGAAAGTGTTGTAATTGTAAGCAATAATTTTCTCCCCAGGGCTTCAGCATGTACGGCATGTGGCAGGCGCTGGTGGCGTGGGTGGTTCTGGGGGCGGCATACGCGCAGTCCCCGCGCGAGCTCATCGGAGCCGTGAGCACCGGGATACAGAAAGAGATCGTGGCGGTCAAGCAGCCGGTCGACGAGTCTATTGCCTATGTGGGCTCCGCGCAGTGTGAGTGTTGAGTATTGTTTTATGTTTACGGGCATTGGTTATTGAACAAGTTCGCAAGATGCAGCAGTGACCAATCTCAACAGTTGCCAGTTAGTACTTAATCCAATGTAAAGCAATACTTAATTACTAAAGGTTGTTGGCATCTAAAACTGCCATCCTCATCCGCCTAAATGATTACCCAAACGCACTATACCTAAGATAAAGTAAATAGATAATTAAGTAAGTAAGTGTAGATCCTAGAACAGTCCTAACTAGTGCTGTGTTTCAGGTGAGAACGTGAAGAAACTATTCGGCGTGACGTACGACCAGCTGGCTGGTGAAAAGGAGCCGGACCTCAACGCGCTCACTATCGTCTTCAAGAGCAGGTAAAGTTCTGATAGCCTAGATTCTAGAGAACCGTATTTATAAATAACTTCAAGTCTTAGAACACCATGGTAAATACCGACATAATGTAAAAATTGGTGACCTCTGTGGCTTAGTAGTTAGTGCGTTGGCGCTCAAGCCGGAGGTCGCGGGTTTGAATCTCGCTGAAGGAACAAAAAGTTTTCTGTGTTACTGAGTCATGGATGTGTATTAAATATGCGTATAATATAATAAACATCTTAAATATATTATGTATAGTGTAAAAGTATTAGGTGAATATACTTCCTGTAACACAATTTCTTCGGATACTTACCACGGGGCCAGATGGACGTCGTGTGAAGCGTCCATAGATATTACTATTGTTAAAAATATTATTGTTAAAAGGCACGTTAGATGATGTCCTTCTGCAGTCCATATACGAGTTACAACCAGTATTCTACACAGATCAGAGACCATAGTGATGAACATCACAGAGGCCCCGACGCGGCTGCGGCAGGCGCGCAGCTCGCACGCGGGCGAGAAGTTCATCCTGTATGTACACGGCTTCACCGACGACCCCACCAAGGACAGCTTCTCCAACATCAGCCAATCCCTCCTGGACAAAGGTAGGTTGATTTCGCTTCGATTTCGTTGAGGATGGTTGGGCTGCCTGGCCAAAAGTAGGGACGGCTAAAGATATTACCAGGGGGATATATTTTGCAGGGTGGAGCGCAATTATAAGTGATCAAGATCTGAGAGAAAAGATAATTATTATTCTATCTAGAAATATAAGTTAAGTGAATTGTGAAAAATTGAATGAGGAAATAAAATGATGTCACAAGTTAGTCTTGGCATCTGCCCCGTTTCGTCCTTTAGCCCTTTAACAGCTGTAGGTACTCTACACAAACACAATATTTATTGTTTAAACCGGTTCATTACATCTCCAACATCTTCTATTGTTATATTTTCACAAGGTAATTAAATAAGTAGGTACCTACGAGACTACGACGTAATGAAATTATTGAACATTCATCCCTGTAATCTTATACTATGAATGATGCAAGGGTTTCTTATTTAATCTGAGGATGCAAGATATAAATATTGCGATATACAAATATTGCGATGCGATAGATGTACAATGTACATACTATGTACTACTTACTTATTGTACGTAAATTATGGTTTTATCTTATTAGAGTATTACCTACAGCTAACGTCATTTATCTTAATCGGTAATCCTGATAGCCTAGACAACGACCTATCTACTTATAAAAAAGGTGCTTGCAAAAAGTGTGACCTGGGATTACCCATAATGTTATATTACTGCAGTAACGATTATATTACTTAGTCCCTGGGAGTTTGTTTTTTGCTATTGTTTACGTTACTATAAACGCCTATCATCATCACCTGCAGGCGCCACCAGCGTGGTGGCCGTGGATGGCAGCCCGCTGATCAGTTGGCTGTACATCCGCGCCGCCACCTTCGTGCGGTTCATGGGCGGCAAGCTCGGC
This sequence comes from Phengaris alcon alcon, assembly GCA_037179445.1. Classification (NCBI taxonomy): domain Eukaryota; kingdom Metazoa; phylum Arthropoda; class Insecta; order Lepidoptera; family Lycaenidae; genus Phengaris; species Phengaris alcon. The sequence goes on along the minus strand of JAYRCH010000133.1, from coordinate 238,197 downwards.
GAGATGATCGCTTCTGTTGTTTATGGTAAGTCCTGTAGCTTGTTACGGGTAAGAGTAAATGAAACGAGGAATTACCAACGTGACAAATGTATTTAAAAAAGGGGACGTGGGCAGAAGGCCAAAAGATCTGGTTTAGCCTCCTGGTGTCTGTGGGAATCGGAGGGGCTTTAACCACGCGGTCACTTAGCTGGGTCCAAGAGTGTAGTCAGCACGTGGCGCGAGCGAGTTGGGCTCCAACTTCCGGTAGCGTCTGTCGTTCAGGCCGGTATGTTCACCGCGACATAGATCGTCCAAGGGGCGGTGCAGTATGCAAAAAACCAGTTCCAAAAAACCAGGTTCCAAAACCAGTCAGTTCAGTCCGGAATAACTAGCGGCACTCAGAAATCCGGATGTGTGAAAACCAGCCACAAGTCCATGAAAAACGGTGCCTTGAACCCGGATTATAGATCCCTGGAAAATTCATACAAAAATGTGGAGTAGGAGTCCCAAAGCCGCCATGATCTTAACCCCAAGCGATCAAAATCGCGGGCTGTGTGACCATCATAAAATAAAGGGTAAGCAAAATAAAAGATGATATAAAGAACAATTAAAGTATGGATACAAACATCCTAATATTATAACAATGCAAGAACGGAAAGATGAAGCTACAAATGAGCACGTGGTTTGGCCAATCAAATTATGACAACTAATTTTACAATTTACATGGAAAAATAATGTGTTTTATTCAAGCGTGATTTACCAAATAAAACTTCACAACACAGATATAAAAAACTGACCGTAAAAACGGGATTAAGAAATATAGCGACTACATCTTGAGTCTATAGAAAATTTTATTCTAAAAGGAAAACGTCAATCGATGAAGTGCCTTAAATATCCTTCTTCGTCTTTTTTTTCTCAACATTTGAAAACTAAAAAACTAAAGCGTAAAGAGAAAAAATCCAAAAAAAAAGATATTATAATAATAATCAATATATTATGTTATATAATAATACAAATCTACTGTATTTTAATTATTATTCATAATTATTTTTTAAGATTTAAGATGGAAGTAAAATCGATCTATGAACCAAATATTAAATAAAGGCTTACGCCGTTTTAGTAAGGTCGTGCAGCGATAGGTGGCGCTAAAGCCTCTGAATTACTAAAATAATTAAGCATACAATCATAGATGACGCGAGTAACGCCGAAATAATTGATTTTACGGAGAGGAAATGTAACTACGTTACAAGCTGAAGAGCGAAGATCATCGAGATAGTTATACAGGATATATAAGGTTTTGAAAATCAATTCCAGATGTTTGAGCATATTATGTTCTAGACGTTTGGGCTGAAAATTAATTAAAAATTTCGTAACAAAATTTTACTTAACAAAATTACATTACGCTCTTTACAGAGTTGTTAAGGCCATTGACCTAACACAGGTGATTGCATTGATTTTATTACGGAAAAGTATTTGCTTCTTCTGTAAAATCACATGTCTCTGTGAGGTTAATGGCCTCAGTGCTATAGAGAGTGCAATGTGTTTTTATTATGTATAATTAAACTGTTTTGTTTTTTTATTTGTTGCCTAAACGTCTTTACATAAGTAGTAGATGCCTAAAATGTCCGGAATTGATTTTAAACAACCATATATACTAAAGTGAAGCCTTACCTTGCACATGCCCATAAAGGGCAGCAAATTCGCACGATCATATTCGCCTATTACTCCGCCAATATCTCGAAGCAAATTAATCCGAAAAGATTCACAGCGAATCGTCCCTTCTGGATAAGTTTTACCAATGGTGTGGCAATTTGACCGGTGGTTATTATTTATCGTGTTAAATGTTTATGTACAAATTTAAATTTTAAAACTACCCGAAAGCCGCGGAAAGTTCCTTTTGCTTGTTTGCCATCGGTTTTTTTTTGTTAAACTTGACCTTAATCACTTGACCTTCCCAACACGGAAGTGGCCTCCAGTCGTGGTCATCCACATGTCCACTAACGGCCGACAGTTATTCGCTATAAGCATTTATCGATACACAATTTTCTGACTCATAAAACGATCTATAAATTACTTAAGTGGCGCTTGGCATGTTAATTTGAATGTCGAGAAATTTCCATGGACCATGATTATAATTAATGATGTTTATACCTAGCCTTGCTATAAATACTAAAACAAAGAAAATAAAATTTATTACAAATAACATTTATATTTATAATTTTACAGTGTGTTAGTTTAATACAATAATATAAAACAATTTAAAATATAAAAAGTTTATTCGAAGTGGAAGAAATGGAGACCCCATTGGCTGCAATATAGTCCTTTAAACGTTGAGGCCAGTTATCAATAGAAGCACGCACTCTTTCCATGGGAAAATTCGTCACTGCCAGTCGTACGGATTATTTTAGGGACTCCAAATTATCATGGCGTTTAGAGCAAGTCGTACTCTCTAAAACTGACTATAAATCATAATCCAGCGGATTAAGATCGGGACTAGACGATGGCCAGTCTTCAGCTCTGATGAAGTTCGTTCCAACCAAGACTGCGTAGACCGAGCTTTATGACCCATTCTAAGGGGCTTCACTACCTTCTCAAGAATGGTATCTTGATACACTTATGCCGATGTTCTGATAACTTTTTCACAAAAGTATGGCTCAGCCACTTCTTCATAGCAAATACCCCACCAAACCATCACTGAAGTCGGATAGTGCCCACGTTGCACTCTGTTGCACTTATTTAGGAAGCTTCCTTAGAGCTTTGAGCATAAAAACGGTCATTTTGTTTGTTAAAATGTTGCTTTTTTGCGTGCCCTTTGCGTACCGCTTCAGATAGTTGTTTCGATTTTACCACCCTATTCTTTTTTAAATTATCAGTTAAGAAATGACCAGTACGTCTCTTATAGGCTGCAAGGCCTAAGTCATCTTTTAAAATACGCGACATGGTTCTAGGTGCTATCTACATCTGCCGAGATAAAATCTTTTGCTTTCGGACAGGATTTCTTCGAATTCTTTCCCTTACTGCTTTGACCACCTTTTTCGTACGTGGACGGCCAGATCTTTTTCTGTCACAAACAGAGGTCTCATTGTATCTGTACCCGGTACACAAACATTTTACTAATATCAAGCGTATGGAGAGTTTTAAAAATTGCATTTAGCTCCATACCTATTTTGTGTAATGCAATCACAGCGATTCGGTTCTCTTTATCACCCCACAATCATATAAAAATGAGAGATTCCAAATTCAAATCTAAGCATAGGCATGTTGCCTAGTGTGGAATATCACATTAATACAAATTAAATTTTAAAATTGTGGAATAGAGATACATTAATCTAAAAGAAATAGATATTTCAGTTGATGCGATTAAAAATTATAAGCAAATAAAAAAATATTGTCCATCTCTTTCTCGCATAACGATTTGTTACGTCACAAGCTGCTCCTGCCATACATTTTATATGACAAATGTATGGCGGCAGCAGCTCGTGACGTCACAGGCGGATCTATCGCTCTATTTGTTATTGTAAATTTAATTTGAAGATTCACTAAGATTAGATTTATTTTTTTTTATTAGATTTATTATTAACACATTAATAATTTATTATTAACATTAGATTGTTTATTAACACGTTGTCTAACATAAAGTAAACGAAAAAAAAAATTTGGCATCATGGCGCCTATTGTACTTACTTATATTTAAACTTGGACGTAGTTAGTAGCCTAGTAGGTAAGTAAGTAATATTATTACGTAGAATATCTCAGACACATTATCTCGATGCTTGACATTGCGAAATATTGTTCACAACCCGTGCATCTTAACCGATTCTGTAACGCGAAGTGCACAGTAAAGAACGTATTTTACTTAATAATAATAAAATCGTAGGTAGTACTCACCTAAATACTTAGTGAATTCTAATCCCTTCTACCCATCCGTTTCCAGGCGGCGTGGACCCATCCAACGTCCATATTATCGGACACAGCCTGGGCGCGCACATATCGGGTTTCGCCGGCAAGACGTTCCGCAACCTGACGGGTCGTCAGATAGGCAGACTCACGGCGCTGGACCCAGCTGGACCCTGCTTTACCCACGTGGACCCGGCGCTGCGACTGAAGAAGGACGACGCTGCATTTGTCGACGTCGTGCACACAGATGCTGGAGTTTACGGCATCAAGGAGTCACTTGGTAAGTGTCTTTAAGGTGTAGCACCCGCAACTCAATTGCTGCGCGGGCCTACTAAGTATAAGTGTTGTGCAGAATAAAATTCGCATAGACGCTGTTAAGAGTGCCTGGATATATATATATATATATATATATATATATATATATATATATATATATATATATATATATATATATATATATCATACATCTTATACCTTTAAACGAGCAATTATTGTATATTTATTTATATGGTTTTGTAACCTCGGAAACGGCTAAATTTGGTAAAAATTTGGTATATGGGGGTTTTCGGGGGTAAACAAGCGATCTAGATTAGTCTTATGTTTGGGAAAACGCGTGTTTTCGAGTTTTCATGCGTTTTTCTGTCCACACAGAATATGGTGGCAATTTCGTTTTGCCGGCCACTGTCCGTCTGGTCCAGCGGGTTAAGACGCGGACCGCAAGAAACTAGTATTACGGGTTCGAATCCCGCTCGTTGCCTTACATTTGTTTTTTTTATATGTTCAAGTTTGTATATAATTTTTTAATTTTTATTGTTTTTAGACAAGTTTAAAAAATGTAGTTAATGTTTGAGATAACAATATACATTTCTCATAAATATGTCTAACATTTACCTATACTGATTACGTGAATAAGATTTATGCTTTCGAGTTTTTATTTTATCATAGACTAGTGCAAAACGAAACAATTTAAACACAGTTTCTCGAGTAATTTGTGTGACGCCATCTCTCGGATAATGCCTTAAAAACTAACTACTACGCCTCTCGTAATGCGTATTGACCTAAATTGAACCATAGCTCACGAGCTATGTAATAAGAGAAATTGACTATAGATGGCGTTACTCTGTGACAAGTGCTGTAAGGTTGAGATTACGAATATCGAAAAAAACAAACAAATTAATGTTTTTTTTTTAATGGTGTGATGAAGGCGGTGATGAAGATGATTACTTTGATTGACATAGTGGCATATGCTTTCATTTCTTTAAACAACGCCGAAATCCCCAAACGTATATCTATAAATTTAATTTTCTTTCAAATAAAGCAATAAAATAAAGTCTATGATTTGTTTATTTTAAGGACTGAATGATGATGATCAGAAATATCTAAGGTATGTTTAGCTGTGATAGTCTTAGGGCACTTCTCCGACCTGAGCTTATTGTGTGACTTTGGTGGCCCAATTTTTTTTTATTATATTTTATATTTGACCTTTCATTCTGAAAAAGCACCTAAATAAAAAAAAGTAAGAAAAGCCTTCATGTGATCATAACAGTTTTTAGGATCACTGAAATCAAACTCCTGATCTACACAGAAATCGATTGTAACTAATAATAATTGTCAGTTCACATTTTTCTTTTTAGTTTATGTAGATTATCACCTAAACACCATCATATTACGATATATAGTAATAACCAAGCAAAGCTCGGTCGCCCAGGTACTTACTACTGTATGTAAGTAATATGAAAATGTTACATACATACTTAGTACCAGCTTTTACCGCGGCTCCGCCCGCGTAAATATAGTATCCCACGGGACACTATAATTTTTCAGGAAAAAAAGTAGCCTAAGTGTTAATCCAGAGCTGCAACTACTACAATACCAAATTTCATCAAAACCCGTTCAGTAGTTTTTGCGTGAAAGAGTAACAAACGTCAATAATTCCATCCTTTCATACATCCACCCTCAAAATCTTTCACATATAAATGTGACGTTAAGACGGATACGATCCTACTACTATTATAAAATAGTAGTAGGATCTTAGCCGTCTGTAATATTCATACAAGCTGTATAACAAATGATATTTTATCTTAACATAAAATATAATAGTATTTTACCACAACCTCTGCCCCCAGGTCACATGGATTTCTATCCTAACAGCGGGCAGAAGCAGCCCAACTGCCTGTTCCAGACGTGCTCGCACTCGCGCGCCTGGCTGCTGTTTGGCGAGTCCGTGCTGCGCCCCACCGCCTTCCCCGCCGTGCGGTGTGACGACTGGGTGCAGTTCCGCCAGGGACGGTGCGATAAGGAGATCGCGTGAGTATAATATAAACCCTCCCCCGCGCAGACAAATACGAGGATAGTTGTCTGTGATCAGTGCCGTTCTCTCGTTTAAATAGTAAACTAACGTCTGGAATCTAAATCACTTTTCTTTTCACAATCATTTTATCTGTTGAAAAGTTATAAGTAACTTGACGTGTGAGTACTGAGCTGTTAACTATGTAGATGTGTACAAGTTAACGACAACCCTGCCGCATACTAAATTAAAAAATATATTTTGAAAAAAATAAAGAAACTGCTGTAAGAAGTAAGATTGCCTATTTAGATTTGGACAGTTCCTATAGTTTTGTAATGAATTATTTCAATGATGGGTTTTCAATTCGTTACATCTGACAGCTTTTTGACACGACAAGGACCGTCGTGGTACCAAGCGCCGCCTGGTGACAGAAAAAGAATCGAAAATTCTTATTGACAGTTTTTGATACCACTTACGCCACCAGGTAACGCTTTGTGTGAGTTGGGTCTGCCCTCTAACGGCAGAAAAAATATCAAAACCCTCATTCTATTTTGTTGGATCAGCGCCATCTATCCGCAGTACATTGAAAAAATATTATAACAATTTAAAAGAGACTACGAAAGTGTCACTTATGTCGTGTGTAATCTGCACACATGTAATACATATTCATCTATAACACACTATCAACCTCCTACCGCAGGTACATGGGGTCCGCCGCGAGGCCCGGGCGCAGCGGCAGCTACTACCTGCAGACGGGCGAGGAGTACCCGTACGGCCGCGGCGCCAACGGCACGCGCTACGTCAACAACGAGGCCTTCATCACCAACATCGGGATCCTGCTCGGGTAGACGACTGGCGAGCAACTCGACAAGAAACCTTACCACAAAGAAAATACAACGGTGAATGCTGCACGCTCGATACTTATCACGATATTTGGATCGTGATCCAAGATTACGACACTTATCACGTCTCTAGTATAGTGTACCGCTGTCGCTGGAAGAAAACAGTATCGAGAGATATATATCGAGCGTGTAGCACCGTAGCACGTGCCAACGACTACTCAGTACCAGTCACCAATATCGGCAACCTGCTCGGTTAGGGACCTAATGGCCTGTTCACATGTCTATGTAACGACGTCGCCGTTTGTTTGGAAACGCAATATGCTAACAGATAAATGATAGATGCCGCTTTCACGTTACGAAAACCAAAAACATAATAATTATTTTTCTTGGTATAGAGAGATCTAAACTGTTGAACTATAGAAAAACAAAATAACTTTAGGCCACTAGATGGAGCTTTTACGCCTGAAATTGATAATTTACAGCATAACCATAGACTATACAGATATGATGACAATGTGGGAATAATGGAAAGATCTCCGACAGACTGAGGTGGTATGCCAGGCCGGAGCCCACTCGTATGCACTTCGGATGTTGTATATATACGACCGATCTTAGAAAACTTCGATAGCACGGTTCAGTCGTGGCGCTAATTGGTCCGCCACAAAAACGATTACCGCAGATAAGTACGTATTTTGTACATGAATTCTCTGATATTTAAAGATTCATAACTTTTTATTCCCAATTCCTAAAAATATAATATATTTTTTATGTAATAACTTTTTGAGTATGTACTATAAAACCACATATGTTGGTAACTTGGCCCCTCTTGATTGAAAATCTGGCAGAATTCGCCAGTGTCCTTTGGACCTATTTTGATAGTTCTATGAAAGCTCTGTACGTAAGTATATATATTTTCTACTGTGGTCGCGGCACGGTGCGTTGACATAACGTGCAAATTCACGCGCGTCGCCGTAAAAATGCACGTCATGTAAAATTCCAGTACATTTTGCGCCGATCTGCAGCGACGTTGCCGTGCCGTGAAAAATCAAGACGCGGCAACGCACCGTGCCACAGCCCACAGGCCGTTAGTCGGTTGCCGATGTACACCTGAACTTTTAACAAACCCCGCGTTTTAGTGGAAGCATTATTAGTACAGTATTCTATGAACCATGTTATTCAGGCAGACGAAAGCAATTAAAACTAATTATTTAATTATATTTATAAAACATCATGCAGCATAGACATGTAGCATAGCATAGATTTTTCACACCATAATATGTTATACAATACTTTATTTGTATAAACATTTTTAAGTTTTCAATGTATGAGGAATAAATGAATAAAAAATTATGAAACAAAGCATTTATTTATTTAAATTATAACTTGTATAAAGTAATGTATGGAGTGGGGAGCTAGAAAAATAAACTTCTCAATAAATACGGTCACAACGTTGCATTAGGGGACAGAACACCACGCTAACGCAGTCCAATGGGCAAGAGAAACCACTATTGTATGTAGAGTAAGTACTGGTTTTTATACTGAAAATGTTACTTTTAAATGCAGATAAGTTCATACATTCTATCCCCAAATGCACTTGAATGAGCACAAAACATAAGTTATAATCCTATTACGTAAGAAAGATAAAATTAAAAAAAACTACACAAATTGTCAAATGTATAAAAAATAAGATAGAATATACCGATTTACAATCAGTCCCTTAACTAAATAAAAAAAATCTAGCGTAATTGTACAATATCAGTAGGGTATCCGTAACTTATAATTTTATATCTGTGGGCAAAACACTTTATATAGACAGACATACATTTCTATATTTCTCGATATTTATTGTTCTTATACACATAAAATTACTTTTACAGATTATAACGATTAACATTAGATAAGGATACTTTAAGTAACCATTGGTTTACAGAATACGTTCAAAGTATACCCAAGTATATTTTAAAGCATATTGTTGCATAGTCGGCATACACGATGCCCACAGATAAAAAACGTCCACAAATAATGTAAGCTTAGTCTAAGTTTGTGAAGACCAGTTCTGGAATGTCGGGTGACAGTGGGTCGCTGAACAGATTTGAGCCGAAATTGGTTAAATAAGCAGAGTTAAAATAGTAATTTTGTGCTGGCAATACAAAAAGCACTCGCTCAACATGTAGCGTTCGACTTACAGCTAGGTGCTACTCTAAGCGACTGTTCTAAGGCAACTCGATTCAAAGTAGATCTTATCTATACTCAACACGATCGTACGCGCAAGATCAAAACCGACCCAGCAATATCGCGCGTCGCAAAACATTCAACACAAATAAAGTTTATAACCTAAATTAGCACCTTAATGGTGAAATATATTAGAAATAGCAACATGTAAATATATTACTTTGAAATATATCCTGTGATGACACGCACTTATTAATTCCCTCAAACACGGCCGTCAAACTTTCAATTACGTTGGTTAAGCACAAACTTTACAATAAATAAGTGTGAGTCGAAAATTTTGTAACAAAAGAAGCGTTAAACTAAAACGGTGGTAAAAATTCGTGTGACATGTTTTAAAGCTAATCGAAATACGAAGATTATGCCTTCCGAAGTTCCCGCTATGGCAACATTTACTATACAAAGCGCTGCTCCTTACTTCTAAGATTAAAAAATCTATTCAAAGAAGATACAAATTTAAAAAATGTTTAACTTCACGTACATAACTCGCTTTTAACAGTCTCGTAAAATAATCGTGCGCTTCGACGTCACAACATCAATAATATAAAAATCAATAATTCGATAAAAAACATTTATTAAATAACTTATAATAATATTCGCAGTGTCGCTTACAACTAAATCGTATTATACCGCCATCTTGTAAAGTCGTATTATATAGTCATTATGTACAGAAACGGGTTACTGTTACTATACATCGCGTACGTGTACGGAGAGCGGAGCGCGAGCGCACATGTCGTTTGACACAGGAGAGAGGCGCGGCGGCCATTTCGCGTGGCGGCCATTTTGTGGGGCGGACAAGATGGCGGGGGCCCGCGGCCGCGTTACGGCTGCGTGCTCTGCTGCTGGATCTCGATCTTCTCCACCGTCATGTCCGGGTTCATGGCCGTGGCCTCCTGGAATGACCACAACAAGTTTGTTTAAGCGAAAGTTGTTAATGTTTTTTTTTTAATGAAATTGAGTAAATGAACTTGTTTGTTCTACATAATTCCTTTTCAATCTTTATATTTTTTCTTCTATTTCATTTAGTCTACTACAAAATGTTCTAATTCTGGCAGGTCGGGAATATACAACACAACATTCTAATGTCACAGTGTTTGTAACCATACTCCGATCTATTGTGTATATTCAGCAGATCTGAAAATAGGTCGCTAAACTAATTTTAAAACGAGTGATAGTTTGAATAGCAGAACGTTGGCTGGGTCAGCTAGTAATACACAAATGCGTCGGTAAGTCGGTACACGGTACCTGTATGGCCTCGGCGAGCGCGCGGTCGTGGTCGATGGGGTCGCCGTCGGACTGGATGGTTATCTTCTGCTCCACGCGCGTCTCCACCACGCCGTTCCGCTCAGTCTTGTACTGAAATGTTCTCGAGTTACAGTAGAGCGCATGTTAATGGTAGTAATGCTAAGCCAAAGTATTCGAGCAATGTAACTTTTGACCCGACTACGGGCTACGGCGAAGCCAAAAGGAAGGGTAATGATTTTGGCAGTCTATGTATAATTATGTTTGTGTCAGCGTCAACTGATTCGTAATAATAGCCCGGGTAACAAAGGCTATACAATTTACGTATTCGGGTTATAGTTTTTATAAAAAATTATAGTTATATTTAACAGGTACGTAACTTTAACAAATTAGGATACGTCCCCATTAAGCCTAAAACATGAATAAATTGCGGTATAAGCGGACGTAATCTTTTACCAGATACTCGCGAGAGGCAAGTCATATATCTAAAATCTGTGTGTGTTGTGTGTGCGCGTCTATACGTACGCATAAAGGAAAATACAAAATTCGGCGAAATTAGTGTGTCATTGTATTTTTTTACTGCACGGTAAATAAGTATAATTTACATCGGTAGGATTATAGTGTCCGATAGGACAAAGCGATAGCTTTTTTATATTAAATTGGATTTGACCAGAGTACAGATAGATCGTGTACTCACGGTGATGGTCTCGACGGTGCGCGTCTTGGAGCTGATGGTCTGCGAGGACACCACCTCCGCGCCCTCCGCGCCCTCCGCCGTTTCCCCGTCAGAACTGACCTCCGTCACCGTGGGGCCCGTGCTCATCTGTCAACGATAAAATATATGAGAATTGACTATCTTACTTTTATAAAATATAGTTCCATGGAGCTATGTTTATCCAAATTCTCAATCAACATTCCGTGGAACCAAATATATCTATAAAAATAATAATTTCAGACGGATGCTATAAGTACCGACTCAGAAACTTCACATCCCCTACAGGTGAACCTAGAAGGACCGCACTAGGCAGAACTACGCGGCAGCGGAACTAAGCGACACGACACGGCCAAATATTCTTTGTATGAAATTAGTTTAATCCAGAGCCTAAATTACTACCATACCAAATTACATCGAAATCCGTTCAGCAGTTTTTGCGTGAAAGGGTAACAACATACCTACATCCATCCTCACTAACTTTCACATTTATAATAGTAGTAAGATAACGCCCTACGCGACGCGGCACCCCATTGCGGTATCACTAGTAGGGACGCTCTGCTGCCGCCTAGTGCGGTCCCAGCTTATATCAGCAGTCAGCACCACGAGGCGCGACGACCACATGGCGGAACAGATGTGCGTACGGTACGATCTACAGGTGCAGCCCTTACCCTGGCGGCGGCGGCGCCGTGCACCATGCTGCCGAAGGGCGCGTTGCCCATCACCGTCGACGTCGTGGTCGTCTTGTACGCGCCCGGCTCCTGTACACGAGGGGGGCAGTGTTAAACTCGAATTGCTCACAATTTTATAATAATAGTAGTATGTATGGACGCTTCACACCACGTCAATATGGTCCCGTGCTAAGTATCCGAGGAGCTTGTGGTACGAGGACCAGACAACGGGAAGTATTTTTAATACTCCTATACTATACAAAATTTGCAGATTTTTATTATTTTATACACATATTTGATACACATCCATGACCCAGGAACACAGAACTTTTTTGTTCCCTCGGCGGGATTCGAACCTACGACCTTCGGCTTGACCACTTGACATTAGACATTTTTATTAAGTCAAAGTATATATTTATTTCCATACAAATCTCTTTTTGTGTAGAAATAAAATATAAATATTGTAACTTACTAAAACTTGTCTAATAGCGGCTGACGAGGTATCGATAATTAAAAAAAAAAGTTGAATTTGTGGTATGCCCCTTTGATATCCCCTGGTTGGGCACACCTGATCTAAGGTAATTTGCAGATCCAATGCGACCTTTCTCTAATAGTCACCTTTAAACTGACAACAAACAACGAGTGCATTTAAGGTAATACCAAGCTTATTTCCCCTTTAATTTATAAGCTTACTTGTATGATCATTAAATATTACATACTTCAATGAAATACATACAATACTTACATAATATAAATAGTAAATACCTATATAAGTTACATCCACAATAATACAAAATTTCAAACAACAATTCACAATCCATGCAAATATGCAAAACTACTCGTGCGTGCATTGCTCAAAATTATTTATATGTGATATGCGGTATTTCAAAAGATTTCAAGTGAAAGAGTATTGATAAGTTAGTTGCTTTCTTCAAGCAAAACTTATAACATACACTGGCGGACACATAAACTGTATCATAGTGCAAGAACACATTCAATCAAATTTTATTACGAAATATGCAAACTTTTTACATTTATTGGTATTGGAAAATAAAAGCTGGTTTATAAACACAAAAACAAAATCAAATTTAAATATGGTACTGTCACAAAAGAAAGAAAATATTATATAGAAGAAATCTTGTCAATTTACTAAAGATTAACTCGTTGTTACGTTAATGTTGTGATCGATGGTTATTTTTTTTTATTTTGTTACATGTTGAATTATCGTTATTAATTGTTTAATTGCTAGTCTATTTTCATTTCAAACACGTTTTTTTTTTCACGAATATGGACGTATTGTCCGAAATAAATGTAAACCAGTCTACGGTTTATCGAGTTTACAGAAGGTTTATGGAGACAGGTTCATTCAAAAGAAGACGTGGAACCGGCAGAACTCGGGTGACAACGTCTCGTTACGACAGGTTTATTGTGACAACTTCCATGCGAAATCGGTTTTTAATGTATATAAGCATTAAAAACTAGTTCCACCAGGTACGTGACCTAGCAGGTAGTGCACGAACCATAAGAAGGAGGCTAAAAATTGTTTGGGGCGGCATATCGATGGATGCTCGAATTGAACTTGAACGTTGAACGTTTATTGACGCAGACACACATGGCCGTGGTAACCGTGGTTTAACATCACATCGGTATACATCGGAGATATTGAACCCTCATGTGGTACCTTTTAGCGGATTTATAGGCGAAAACTTCATTCTGATGCAGGATAATGCTCGTCCGCACGCAGCGAGACAAGTTGAGCAATACGTTACTCAGGTTGAGATTCGTTCCATGGATCGGCCAGCACGTAGCCCCGACCTCAATCCGCTAGAACACGTGTGGGACAACCTAAAAAGAGCCGTATTTACAAGAAATCCGGTCCCATCAACGGTTGCGGAGCTCAGAGTTGCATTGTCACAAGAATGGGACAATTCTCCGCGAGATCTTTTAAAAACACTGATCAGGTCGATGCGAAACCGACTTGAATCAGTTATTAGGGCAAGAGGAGTTAATACACCTTATTAAAACCAAACAAAACTTTTTCTTTTCTTAGTATTGTAAAATTTTCATACTAAAGCCGTTTATGTTCTATTCGCTGTTTCATTCCAAAAAGCTGCAAAATGAGTAATTTGATTCTTTTAGTGAGAAAAGTTGACCTATACACATATCAATCGATTTTTTTATCAGATTAAGAACCAATCTTAGCTTATAAATCAAAATAGTTTGCACTTTTCCTAATTATATTTCATTGAAAGGTATCATGCACTATGATGCAGATTATGTGTCCGCCAGTGTATTACATGTTTATAAAAACTCAACATTTGGCTCCGTGGAAGTAAAGATTTATAAAATTAAGTAAAGTAATATTGCTTTCTTCTTCTGTACAAAAATATTTTAGACACCTAAGCATGCTACACTGCTAAGCCGAATGCCACGCGCAAAACATTATCAAAACGTACCGTTATAAACACATTAATTAATCATAATAAAAGCATTACCTCTTCTCGCTTTTACTTTTAAATTACAATTATAATATTTTATATTGTAGGGTTTGTACAATTATTAGTTAGTATACATAATATACATATTATATAAATATATTTATATGATTATTTAATTACAATAATAAAAATAAACTGTCTGTCTTAAAATTTCATTACTTTCTTCAAAAAATTTACAATATTCTACGGAGTTTATACTTTCCAGATTGAGAAATTTTCAAAACGATGATGACAAAATCCATAGACAATTTTTTTGTCTATGGCTTTCCTATAGTGGGCTCAGCCCCTGATGTTGGTACTCACAGTGACGAAGTATGCCGCCTCACCAGCGCCCTCCTCGAAGTCGATCGGCGTGCCAGAGTCGCCGCTGCTCAGGGAGCTCTCTGAGCCGCGCCTGGTGAGCTACAGGTGCCGATGGAGAGGGGACGAGTTGGTCGGTGGTAGGCGAATGTAAAGGAGAGAATAGGGTCCAAGGGAAAGTGGAGAATGAGTCAAATGTTACCACAGATGATCACACCATGCACAGAGGAAGGAGGAAAAAAGAAAATAAAAAAAATTTAGAACACAATCAAACATGCGGGAGTTATGATTAATAATGTCTTGTGAGAATCTCTGATGCAATTATCATGATTGGGTTCGTTGGGTTGGGCATCTTTAAAACCAAATTAGCACAAGTAACGACAAACTTATCTGGCTCGTTAGAAGGGTTTACCATATTAGGTTTTTGTTATTACGAAATTAAATATTTTAATACCAAAATTCATTTATATCGAACTTTCGAAACTTAGTATCTTAATAGTATTCAAATAAATAAAAAAATACTGATTACGATGATTAGTGCAATGTTATTTTGAAAAGTTTAAACTTCACTAGCGCGTAGATAAGGATGTCACATGGTAGAATACTAATCATAAAAAATAAAAAAACCAAAACATGGGGCATGCTAATATGGGTCAGGGGCGTCGAGTAGGGAGTCATAGGGCTACCAGCAGCACGAGGCTTGTTGTACAAGCACGAGTCATTATTTATTATGTCGGTAGCCCCTTAGTGTAGAGTGGTGTAGGGGTCCCAATGGCACGATGTTTGCTGAACAGACACTCGCCATTATTTTTGTGGGTTGGTAGTCTTGTGCGTACCTGATCGCCGGTGGTGACGGTGGTCTTGAGCTGCTGCGTGAGCGTGCGCTGCTCGTGGCGCGTGGCAGACGACGTGAGCGAGTGCGCCACCGTCTTCTCCTCCAGCTGCTGCGTGCGCGCGCGCGTGTCCAGGTCGTGGTGCGTGGTCGCCGTGCGCGTGGTCACGGCGCGCGCGCGCACGTACGGCGACGGCTCCGCCGGTGACAGGCTTTCCGCCTGAGTTAGGGTTACACGAACATGCACTTTACAATGTTACTACGAAGCTTGGAAGCTCAAAAATTAATGTAAAAAACACGTGAAATTAAAAAGGGCGTCTCGGGCCTGGTCGTGATACAAACGAAAATAAACAACGTACCTTGTTGGTGTGGGTGGAGAAGGTGACCTCGCCGGTGCCGAGGTTCTCCACTTCCTGCTCCACGTTGTGCGTGACGCCCTCGTCCGTCTTGGTCAGCAGCTGCTTGGTTGTCGTCTTCACCACCACAGGCGGCGTGGGCGACTTCTTAGAGCGCTGGGAGATCGGAATCTTGGAGGAGATCGGCGTCGTGGACACGTAGCCCTGGTGGCGGATGTGCTCGCTGGTGGTGTACTCGGTGAATGTCTTGGGCTCATCCCCGCGCGCCGGGCTTTCGTCCTTGCCAAAGGTGGAGAACTTGTGCGTGTTGACGGTCTGAATGTCGATATCGGCCGGCAGATCCTGCGTCTCCTTTTCGATGGTGTAGTTGCCGCTCTTGTCCTCGAAGTGCGAGGGGTCGATCTGCGAGTAGTGCAGGATGAGCTGGCCGGTGACGGGGTCGCGCACGGCGGTGCTGGGGTCGATATCGCCGGTGTCGGGGTCGATGTCGCCGTACTCGGTCTTGATGCGGCCCGTGGTGGGGTCGATCTTGCCCGACAACGTCATGGTCTGCGTGACGGTGGTGCGCGCGCCCTTGAGTCGCGGGTCGTCGGGGTCCACGTCGATGGTCTCGCCGGTGATCGGATCGATGATCTGGTACACGTACACCGTCTTCGTAGTGATTATTCTGCCGGTTGTCTCGTCGATCGTGCACTCTTTTGGATCGATTTCCTTCACCCGGCCCTTGTCATCCTTCTGTGTTATAATGAATATTTTGATGATGATGAGTTTGCCCGTTCGCGGGTCGATCTTTCCTAGCTTAGTGTAGATCTCCCCGGTTCCGGGGTCAACCTGGGACGCGGAGTACAGCGGCTGGTTGTCCTCGCCCACCTCGCCGGTCGCCGTGTAGATCTGGCCGTTGACTGGGTCCACTTTAATGAGAGCCTTGTCGACGTCGGTCGCTCGCGTGATGAGACCCGTCTTAGGGTCCAAGCGGCCGTAGATTGTAATAATGTAGCCCGTGTTGGGGTCAACTTGTCCCGCGGTATACAAAACTTCTCCAGTGAGAGGGTCTTTTGGCCCGGCGATCCAGATTTGATTTGTCTTTGGATCCACTTTAACATTCTTGGGGTCGTTCGCTACGATTTGTTTTCCTGATACGGGGTCCACTTTGGTCTGGATTATTCTAAGACACATTAATCGGCCGACATCTTTGTCTGGTTTTCCAGATTTAGGATTGACCTGTCCACTACGCAATAGGAACTGTCCTGTAACGGGGTCCACTTTGAGCTCTTTGTTTTCAAATCTGCCAGTCTTGGGGTCATTGTATGTCACTGTGCCTTTGACTAAATCGATTTGTCCATATTTAGTGTTAATAATGTTATTTTCGGGATTGAGTTGTCCCGTGCTGCTTTCTATTACAGAATGCTTCGGTTCAATTATTCCTTTTTTCGAATCTAATTTACCAACAAAGGTGGTAACCTCCACGACCGGATCTATGTGACTTCCGACGACCAATATTTGTCCAAGTTTGGGATCGATCTTTCCAGTTTTAGGATCTTTTACACCAATAACAGTTATCTGCCCATTATTTTCGTCGATCTGAATCTTCTTCGTGTCCTGAGTTCCAGAAACGTCAGTGACAAACATAACGCCGTTCGATGGGTCGATCACACCATATTTTGTTGAGATATTACCGGTCTCCGCATCAACTTTACCCTTCGTATGCTCAACAGTACCATCTACAATATTAACTTTTCCAGTTTTTGGATCGACTGACCCAGTTACTGTCGTTATTTCTACAACTGGATCGTCTTGTTTAGCCACGCTTAAGATCATTCCCAAGTTTGAGTCGATTTTACCGGTCTTGGGGTCGACTGCACCCGAACTAATAAATATTTGACCAGTTTCAGTCAAAATCAAACCCTCCTTTGTCTGCTTCTGTCCGTTAGAATCAGTAAGAACCATGCTTCCTTTCTTAGAATCGATAACACCATACTTGGTTTCAATGAGCCCATTTGGATCTAAGACTCCAGTCAAATGTTCTACTTCAGCCGTATGGAAGTCTGGTTTCCTTGACTTCGGATCAATTCGTGTGAATACGACCATAATTTTAACGATCTTTTTCTTTGGTGGCTCCGGAGGCGCCGATGTTGGTTTTGTTGGAGACATTGTTCGGACGGTTGTGACAGGTGATGCCTTTTGTACTGCGCTTATGATAGGAGGCGAGGTCCGTACTGGTGATTGTAGTGGCGTCTGTGTCGGCGTTGCCGTCGGGGTTTTGATTGGAATTTGTCTCGGAGGAGAAACACTAGACCTCTGAGAGATGGGGGTGCCTTTACATAAAACATTGTTTTTATCGATAATGTTGATCTGTTGCGCATAGGTAGTATCAACTTTGCCCGTCTTAGGATCCACAACTCCCGCTGTGACGATAATGTTTCCAGTTTTAGGATCAACATTGACTTGTTTTAGCTCCTGCTTACCTGTGACCGGGTCTTTGTAAAGTATTTGACCCGATTTAGGATCAATAATACCAAAGTCTGTATGAATCTTGCCATCTTCTTCGCTGACAAAGCCCTTTGAAGCATCGATTGTTCCCGATGCTGCATCAACGGTTTTGGTTTTTGGATCGTACTTACTACTGACGATTACCAATCGGACTTCACCCTTTGATGCAGGTTTTGAATACGATACGACTGGCTTACTGACGATACTATATTGTTGAGCCAAAATTGGGTCTACTTTACCCGTCTTGGGATCAACAACCTGACTCGTTACAAGCAAATGTCCAGTCGAAGGATCGATTTGAGATTTTTTAATCTCCTCTTTTCCTGTTTTTGGATCTCTAAGTGTTATGAGTCCTGTAGCTGGATCCACCAATCCAAATTCTGTTTTTATCTTACCATTAGATGTAACAGTGCCACTAACGGTCTCAACATGACCCTGAGTTGGATCTATTTTCTTTGATCTTGGGTCATACTTAGTCGTTATAATTACAAGATGAACTTCTCTTTCTTGTGGCCTCACGCCTTTGTCAATGACGTTTATCTGTTGACCTAAAGATGAATCAACTTTACCATCTTTGGGATCAGTTACACCTGAAGAAATAACAAAGTTTCCAGTTTTTGGATCCGCAACAGCGTATTTAACGACATTAGCGCCGGTCATGGGGTCGACCGTTTCAATCTTACCAGTCTTCGGGTCTAATATTCCGAAATTCGTATGTACCTTTCCATCAGCAGCGACAATACCACGCGATGTTTCTATATGGCCATTAGGATTGTCGAGCTTCTTATATTTCGAGTCATATTTGCTGGTGATAACTACAAGCTGAACTTCTTTTCCAGGCACAGAAGCGAATGTATCTTTGGGCTTAATAACGACAGAGAACTGTTGCCCAAGGGTGCGGTCAACAAGTTTAGTATTGGGATCAATAACTCCTGATGTCAGTAACAAATTACCAGTTTTCGAGTCAACACTGGCTTTCTTAACCTCTTGTTTACCTGTTACTCGGTCTGTTATTGTAATTTGACCGGTTGAAGGATCAATGATTCCAAAATCAGTATGAACTTTATCATTATCATCAATTGTTCCAGGAATCGAATCAACATGTGCATTTGATAGATCCAACTTTTTATTTTTGAGATCATATTTAGATGTAATGATAACCAAATTTACATGTCTTTCTGGAACACCTTTAGGTGCTAGTTTGTCTACTACTGCTAATTGTTGAGCGTAAGATGAATCAGGTTTACCTGTTTTTGGATCTATAACCCCATACGTAAGTAAAAAGCTACCCGTTTTAGGATCAATATGTGCTTGTTTTGATTCACGCTTTCCGGTCTTAGGGTCAGTGTAGTAAATTTTTCCGTTATTGGGATCTAGAATTCCAAAGTTACAATGTACTTTCGCATCTTTCTCACTTATTACAGCTTGAGAAGTTTCAATAAATCCATTAGGGTTATCCAATTTCTTATTCTTGGAATCATATTTGCCAGTAATTGCGACGACTTGTACTTCACGACCTGGCAATGTAGCGAAAGTGGATGTTGGTTTATCTACGATACTATATTGCTGACCCATTGTGGTGTCAAGTTGCCCCGTTCTTGGGTCAACAACCCCAGACAAAAGGAGAATATTTCCCGTTTTGTGATCTACCTGTGCGTGTTTTATTTCTTGCTTACCGGTTTTAGGGTATGTTACTTGGATGTCGCCACTTCTGGGATCGATAATACCATATTCAGTGTATATTTTACCGTCAGAACCACTGAGCACTCCCTTGATGGAATCTACATGGGCAAATGATGGGTCAAGTTTCTTGCTCTTTAGATCATATTTACTTGTAATAACTACTAATCTTACTTCTCTGTTAGCATTTGTAGCA
Organism: Phengaris alcon alcon; assembly: GCA_037179445.1. Taxonomy (NCBI): domain Eukaryota; kingdom Metazoa; phylum Arthropoda; class Insecta; order Lepidoptera; family Lycaenidae; genus Phengaris; species Phengaris alcon. Next base: position 217,986 of record JAYRCH010000133.1, on the reverse strand, counting down.
TCTTTTTCGACAATGCTAAATTGTTGTCCTAAAGAGGAATCAACTTTGCCTGATTTAGGATCAGTAACTCCAGTCGTAACCAAAAGGTTGCCAGTTTTTTGGTCAACATACGCTTGTTTTGGTTCTTGCTTGCCTGTTTTTGGATCAAGATATTCTATTTTGCCACTGTTGGTGTCAATTATTCCATAATTTGAACTTACAATACCGTCCGATGTTACGATTGCTTTGGAGACGTCTACATGACCGTGAGAGGCGTCTAACTTCTTGTGCTTACCATCATATTTTCCTATAATCATTACCAAGTCAACTTCTCTGCCGGGTTTATCGCCAACTTGGTCTTTAGCTTTTTCAACGAAACAATACTGTTGAGCTAAAGTTGGATCGATCTTTCCGGTTTTAGGATCAATAACTCCAGTCGTGAAAAGTATGTGTCCTGATTTTGAATCAACGTGACCATTTTTGACTTCCTGCTTTCCTGTGGCAGGATCTGTGAAAGTTATTTGACCGGTCTTTGTATTAATTTGCTCCTTGTCAGTTTGTATTTTTCCAGTGGTCTTGTTTATAGTACCCTTAGTAACAAGAACGGTACCATTGGCATCATCTAGTTTCTTTGTTTTGGGGTTGAGTTTGCCAGTGATTACGACCACCTGAATTTCGCTGTCCATCTTTGGCGCAACGACCGGCATCACAGGTGTCGCTTCATGGTTAGCTCTTTCAGAGTCGAGTAACGCTAGAGTCGGATCAATAATATTTGACTTTGGAGTTTTCGCTTGTTCCTTCAAAGCCGCCGAGTGTACGTAATCGATACCCGGAGTCTTAAGTTTATTGAGATCTTCAGGCGTTTTACGTTTTTCAGCAGATTCCGCTACCTTCTTATCTTCTCCAGGGGCGTAGTTAAAAGCGAGTCCTGCCTTTCGTGTGCCTGGGCTTTGACTCTCATCCATATATCTTTGTTTTTCATCAGATATTGGTTCTTTTTCGTAGCTAAATGCACCTTGAATGTAGGGCTTTCGTGTCGGGCTTCGTTCTGTGTCCGTATACTCGTATGGCTTAGTGAAGCCCGGCTTCTCGTCTCCCTTTGCGGGACTCTTATCGACCGACCTATTGAGGTTCGAGCTGTCATTGGATATGTCGAGCGCGGCAACTTTAGTTTTAGGATCTTTGTGTTTCGGAGACTTGTCTCTGGGCGGTTTCTCTTTAGGTGACTTATCTTTGGGCGACTTTTCTTTTGGTGATTTTTCTGCTTTGGGAGATTTTTCTCTCTTGCTACCGAACAACATGAAGCCTCCCTAGTGGGGTGAAAATGAAAAGAAAAACAAAATAAGAAAACACATAACATTGAAATAAATTAAAACATTTGCCAGTTGACATATCGCGTGGCCAAATAGCGGATTGATTGGACTATTACGTACACGTAGTGCATTATAGATTACAAAATGCATGTCATGCTTTGCTCTAACATGTATTTTATGAAAATATATACATTTTTTTTGAAAAAAATCTACCAAAAAACTAGGTAATACGTAAATAGAAAAAACCTACCTACCGTTTTTAGGATGCCTATGAACAGAACTTACCTTCGACTTCTTGGGCGTCTCGGCGTTGTTCGTGATGCCGGGATCGCTGCTCGTGTCGGTGCCTGGAAGAAACAATATTAATTATTGTATTTTTAAAGTACCTAATAGAAGTAGGCTATTCCTTAGTTTCGGCCAAAGTGTAATATCGATAAAATTATATTTTAATTTATTTTTCATCTACTCTGCATTACGTTGCGACGCGACGTGGTGTAGAAAGAAATTCTCAAAAACACCAGGCATATTATTCCAGAACAAGAAGTAGCTTTATAATTTATATGAGATAGACTTTTGTCTAAAGTATTTATTTTATCCTTTACTTATAAATGTGGAAGTTTGTGGGGATGGAAGTATGTTTGTAACGGATTTTCATGAAATTTGGTATGGTTGTAGTTTATGTCCTGGATTAAAACAAAGGATACATTTAATCCCGTGAGTATTAAAAAGCTAGTGCGAAATATAATGAAAAATTGACCATTTTCAGCCGGATTCCGTTGCTCGGGTGTCTTCTCCACCTTTTTCTTGTCCGGCGAAATGGGCATCACCTTCACCGCGCCAGCTGGAGGTTTCTGGATGGTAACAAATTGTCTTGTTTTAATAGATATGTCTATAACACAACAGTGTAAGTACTATGAACTACAAACTCTGCTAAACTACGTGGTAACTACCCACCAAGCTTTCATCATAATATTGAAAGCAAAATTTAGTCATAATATGTATCAATAACAATAATTTTCAACAGAAAAATTATGAAGTCTTAGGACCTGTTTCATATTCATAATCTTAGGAAAGCTTGCTTAGCAGTTTTGTCTCAGGAGGTGTTACAGGCGCTTCAATTGTAATTCTACCAACGATAGCTCAGTGGGCTACGTTTACATCAACGAAAATTAAAAAGAAACATCTCACAAAGCAAAAAACTTAAAAATAAATAACTTAAATCTACGAAGGTGTGATACACATTACGCAAATAAATAAAAATCAAAAGAAAAAACAAACGCCTGGGGTCCTAATTGCCTACAAAAGAATAAAAACTTTGAATAAGGCATAAACAATAGTCAATTGATACCGGCAACACAGGCCACAGGGGACTTTGTGCAACAGCTATTGAAGATCCATAATATTTGCCGCGGCCAAGCTCGACTCAGCCTAGTCTCAAATTCAAAGATTATTTTTGCCTTACAAGGAAATGTGTCTGATCTACAAAAATGATCCGTGCAAAGGATTGGCGGCGAGGGAATGATCATCCCAATCTATTATTAGTCACAAAGCATTTAAACAGATGTTTAGCACCCCTGTAACTTTTGTCAAGTCACACTGAAGAAATTCACTCAAAGAAAGCTGGCGTTAACCTCAAAGTGTTTTCATTAAACACTGACATGACCAGATTTGTTCGAACTCGGTTGAATAAAGACACGGACTGAGACAAATTACGAACGCACCAACTGATAATTTGTTACTACAGATGCCGTATGTCCCAGTTTTTTTTTTCCCAGTACATAAACTTGTTTTATATTTTTTTACACAGAACTGTGATCATTCCCCCGCTTTGTATGTGTCGTAATATGAGATACTGTGTATGAGGGGGTGAGCGACCTTCTCGTGTCGCTCGGCGAGGTACTCCCCCTCCAGCGAGCTGGACGACACGCTGGTGCCGCCGGATCGCCGCCGCTGTACAACACCGGTGGACGGTAAACAACCCCACAGTTGACACTCAGTTATTGACACCAAATGTTTCTTATAGACTAGTTGAATTATAATAAGAAATTAGGTTGCCACTTGTAGCAAACTGGTAGCGCTTTTTTTTGTGAATTTTCGATACTTAAAACCATATTTAATGTTTACCGACGGGTCAATAACTATGACGTCAATGGCGCGGTGTTTGACCTTTGAGGTTACATGAATGAGTACGTTGAGTAGTACTCATTTTAAAAGTATTACATATCAATATTCAGTTATGAATATAAATATTTTATTCTCAATCTTAGTATGTTTCATTGTGATAATAAACACATTTTTATCAAATACAATACTGATAGATTTGTTGATAAATAATTATTGATTTGTTTTTACTAAGTTTTATTTAAAAACCATTTTTATTTACTCAATCAGGATGTTTTTAAAGGTTGTTAGATACTCTCCAACGTACTAAACGAAATGAAATTACATGCAATTAGTCAATAAACAAAGTAATATAAATATCTAAATGACTTCGTAATGACTTCAGATAGCTAATGAGCAATTAGTAATTCGAAAACAAGGATAAATTTACTTCTTAAAATAGTGAATATTTTCATATCATTTAAACTACTGTATCAACAATAATACAATTAATTTTGGATCTTTGATTTCACATAAAGAAACCAAAACTTTTAGTTATATAGTTTACAGACATAAAACTTTGTGAAAGTAAGAAGAGTAACATATTTTTCCATGACACTGGCGCTCTTTTTCCATAGACCATGTTACGGTAAGATTGTCTATGGGAGAAAAGGGCCAGTGGGCGTATAAATAAACATATGTACGTATCTACTATGAAGTCAGATGGGGTAAGAATCTGAATACATACTAAAAAAACTTTTACTAGTACAGTAAAACCACGTTTCTAACGCCTTTCGGCAAATGATTGCCGAGGGTCATTATCAAACGTGGTCGCGGTGTAGATACGTGCCTTTATTTATATGTCCGGATTGGTCATAATGTTACGTCATAGTATGACACCATTTCAGTCGATGGTGAATGCAGAAGAGGCTGAGTCACGCACTACGTCATGCAGCTGCTGCTATGTATTGACAGTTAACGTGTACACTTACGTCTTAGTGTCAAAGATAATTTTTTGCTAAAGTGATGTCGGGGAGCACGTAGAATTTCGTATATTGACTTATCGCTACATGTCTCTTTCACTCGCGCACGAATATGTTGCTATAGCGTCTACACAGGTATGTTACAAGAGCACGATAGCAATAAATTCGTGCGCGAGTGAAAGAGACAGGTAGCGATAAGTCAATATACGAAATTCTACGTGCTCCGTGAAAGGACTTGAGTGGAATCTAGTTTTGAGACTGTGCAAATTATATCTTTATTAGAAAAACTCTTGTAATTTTTAAAATCTAATAATAGTTTCTCAAACGAAACTAAATGTGGATAACTTATCAGTTATCCACATTTAGTTTCGTTTGAAAACATCATTCGGTCATACTTGCTAATGATAATAATAAGCAATCGAGTATCGACCAAATTGACGCTTGCTGTTTTGTTGTGTATAAGTTCTTGTGATTTATATTGTGATACTAGATTTTGTCTGAAATTAATGAAGAATATGCAAACCACAAACATGCCGACTTTAGCCAATTGGCACGACGGTCCTTTTTGACCAGGCTCGACTAGTCACCGAAAAGATGGCGGGATCATAGGAATCGAAAGAAAGCGATATCTTTCACTGTTTCCATAGGGAACACAAAGAAAGATAGACTACAAACGTGCAGCATCGATTCGATTATGCATTAATGACCTGTCTGAAATACATTCGTTTGCCGTAGCCCGTACTGTAAGTCGAATATGTCTCAAGTAAGCCCCCCCAGTTTTGTAGAGGTTTTGTTTAATGTTCATCGAATTATCCCCGGTATTTAACTGATATTATGTAGTATAGAGCATGTATAGACCTTCTCCTTGATGGTGGGTCTGGGCGCGGGCTGCGGCGGCATGGTGTGCCGCTTGGTCGCCTCGGTGGGCATCGCCTCGTCCTTGTCGCCAGACGCCAGCGCTGGAATTGTATTTAAATTATATAGGGTTACTTATCTATGCTAATATTGTAAATAGGAAAGGTTTGTTTGTTTGCATTGAATAGGCTCCGAAACTATTGGGCCGATTTTGATGAAATTTGGCACAGATATAGAGTTGAAGAGCTCCGTGGCCTAGTGGGTAGACCGTTTGATTTGCACTCGAGAGAGTGCAGGTTCGATTCCCAGGTTGTGGCGTGTACCAATGAGACTTTTTCAGATCTCAAGTACATTTTACACGCACGCTCTAACGGTGAAGGCAAACATCGTCCCCGGAAACCCGCACATGGTTGACCCCAGACGTATTGACCAGCCGTACCTCTGGACTAGGCTGACTGTGTTGTGAGTGGTCACTTCGCTCGGAGAATACTGTGTAAATTATCCAATAACGGATGAAAAGGCCTAAGTTTATGTTTTATAGATTAGACCACAGAGAAGGACATAGGCTACTCTTTATTCCGAAAAAGTACAGCATTCCCGTGGGGCACTATATTTACGGAACCGCGTGCAACATCTTGTTATTTAGATTATTCACCTATTCTTTATGTACAGTCTGGGAAACTGCATATGTTATGTAAGTACTATGAGGAAGTTTGACCCCTTAGCAGGTATATCGCTCATATAATTAAATAGTATTATAATAATGACATACAGCCACAATACAAATGCCAATTACATGCCAAAGTTAAATTATAATACAAACAAATCAGGAGAACAGTCAATCTGCTAAACGATTAAATTCCTTGACAGTAGTTAAAGATTTGATCAATAGAGCAAGAAATTTAAAACAGGACGTATGTCCAGTATGTATATACGCCTGCCTCTAAAGGGACCATGTATGAAACCTAGGCAGTGCATGGTCGAGGACATGTGTGTGGAGTATACGCAGGGACTATAGACTAAACAAGAATATAGGAACATAAACAAGTATGTTGTATACAAACACTTTTACAAGTGGGCGTTGTATGCTAAATCCACGACAGCGAAAATACTCTAATATTAAGGCATAATTTCGTTTAATTTATTTATTTCTGAATAGAAATAACTTTTCATAAATTTTATAAACGTATTGTTTAAAAAGTTCATTATTATAATTTAAAATGTCGGGATTTCAAAGATGTTTTGAAACACTTTTTCCAAAATCACAAAATGCACAAAAACACAAACATATAAGCACTCATTAGGGAAACTCACAATCATGTCTAGAAAAACAATCTGTGAACACCATGTTCTCTCTTCAATATCTGGTGCTCAACTGAGTATAACCATCACCTTATAAACACAGTATTAATACCCCGCGCGCGGCGCACGCGCATGCGTCAGTGTTTACTCGAAACATTATTACGTCTTCATAAATTGAGGTTTTAAAATGCTATCTAGAATCTAGATTATAGACTATATGAGTAATAGTTACAGCATAGTATATTTTTAAATTTAAATGTGGGTAATGCAATAGTCAAAAGTTTATTCATGCTAGAGATTGCATTCAGTCATTATCTCTAAAGCCATTTTGAATTGGCACGATACGAATATTTACATCAGCAGTCTATAACCTCATAAACACAGTACAAACACATAAAGTCTCTCGAATAATTATGTAGTGGGTGAGATTTTGCATAAAGCGGACCTGCGTCTGGCAAGGTGACAGTGTGAGATGAGTCAGTCGCGACTCGCGTCTAATGCAGAAGGTCGCCGCATGATATCATTTTTGCGAAATCGTTAAATCAACATTATTATTAGTTTTATAAAAATTACAAGTAATTGAGCATTTTGTTTGGTGTCATCGCTTTTAAAAACTCGCTTTTCATACTGCATGTAGTTTGTGTGTATAAAAGCTCTGATATAGTTAGCAATTCTGTTAGTGTATACCGTAAAGCTTGATAGAGCAACAACTTTTTTTGGGTGCTTGGTAGACTTTATTCCAACCCTCAATTGTACATAATAATAATGTATCAAACATATATTTTCTAGTAGCAACCCTAAGTAGTTTACAACAGATCCTAATCTCGGACTCGTAACCCTACAGTGGGTAATGTATGTTTAGAAAGAAGGTATGTATTTTCTGCCCCCAGGCAGCCCTGTTTCTAAACTCACAATATCTGCGACAACCCTAATGTCTAGCTTCTCACCGTCGGCGCTGCGCGAGGACAGGCGGCGCGAGGAGAGTGCGCGCGCGAAGTGCGGCGGCGGGCGCTGTGGCGGGGCGGCCCGCGACTCGTAGTGCGTGCGCCCCGAGTAGCGGAACCGCGAGCCCAGCCGCGGGAACAGCGTGCCGCGCGCCGCCGGCTCCGGGCTCGTCAGTCTACAAAATAAAAGTTTTTTTAGGAATGCACCTCATTACAACGAAAATAGGGTTTACAATCTTTTTACTGTAAAACGACGTCAATACCACTGTGCGAGCGGGACGGAATTATTATTTGATTTAATTATGTACTACAGTAAAAATCACGAGGAATAATATAAGTAGGCAATGATAATTTGTCAAAATGAAATAATTCTAAATACGATACGTGTCATTCGATACTATTAAGCAATTTTACTTACGCCCGAAATTAATAACGTTAATGATTGACTTCAATCTCAGATTCTCAAACAAAAATGGACGTAAATTGACATGAAGTTAATCCTAGGATCGTTGAAATGTATTGAATCATGATCTCATATAGCTAAAATGAGATTAAGATTGATTATTAATTTCGAGCGTTATTATAATTTACATCGGATTATTATAATCTACTATCGACGGTCTGACACATGAATTGTCAACCATTGGTACAGTGCAATTTTTAGGTTTTGCTATTCAAGTCTATGAAGAAGTGACGAAACTGTTTTTCAATTTGATCTAAAGGTTGCGAACCCCTGAATGTTTGTTAAGATTTATTTCATCACGACTTTACCCGTGGGCCGTGGTAAGGCTCGTGACTCTGAAAATATTTCACCATACAGGTTTAAAATAATTCCGGCAGTCAATACCGCTATTATTTATTTATTTGCCACAACATTTACAATACAGCAGCTTTACATTTTCTTATTAATAAAAACAAAATATTATATGCTTTCTATTCACGAGCTCCGTGGCCTAGTGGGTAGACTGTTTGATTCGCACTCGAGAGAGTGCAGGTTCAATTCCCAGGTTGTGGCGTGTATCAATGAGACTTTTTCAGATCCCAAGTACATTATACGGACGCTCTAACGGTGAAGGCAAACATCGTGAGGAAACCCGCACACGGTTGGCCCCAGATGTATTGGACCAGTCATTCCTCTGGACTAGGCTGACTGTGTTGTGAGAATGCCGTATCTGCTTGGGCCACGTAAACATACGATATTTAAAAACCAACTGTACCAGGCGTGGTGGTTACTTCGCTAGGAGAATACTGTATAAATCATCCAATAACGGATGAAAAGGCCTAAATTTTCTATTGACGAAATTCTTACAAAAAACCAAGTCTTTATGCGATCGATACCAGTATGCGAGCGAGACAGCAATATTGATTATACCGACGCGTGGTAAGTAAACGACGCTTACCGGAAGAAGGTGTGGTGCTCGACGCAGGTCTTCCATAGCTTCTTGGCGGCGCGGTGGTTGGCGAGCTTGAAGCCGACCGTGGACTCGAACTGCTCGAACTCGCCGGGCCGCAGCTTCACGTAGAAGTTGTGCCGCTTGTAGCTGATCTTCAATATCTTGGGCCACGCGAAACGGTTGATACGCAGTCTGCAGGAAGACGAGGGGTAGTGTTATTATGAATCAAAATCAAATCTATGAAAAAATAGTGAGTAGAGACAACAATAAATATTATATTGGTATCGTGGTGTACGGGCACTCTTTTACAGCAATGCTTTTTAGAGCAACACGTTTGAGCTGCCAAATCGGCTGGCAAGCGGCTTGGTGACGTCACCAAGTTATATCCATGGTATTGCTAACAGCATTTCGGTGGAGCCTGCCAACTTTAGAGAGTGACAGAGACAACATATTCTTCTTCAGGCCGTACGGCTACATCGTCAGCTCCAGTTTACAACCACGAGAGGGACAAAGACGGAACATACTTCTCCCTGTGCACGAGCAGACCCGAGGAGCACACGCCGAGCGTGATGTCGACGTTCTCCGAATCCTTTGCGGGGTGCAGGTCTACGCCGTACATCGCCAGCTTCTTGGCATTCTCCAGGTAGTTGAGTTCTGCCTCTGCAGGCGTCTGGCCCCTGTGGATTAAAAGGTCAGAAGTTTGTAAAGGTATACCGAAATGTTCGATAATAATGCTAAACAATTACAAACTACATAGGAAATAAAAAAAGATTTGTGTCATTATTTCCAATATTAAATCATATGTAGTTAAATTTGTTTTGCACACACGTAGCAGGACACCTCAATGTAACACGCGACTCACGTGCATTTTTTCATATCAGTGAATGTATCTCATCACATCTCATTTGTGTAAACACATATGCACTCCACATATGTGTGACACATGCACCCATTTATTTATTTACCTGTGGGTCTTGTGCAGCTCCACCACCTTCTCCTCGAGGTCGGGCGTGCAGGCAGCGGGCGGCACCAGCTTGAGCTGCTTGCACAGGCCGGCGCCGCTCTCCGAGTCCTCGTAGTCGCCCAGCTCCGACTGCAGCAGGTAGCTCGCCAGCAGCGCGTGCGTCACCGTCGAGCACGGCAGACGACCTGGTGACCATGCACTCAAATTGTTGTAGATAACAAGGCATAAAGAACAAAAAAACTAATTGTCTACGTTATTCAGATTCCGCCAAGCACGGTAGATAGTAACGTATTACTAACACTATTCCATAGAGAAAGAGACATTTTTCGACACGAATGGGCCGGCTCGACCGGATACAGAATATCGACATAAATAACGCTCGTGTTTTGTTTCACTGAGTGAGTGATTAGAAGGCTAGCAAGGCACTTTGCTGATGTTGCCAATAATGGTCGATCGATGATGAATCTCTTAGGCTGGGACTATATGATCCAGAATCCTTAAGGCCGGAGAAAATTCAGAGCACAGAAAATAAAACTCTGCGCTAATACAATAGAGCTGAAAATTGAACACACAAGTGTCGAGTCCAATGTCAATGGCATATATGACAGCTCGACACTTCGATTCCGCCGGATTCTGGATCATATAGTCCCAGCCTTACAGGCATCCGTCTGCTCGTTTGCCGGTATTATACCAAAGGAGTCAATAAAAGAGACAGAAGAGATTAGCCCTCAAAAAGACAAAAGAATAGTACCTTCTAGCAGATCCCTGCGGATGGCCAGTACGAGCTGGTAGCGTGTCAGCTCCTCCTGCAGCTGCGCCGGCTCCGGCGGATAGAACTTCACCGCGAACCGCACCTCCCACGGCTCGTCTGCAAGTGAACACAGCTTTAGCGACCCGCAGTGGGCTAGCACTACACACAAGCACAACAAAGAGATCTTTCTGTCGATCGTAAGCAGACTTGACCATTTTCAGGGCTGTACCGAAAACGTATAACCCGGCATTAAAAATAGTACAAAACGCTGCACTGGGTTCTAGTTCTACGTGTCTAATGTTCGTTATAATTAAATTGAATTATTAAACAGTAAATAAATGTGGCTGTCTTATTTTTTAGTTCCGTAGTACCTAAATCCCCCCCCCCATCAGCTATAAGCAATTGAATATTTGGTGTTTTAGTTACTATACCTTATGTTGAATAACTGTCAAACAGCCTCGACTGCCCAAAAACAGCCCCCAAAAGTACTTTAGGTGTGGCACTTTAGGTATGGACACTTTTTGGTTCGACATGCCTCGTCTATAATATATAGGTATATGGAAAAAATCACTGCGCGTTAATGTTTAGGGAACCCCCCTTAGACATGTTTTGACACAAATTGTTCTTGGTTAGGTTATTGCATACATAATAAATAGACAACTATTTTTTTTTATTACATAAATGAATAGTACTCTTAAATATTAGTAACTTCTCAGAAAAAAAAGAAACCGTATATCAAAAGTCAACATTTTCAAAGGTACAGCGATTTGTATGTACAAATTTCGTAAGTCTCAAGTGAAAACGCTCCATACTAAAGTCGTACCTAGATGTGTCGTGATGCCTAGATTAAAGTGAATGAACTATGAAGTATACGGCCGCAGGAAGATGTTTGTAAATATGTTCGATATTTAAGCGTTTAAGTTCATACTTACCATAATAAATGTTTTTGTATATGATGTAAGTAAACTAATGATGTAGGTTTTGTTTACTAATTTAGCACATAATTTTTTTTTTACATTTACCAAACAGTCAATATATCTAGAGTATATTAATGAAACTAAATAGTTTAGATGACTGTAGTCATCATCCCTATTAGGGGTAAAATTAAAAATACTCAGGACCTCTTACTACTCAATATTTTTTTGTATCTCTTTATATCCATTATTCTCCGTGGTATACCTACTTGGTTCACCTGGGTGATCCATCCACCTATGTTCGAGTCCCAGTCTTAAATATTATCGACATGGTAGCCTATGTCCGATGACGTGTTAATCCAAGTAAAAAAAAAAAACTACATTTAACACGATTACCCGTGGTTCGCCATGCAGGTGTACCACTACCACGGGGAAGGAACGCTTTACACTGCACTAAGCAATTAAGAGCCATCATCCAGGTACGGGAGGACTTTGAATTTTGACAGGTGTTGTTTTCCATCTTTTTTGCTAGTCATTTTTGGTATAATTTTCATACACCTTGGATATTAAAAAGTGGCTCGTCCAAAGGCTCTCCCATATATTCACTGACACTTTTGCGCACTTCTCTTCGCCTCAGCCTCTCGCGTTCTTTTGGGTCCATTTTGCGTAAGAAATTATCTAAAAAAATTATAGAAACATAAAAATCATATCCTCATAAAATAACTAAAAACATGCCAAATACATAAACACAAGTTAAGAATATAATTAGCACAAAATTATAATATACTTACGTTCAAATAGTATGATCGAGTCATTTTTACAGCCCTTGCTGTGATTCTGACTTACACTTAAATTAGCACAAGAAACTAGCGGGCGATTTGTGAACTTCAGCTACTGACAAGCACGGATCAAAATTCTGCATCACGGTAAAATTTGGTCACTGTTTTACTACGTCTATGCAATCATTGTATTGCGAAGCAACGTGGTTACAGAAGTTGTTACCGAGTTGTACCGTGTCGCATGACGCTGGGCAAAAAGTAAAACCGGTGTGGAATGAGGATGCACTACGAGACCTTTTTAAACACAGGTCATTATGACCCAGCTTGGTGTTCCACGGGTTAAATTTTGTAGCATAAGCTACGTCACGGGTCATAAGGACCCAGCTAAGCTTAGTCGACGATTAACCCGTTTAAGCAGCTTGTAGGACTTACGTTTGAGCATCTTAGACACTCTCTTCTCGAGGTCGATCCAGGCGCGCGGATCGCCGCGGTCCTCGTACAGGAGCCCGAAGTAGTCCTTCTCCACGAGGTTCAGGCTGTCGCACACCTTCGACAGCAGCTCGTGGCCGCGGATTTTTCTCTGTAATTGTGATGGCAGAAACAATAATATATTGTTGTCAGTTTATTTTAACTGTTTTTTTCTAGTTCACATATTTGCAGAGTACAATACGACTTAGTATCAACAACGATGTAATCATAAAACTAAATTGCCACCAGCTCCCTAGCTAAAACTTAAGTAGGCGAAAATTTTTAGCTAGGGATTTCAGATATGAAAACAGCAGTTTTACTGAACCAATAAAGGTACCGGGAATCCACCAACAGGAGTTCCTCCGAGTGCCCGCTGTCCATGGGCAGAGGTAGTCGCTTACCTTCAGAATTTGGTTCTGCTTGTTTGACTCCATATAACATAATTATCCACAGGGTAGACAGATGAATATAGTGCTCCGTTGCCTAGTGGGTAGAGCGTTTTATTCGCACTCGAGAGAGTGCAGGTTCGATTCCCAGGTTGTGGCGTGTACCAATGAGACATTTTCAGATCTCAGAGAAGAAGGAAAACATCGTGAGGAAACCTGCACATGGTTGGCCCCAGACGTATTCACCAGTGATTCCTCTGGGCTAGGCTGACTGTGTTGTGAGAAAGCCGTATGTGCTTGGGCAACCATACGACATTTAATGTTTATGTTTTACATATTTCATGAGTGGTTACTTCGCTCAGAGAATACTGTATAAGTCATCCAATAACGGATGAAAAGGCCTAAGTTTAGTTTAGACAGATGAATGGACAGATGAAACGATAGAACAAATCTATGTATTCATTTGTGACTCACATCGGCCTCCAGGTCCATGGTGGAGCCGTCCAGCAGCTCGACCTTGATGCGAGCTAGGTTGCCGGACCGCCGCTTGGGCGACTCCCTCGCCTTCTTCTCCTCCTTGCCGTCCTTGCCATCCTTAGCCACGCCCTCCGGCATCTTGCCCGATCACGATCTGGAATGAAAAGTGGGAATGAGGTAGGATTTTGTTCATATACTTAATTTTTAAGTTTAAAATTTATAGGGGATTTCTTTTGCATCTTAGATTGAAAAAAAAAATGTAAATGTTGTGACAGATTGACAAACGTCAACGTGTATCGAAATAGTATGAAACGCACGGTAGTGTGCGTTATTAATCTGAGGTAGTGTGTTGCTGTGTTTTTTATTAATATCTCTAATATTAATATGCTTATGCATTATTTTAAAAACATTAACTTTCTGTACACCTTCCTCCACAAAAACTTTATATGTGCCAAATTTCATACTCCTCTGTTTGCATAATTTTAAAAAGGGGTAGGAAGTTTTCACTTCACATATTAATAATTATATATTCATATGGTTAGTTTACAATGACATTTAAAATTTAGGCAAGACAGTTTCATACGGTAGCACCAGAGGATCAAATAGAGCGGTCACTGTAAGCGCCAAATACCAAGTAATTAATTAGGGGCGCAAAATTTACATGCTTAGTTATTGTGAAAGAGACATGACACAAAATGTCTCCTGTCTCCCTTCAACTTAATTAACGACTGAGCTGTCACCTTCGAGGGAGGTAGCATAATACCTACGATAGAGGGCTATGCATAATGATCAGTCTCTTATTCAGAAATGCTGGTATATGTACTAACAACACTCCCAGTATCCACTATCCTAAGATACCGGCTGTACCGACCGGCACAGTCACGGCTAACGGTGTTTAATTAATCGCCTCACAACAATCAATTAATTGATGAAACCCGTGAGAACTATACGGTACGTGACGTGCGCGGTGCGATACATCGACTGACCACCCATCACCTGATGATAGGTGGTCAGATAAGCCTCACTTGGAATTTCATATCTCTTGAACAAGCTTAAACTAGTATTAACTGACATTGAATGTTTTAACTAAAATTATAGATTACTTACTGATAATTAATAGAAAGAAATAGAGAGTTCTACTTGAGAAATGAATATAAAATGCTACAAAATAGTAGAAGATAAAGTTAACAAGTTCCCTAACATTTAACGTGGTAAGGAACTGTCTCAATGGGATGGGAGACGCGGAAACTGAACGTCTAGCCGTGCCGACGCCAGCTAAGTGCGTCCTTAGCCCATTAACGATAACAATGCTTTACTGTCACACATTTATGCCCCTGATCCTTCCCAGTCACCGGCGACTTCTAACGCCTAAAACAAATGATCCTATTCTATCCTTCGACTAATATTCTATGAGAATCGATCTACAGGTATTTATAAAATTTAGTTACAAGTCTAATGTTAAATTAATATTATTAACAATAATTTACGCTATCGCTCATAATGCTAATAGCTCTCTGTCAAGGAACAAAATTTCATTCAAATTAGCTAAAATTACCTGTAAGTTATAACATGATTTTTCGAGGTGGAATGTTAATTACTTGGCAAATAAAGCAAGCCTTACTTACATGTCCCTTTTCATCTCCATAGACATAAAATAAACAAACATTCATCTCGGAATTGCGATTTCAGTAAACTTAGGTAAAACTCCTTTTTGGATTCATTGCAGTCTGGTAAAAAAACCTTTTCAGTACTGGATATGCCCAGACTTTTCAAATAAAGCGGATTATGGACGGAACATTTTTAAATCTTTTGAATTGCACAGGAACTAATAAAATTGCTGCAAAAGTTAAGTCAGGATATTTTCAATCGTCGGGAGGAAGATGGAACGTAATTCGTAAGTGATTGAGCTTAAGCGTTTCGGCAAACTCTTAAATACAACAAAGATTGAATTAAAATCAGCAGAAATCACAGCTGGGTATAAACTCCGATATATTTACTTGTTATGAGATCCAATATGTCACAGAAGCAGGATATAATAAATTCCTACGGAAGCCATTATATTGCAGCCTGAATTACATAAGACGAACAGCTACAGCACGGGAAACATGATGCAACAACCTTCCATATCGATGCTGTCTCACTACTTTATATTCACTTAAATATTACCATAATTATAGTAAACTAGCTTTTGCTCGCAACTATGTTCGTGTCAAACTAAATTTTGTTTCCTGAACCCCTTCGTCATAGTGGGAGTAAGTTAGGGTCTTTCCAAATGGATATGTACGTCATAGCTCATTAAGAACTACCTGCTGAGCAAATCACGGGGTTAAATGATTTAGGCCGGTTGATCAGCCAATAACGGTTGCTACGTTAGATTTCAATCAAAATCAAAAAAAAATTGTTTCCCTATTAGGTTACAAAGCAACGCTTATGGAATTGTCCCTACGTGATGCCTACCACCGGTTCGGGAACTAACCGGGTGAGAGGAACCGGCGTAATAAACTCGCACGGGGTCATCTTTTAGCAAAAATGGAAAATTGTTCTCTTAAAAAAAACAATATGTAAACTTAGTATATAATATTAACAAAAGTCAGATACATATAGTACATGAAGCAGCCGTGCAGGTGGCCATCGTATTCCTATAGTGTGCGATCGTCAATAAAATCATTGACCCTATAGTAAGCTTTAGCACACGAACGTTCTTTAACTACTTTTTTAAATTTATTAATGGAAAGAATTTGAACGTGTTCTGGGATTCTATTGTATACGCGTTTACATTGACCTTTAAAGGATTTGCTTACTTTACTTAGTCTGATCACCGGTATATCTAGCTTGTGCTTATTTCTAGTGTTTCTACAGTGATTGTCGCTTTTAGTTTTAAAATTACTAATATTCTTTCTAACATACAATATATTATCCAAAATCTATTGAGAAGCGACGGTCAGGATACTGATTTCTTTAAACATTTCTCTCAGAGATTCATAAGGGGACATTTTGTAAATTGAACGTATCATTTTATGACAGTAGTAGCGTATCAAATGTAACAGTAAATATATGTATCATTTAATTATTAATAACTTTTATTTTTACCGGCAACATAACACGCACCATAATTAACTATTACACGGACATTGCGCCATTAAGATAAACAGATATTTTAACACCGTGGGACAAGAGAACTCACGCGTGGACTCAGGCTAACGGTCCTTGTATGTTATCAACTTCAAAGTTGCATCATAGCAGTATAATCTAGAGATTTTGCTGGAACGCTTTCTCACGTCTATCCGGTCCCATATCCGAAGAACTTGCGTTACCGGACAACGTAATTATTTAAGAAATGCCATTTTTATGCAACACCTATATTTTAAGGCCATCGTACCTAGGGTTACCATACGTCCGGATTAATCCGGACATGTCCGGACTTTTAGACTCTTGTCCGGACTTCGTCCGGCCTTCTCATTTGTCCGGATTTTTAATTACTTGATGAAATATGAGAAATAAAACTAGTAAAGTTACATCGAGTGAGTCTTTAATCATCATTATATTATCATTTATCGAACAACAAAATGTTAAAATCTTTAATAAATCAACTTTAAAGGTCAAATAAAAAAAATATCCATAGAAGTTATTTTTGTTTACAAAAATCAACTTATCCTTAAAACTAAAAAACGTTAGTTTTTGGTAGGTATGTAATACTATAAAATAACTGTAGGTTTATCTTTTCAGTTCTACACAAGTAAATGACTTATCTTAAAAAAACAAAATTATAAATCGTCTTTATTAATTATTAACAAGAGATCAAAAAAACTTCTATCAATACTAAAGTTGTTCTCGTTTTCAAACAATCAACACATAAAAACTTTGATATAAAAAATAATAAATAATCTTAGTTTTTGGTTAGTATAATACTTTATACTATGGGTTTGTACTTTTCAGAACTTGATACTTGATTAAGTAACTCTTGTTCATTTAAAATTATTTTATGAAATTCCTCACAACTCATGTTTTTAAGGTTGTATTGGATCATGAGCAATGCCCTGACCGAGGGTACAGACAACCTATTTCTCTCCTTTGTCCATTGTGCTCCCATAAGAGAAAACACTCTTTCTACACTCGCGTTTTGAGCCTGGATAGAAAAAAGAAATTGGCAAATCTTTAATAGAACGGGAAGTCTTTCGATAGAAAAGTTTTTAAAAATGGTTACCCATTTTTTATGGAGCATCAAACTAAAAAACTCATCGTTTTGTTGTGACAAAAATGAATTCACTGCAGTTATTTCGTCGAACAGCCTAACGTCATCGACCACAATTCCTTTGCCTTTCATGTAAATAACAAAATCCACGAGCTTTTCGAAATCTATCAGTTCGCTCTTTTTCAACTGAATCCAGTCAAAGACTTTAAAATCAGACAGCGGTCTTGTCCATTTATCAAGATACTCGATACAAATTCTGTACATAGATTTCACGTCATCTCGAAAGGCCTCTTGATGTTCTGGAGTGCATTTCCCAAGCAATTCTCGTACCTTAAGTGGCATGAAATTAGTATTTGCACGAGAGCATATGAGTTCTTGGGTATCGCGTAGTATTCTGGCAACATCTAATATTGAATTGCTTTCAGTCTCTATCTCCTGGATTTTTGGTTGAAAAATTAACATAAGTGAATGAACCATAAATAGATATACTTCACTCAATTCGTCGTCTAAAAACCTCTCGATCGTTGTAGGGACACCTACAGCTGTTGCAAAGTACTCTTTTAAGGGCTGGTACATCTGAAGAATTCTCTCTATGGCCGGAAATAAGCTCAACCATCTTGTTTTGCTGTGATAGAGTAGTTGACGGTAATTAATGTCAATGTAATCGCATATTTCTTTTAGTGCTTCAGTACGGACAGTATACACCGAAAAATAGTTAAAAATCTTCATAACTGCTGACTCTATATCAATCTTTAGTATATCCGTTCCATGTTTAACGCAATTATGAAGGATATGAGCTGGACATCCGACACCAACCAAGTCTCTTTCTAAGAGTGTTTTCAGCTTGGACCATACATTTTGACCTGGTAAACGGTTCACGCCACCAAAGTTCACATTGGCGTTGTCTCCAGTGAATGAAACGCATTTAGAGAGCAAGTCATACTTTTCTAGAGTGGTTTTTATTATCTCTGAAACTGTTTCCGCTGTTTCGTTTGGTGTATTTAAAAATTCTATAAGTTTTGTCATAATTCCATTTTGCCAGTCAAAATAATGGATTAAAATCGGGAAAATTTTAATCGCACCATGGTTACTAGCATCGGTTGAAACGCCTACGTAGCTTACGTCTTTGATAGATGTTTGTATGTTTCGGATAACCCATGGAGTCAAGACATTATTAACAAGCGCTTCACATTTTGTACGAGCGCACGAAATAGAAGTAGCTACGTTGGAATCCGAAAACAAAATCTTCAATAAGTTTCCGGTGCAATCCATCAATTTAAAAGATTGGTGGTGTTTTACCGTATGAAACGCTAAAGATAGTTCTGCTGCCGACTGTTTAGAAGAGATCGCTTTACTTTTAGACTGAAATATTGTGTCAATTTTAGGAGTGTTTGGAGCGCTTGTACTCATCTTTAAATGTTTTCCAGTTTTAATATGCTTGTCAACATCTCCAGCCCCTTTTATGTTTAATTGAAACGAAACAGTCACAAATTGTACACTTCACTTCATTGATATTTCGTCCTTCTTTCAAAAACGGAAATCTTGCTAGTAAAGTGTCATTATATGTGCACAGTCGTTTGCTAGATGAAGCCATTTTACACTAAAACACACAAACACAAGATTTACTTTTTCACATAGGTTATAATTTACTTTATGAGCAAAAGTTTACAAATACATTCAATATTTTCATAATTTTTTCGTTAAACAAATTAGACGAGAGTGTTTACTACCATGTAACACAATAAATATTTGTGGGACAGCTTGTAATTGAATATTTTTCTCAACGTATGTACGTGCGTTAGTTTATCGTTGTAACATTATACTGGTGGCGGTGGACTGGCTGGCGCCATCAGTGCTGCCAACATGAAAACAGTGTTGCCACCTTGAAAACAGTGTTGCAAATTTTAAAAATATCGTGTCGTGCGTGGGTAAGGTGAAAAATGTTTTTTTTTGTTCTTTTAACTAAGTACGACAAAAAGTCAAAAGTCCGGACTTTTATTGAAATGTCCGGCTTTTTGTCAGGACTTTTGTAATACCTAGATGGTAACCCTGATCGTACCAGAGGCTTCAACCAGTATTAGTTAAGTTGTGGAGCGGAGCGCTACCAGTTGTAGATGTCCCTGTAGTAGTATAAAATATAAATGATACTTATAGGCAAATTAAATAGTTCCTAGTAAGTGATAATAATTAATATCTAGTAAAATATTATATTTAAGTTTTTATTACAATAAGAACAAAAATCTCATTAGCTTTTTGCATTTAACGAGGTCGGAAACAATAGATGACTAACTGACTTTAAAGTGCATTAACTAGCATTAAATCACTTTTCATGACTCATGCGTGTGGAAAAATGGGTCTATTTGAATATAATTACATATATGAATGAACCATAACTTAAAATAAACGTATTCTAGAATACGTTCTTTGCTCATCCGAATTGTTACGCCTACAGGTGTTCCACGTTGAGGTGTCTCACATGTGACCCCAATAGCCCAATTGAGGCAGTTGATGGGGCAGATGTAATATCTTATCAGATCTGTTGAGCAACATCTTCGTATCTGAGAACACGCGCCACGCAAGAACTCGATGAGATCAGTATCCGAGTACTATTCTGGCTACAAGTGGGATATATGATGGGTAATGGGATGGAGATATCGAAGAAGATTTGGTTAATGGATGAGAACCCTTTTATTTTTGCTCACAAAAAGCAGTAAATTTTGACACAAAAATATACAACATAACAATAATGTTCATGTTCAAGAAACAAAGGTACAAATGTTGATATTTCTTCAGACAGGGATAACACTTGCATTTGGGTCGCTGAATATGACCCAGGATATATTACAGAATTGAACCTTGCTCCTATTTCTTGAGCAGAATTTATTGGATCAGGAAACTAAAGCATAATAAATCTAGTTTGTAATTTAGCTCAGGGTTTCTTAATAGGCTCAGACTGGAACGTCTTCATTGTTATTAATTAGTGGAATGGGATGGGAGTCATAGGTTTCTCGACCCTCCTTGACCTACGACATAATGTCACATACACCATAACAATGATATCAGCAACAAAACTCTCCTCTCTAAATTCCTTTAGAATTTAGATATTACTCTTTTTGAGGTTTTACCAACAAACAGATCAGAGATTTACCTTCCAGCCGCTAAGTGAAATTAAAAGCTTCTAGATTATAGGATAATTCGTGTCCCAAGCCAAGCCTCGATTACCTTCGATTTTTTTATCGAACATAAATAATGGAATTTACCGATTTTAGATCACTTTCTGTCAATCATATCATATTATATTATTCCTACGCAGAAGTAAATTAGGCAAGCATCCTGTTTATATGAATGCCAATCATATTGCGTATAACAGCCAGTTTGTGTTGGCATATCAGCCCTAACAATACCTTGACGGACTATTTCATGTTTACAGGAAGGTAATCTTAACCCAATTCTGAAAAGTAAATTCGCGACCGGAATCTGCATGTTCAGTTTCAATTTACTCAGTTTCAGGGAATCTGATGTGAATTCTTTTTATAATAACTTCTTTGAACTAACTTCTAACTTTTATAACTTTTATACTAACTTCCTCGAAGTAACCAGAATAAACATATCTGAATTAAATCAAATTATACGAGTTAGAAATATCAAATGATGGGAAACTTTGTTGTGGAGACCAATATAAGTTATAGCAAAAAATATTTTTGAGAACATTTTCAACATAACGTCATATACGTTAACACACAATAATTATGGCATTAAACATTTGTTTTTATTTTCTTCAAGGCTGTACCAACGTTACTTAAAACAAATGCTAATATATAATATAAAATCTGCATGTGAGCATTAACTTATTCCAAACATTGAGGTAACTGCCACAGTCTACACGAGCATTTAGATTTTTTCATGAAAAATCATCAGGAACTCGATGCCCAATTAACTCCAAGTCTGGAGGTGAGCCAACTCCTGGCTCACTAATTCCATTAAGGCTCAAGCGCCGAACATTACAGACATTAATATATATGATTTGTTGTTTAAAATCGAGATTTCTTTTCTGGAATAAGGCCAGACGAACAGGATACGCCAGCTAGGCAAATTAAATTATTTTATAGTCTATTCGCGTTAAGAACGAAGTGAATGACGTAATGCGTCAAGCCGCATTCGCAGTAACCAATTAAACTATAAAGTGAGCCAAACACTATAGTTACTTCACATTTTTACGCTTAAGTAAAAGATCGTTGGAAAATGAGATCTTTACCACTGTTTCGACAATTTAAATTTTATTTCAGTAGTACATTATTAATGTTACTCTCCTCCATTTTCCTTCCTCCATTACAAGGCCCAAGGTCACTAGGCCGAATAACATTGTTAGTTTCCGGACATTCCTACAAAAATACTCATTTATAAATTAAAATTATTCCAGATACCATATAAATACTGTTTGCATAATAATTAAAATATCTATTCATATTGTTCTGCCTCAATATGAACTTCCTCTCATTAGTTTTTTTATTTTTAGAAAATTTTAATGAAGAGGATACTCCGATGATTTGTTATTGGAAGCAATTAATTAAATTATGCATTACTTACTTTAACTGTTCAAATAATATTGCAAGTTTCACGTTGTTACTTTTTACTGATTATTAACATCCACGATATAACGTGGGGACGACTAAGGTGTTAGGAGGCACCGGTCTTTCTTACTCTACCGCCGTTAACAGTTAAAATCTAATGCACCATACGACATAACTTTTCTTATCTAGTGCACAATTTCCATCATATCCCTGTTTTTGATATTTTTCCACTTTACTTAGAGAGACGGACATATTTTGTTGGACTCACAACGCCAAACGAGCGGATACATTGAACTACTTCTTAAACCAACGCACGGTCGTTGCATGATTCTGCAAACCTGTTGGTTTGGCAGCCTTCATTGTCATGCCATGTTGCTAGTTTCACACGTCGGTGCCGCGGCGCCATGACATCATGCGACCTTCTCTCCAGCCGAGCGTGACATACGCTCGTGCGGTGCAGTGTACCGCGATAGCATACATAACGCCGAACGCTGCATGCGAGGGTTGGATCATGTTCAGCCGTGATTTGCCTCTATGACGACACTTTGCCATCTCTATTATAATTTGCCATCGCTATTTCAGATTTTATATTTTGTTAATAAACCCGCCTCCCTTCAAGGCGCCCTTGGCCCACCCAGGCCTTGGCTTCCGACCCTGCTAGGACATTCGATAATAATTCACAACTTAGCTATTAAATAAGGATAATATAACTACCTTACTTATAATAAAAAAATAAAAAATGTGAAAGTAGGCATGATGGTGGAAGATTAGTGTATAAGTTTTGTTAAGATTGTAGCAATACAAAGTGGATACTATATTATTATTGTATACCGCAATATCCCACAAGCCGTGTTAATACAAACCCAACTTCGGGTTTTTTAACACTGTAATTTATATACTCTAATACGATATTTTTATGAATAATAATAAAAAATTAACACACGGGGCCCATGTGTGTCATTAATAGTATAATTATATAATATAATCAACAGAAAAACTAGCTAATTATAATTATACTAGTAATGACACACATGGCAGATTCGTAGCCGACATGCCAAAATTAAGGTTGCCAAATTAACAAGAAGCTCGGCAAGAAGGGATCCACGGGGACCTTTTGTTCGCCAAAAGGTTAAATTGCTTGGCAAGCTGCATGCCGGCGAGTCACTTTCGGTATCTAAGCTAGTAAACAATTCAGCCGTGACCGAGTACAGATGACATCACGGGCTGACCTCCGCTCTCGCTGATTTACTGCGAATTGATTACATTTATCGGCTATTTATAGCTGTGACATAATATAAAAAAATGTTTCACAAATGTTATTGTAAACTAAAATAATTCTATGTTGTTAAAATAACACTCTCGCCAGCATCATCTTCACAAACATAATAAATGCGATGCGAATGGTGCGAGAGCCATAAAATAGTTTTAACACAACACAATAATATTATGACGATTACTTCGAAAATGTGATTGAAAACTTAATTACTTAATTCGATAACCAGGAATTACAATCAAAATGCAAATCAATATAATATTATGTAGATCCCACTCAAAAAGTTTTCATGTCAATCATCATTTAAGATGCCAAGA
The DNA here is from genome assembly GCA_037179445.1 of Phengaris alcon alcon. Classification (NCBI taxonomy): domain Eukaryota; kingdom Metazoa; phylum Arthropoda; class Insecta; order Lepidoptera; family Lycaenidae; genus Phengaris; species Phengaris alcon. The sequence goes on along the minus strand of JAYRCH010000133.1, from coordinate 194,024 downwards.
CGATACCATTAATAACTTGCACTGTCAAAAAGTTATGATAATAAAGAGATGATTATAATCCGTATTATAATCTTTTAAAAGACCAGATTGTTTTCAGTTCTTTTTTGGATTTCAACAACATTTCGTTCTCCGTTATTACAACCACCAAATATCGTGTAAAGCGAGAGTTAGAAATAGTATAGAAACTCAAATATTTCTAACTCGTGTGAAAATTGTTGCAGGGAAATATACATACAATACATACATACACTGCCAAAATCATTACCCTTACTTTTGTCTTCACCGTAGTCTTGTAAAGATATTGTCATAACAACTTACAAAAAGAGTGATATCCCACCAAAAACATTTTCATGTAAAGTGATGCCAAGACGATACCATATGACTCGCACTGTCAAAAAGGTATCAGATTTCATGTAAAACCAAGCTTCTGACTCTACACGCCCTATCTCTACAAGCACTAACAAACTTCACAAACTCTATCCAAACCCAAGTTATGAGTGTTAAAAAATTCGACGAACCGCTTCGAGATGTCCGGTAGAGCCCTTGCACTTCGCTTGGCTCGTTTTGGCGGAGGCACTACCGTACCCCCAGATAATGAGACACAAATTCTAAGTGACGAATAATGCATATGAAAGTAAAGATATCGAGACATCCGGACAGACATACGGAAGCCGCATAAAAACAGAACTCGTATCGTCTGCAGTACTTGACTCGTGGAGCACTTTACAAATGGTAACTTCAAGAGCTGCCCGCATTCGTTAACGACACACATTATACGAGTACATTTGTATGAATCCTTATACTAGTAAGTGCATTCATAAGAATACTTAGCATAAATACTCCATAAACTGCAAAAGAGTATTATAATTGTAGTACAGTAAACCACTAAAAAGATTTGTCCCGCAGCTTCGTTTGCTGTTTTTTAGCCAAAGCCAAGCCAAAAGGAAGGGTAATGATTTTAGCAGTCTATGTATGTATGTATGTATGTTTGTTCCCTCGTAGCGTCTAAACTACTGGTCCGATTTTAATAAATGAGGTGTCAATAGATTCGTAATGATGCCGCGGGTAACATAGGCTATATAATTTTTTTCAAAATTATGTATTTCGAAAATTAAACCTCAGGTTCTAACATCTAAAAAAATTAAATCGAGATAATTATCACATGTTTGGTATCAAAAGAAAGGTCTTGGCAAGCACACTACAAAAATTTACATAATTTGTATATATATTATATTATATCATATTGTTTAAGTCAAAATATACGTTTAAACTACAATTCGTACAATATTTGTCCAATTTTCTAACGTAACCTATAATAAGACTATAAATATATAATTTATATATTATGTTCCTTCATAACATTATATTTTTTCCTTATTTTTTCATTAAAAAAAAGGATAAGATCAAAATACGATTAAAAGTGAATAAGTGATATACTTGCATTGGTGAAATGAATGAATGTTGAATGATCTCAATTGCGTTTATTGAATATAAATTATAAATAGTTATATTTTATAAATCGTTCTTCGAGTTCAAATCAAGTCCTCATTTACTGTGTATGCTATGGTGAGTTCTTTTTAATTTCAGTTTTTCAGTTACTTTATTACCTTTAAGGTCCTTTAATAAATAATATTAATAATTATTGTTTCCTCGTGATACGGTAATTACTTGATTTAAATTGTAAATAATATACGTATAGTTTTGTATTAGATTAAAGTTAAAACGGAAAAATATTAAATAAAAATATAAGTTTAAAAAACTATAACTCGACTACGTTAAAAAAGGGGTCTAAAAAGGCCGAAACAAGAAAATAATTCAAATAGAAATCCAGAAATGCATAGTTACAAAAATGGTCAAGGTAGAGCCGTGGTCGCACACACTAATGGCGTCATCTAAGCGTCAGTTCACACCGAGATGCGTAACGTCTAGGTAAAACTGAAACTGCGTATATCGTCATGTACGCATGCATACCCCAAGATAGTTGCAGACGGCTGCGATTTGACATCGACTGTCCCGAACAGTAGGTGCGACCACGGCTCTACCTTGACCATTTTTGTAACTAGGCATTTCTGGATTTCTATTAGAATTATTTTCTTGTTTCGGCCTTTTTAGACCCCTTTTTTAACGTAGTCGGGTTATAGTTTTTTAATTTCCGTACTCTAAAACCATTTATGGGTAGAGAATTTTAAAAGTAATATTTTTAAATTTCTTAGCGGATTCATACCTCAACTGTCTGCGTGTTGAATTGCTAAAGTGCGGTCGCGGAGTACGTAGAATTTCGTACTCATACTCTACTCTACATACGCTACTTGTATGTTTCACTCGCGTACGAATATATAGTTATAGCGTTTACACAGGTACGCGGTAGGAGCGGGATAGCAATATATTCTTGATTGAGTGAAAGAGACAAGTACCGATAAGTGAATGTATGAAATTCTATGTGCTCCGCGACTGCACTATACACTATATTATCTGGTATCGGCAGATCAGCCAAACCTAATGGTTGAATTTTATAAACACCAGTGGCGAGGGCTGGTTCTCCTTCACAGGGAAGCCCTAGCCTGTATAATAGGTAGGGATTTGGATGAGGGTCTTCAAAAGGTAAGTGGTAAGTGAAGCCGATAGGAATGGAGTTTTGTGAATCCCACGCCACTGATATACACAGAAGAACTGCATAGTAACTATATGAGGACTAAAATTAGTGAACTAGAGAACTAAAATTGGCATTCGACTTGCAAATGAGGAAATGCAATGAATAGCCCTGTTTATTGCATTTCGTGAGTACGTAAAGTGGTCACACATAAAACAGTCGTAAATATATAATGGACTCAGCTAATATTCACTTATGTACTTAGCCTGTGATGTTCGCTTGGCGCCAACAGGAGAGTTTAGATATTATATTGATTTTGCTAGTATAATTAGAACTCTAAGCTGTCTACAGTGCTGGCGAGATATGCTTTATGTCCTATGTCTGCTAAACATGGTAGTTACATACTAAAACAACTACCTCCGTGGCTGATTGGTTAGCGCGTCAGCGCATAAACCGGAGGTCGCGGGTTCGAATCCCACTGAAATAACAAAAAGTTTTTGTGTATTTCTGGGTCTTGGATGTGTATATGTATTAAAATAATCTTAAATATGTGTGTACTGTGTAGTATAAAAGTATTATAATATAATATATATTTCCGTTGTCTGGTAGGTACCCGTGAATCGTGATGCATACTTAAAACAGATTGACGTAGCACGTAGTGTGAAAGCGTCCACGTATACACGGTGAAGATACTGTAACATTTTATCATAAAATACCTGGATAAAGTGGATATAGTTCATTTTGTATTGCGTAATATAAAAATATATAGTAATTAATATATTAGCCGTCCGTGCCTGGGGAACTAGCCTGGCGAGAAGAGCCGGCGCGGCGTAACTCGAAACTCGCGCGGGGCCAATTAAATTGTTCTTTTAAAATAAAATAAAGGTATATATAACAATGTTATGACTAAAACTACATAACAATAGTGCAATAGTATATAGAACTAGCCTTGCAGAGGGCCACCTCATTCCCAAGGTGTGCATCATTCATGAAATCATTAAGATTATATTATATAGGCTTTAGCACACAAACGTTCTTTGACTCCTTTTTAAAATAATATTAAGTTGTGTTTGTTGTGTTTACGTTCAAACCTTTCTATTAATAAAATTAATAGAAAGGTTTTGAACGTAAACATTGGCCTTTAAACCTTAGAGCATTAATCCAACTGGAATTACTGGATGCTCTATGCTTTAAACGAATTCTTTACTTTACTAAGTCTAGTCACTGATACATCAAGCTTATGCTTACTTGGAGTATTTCTATTGTGGCTTCTTTCTTTTCTTTTTTAATAGGCTTTAATTTCTTTTAACATATTATAATACATTTGATAGAACATACTAAAAAGCTACAGTTAAGACCTTACTCTATGTTCCTTATTCTACGATAAAGAAAATCGCAAGATCAAGTCGTCAGTGACCCCTCGCTATTATTCATTTTCAAATACATTCGCAATAGAAGTTTTCGTGTAAGGCAATACCTCCTACCAAATAATAAAGTGAAGACAGAGCATTGTCAAACAAAAACTGTGGCCGGTTTTTTTATTACCCGAATGGGTTATGTATTCCGCGCGTATCTTGTTTGTAAATTACTTTATTCCCACGTATCTTCCAAACGGATAAATGGATTTCGACAATTAAATCTTTAGACTTGTCTCAAAAACCCAAGTATCCTTAGATAGCTAGTTTAAAGAAAAAAAAACAAAATGGCGAATTTTGGCGCCAAATTGTAAGTAGTTCAAACATTTTTTTTTTACCAAACCTATTGAGTAGGGTATCAAAATAAAAGAAATTAAAATGAGATTTCGAAGGCATACATATGTCATGTATCTAAATTTAATCAGGAATAATTACAACTATTTTAATTAAATAATTCGGATAAATTTGTAATCAATGCATTCAAATAAGTAGTCGTATGTTTGGTTTAAATCGACCAAGTGTGTGTTGGATAGATAAAAAATAAAAAATAAAATATATATATATTTTTAAATAACCCGACTGCAAAAAAACATTCCTAATTAACGGCACTAAAAAGACCGAAACAAGATTGAGCTGAAAGCCTAAGTGAAATAATTGACATTATGTTTGGTAGCAGGCGGGACCCATTTATTTTTGTACGATTTATAATTTGCAAATGGGTCCCGCCTGCTACCTAGCATAATGTCAATTAATTCACTTAGGCTTTCAAGGTAAAGCGTAGTTTCGCTAATAACACGGCGAGGCGTAGCGCACAGTCCAGACCGGCCTCACTGTGTGGTTCGCAGAACTCTGCCTTCAGTCTTCACATTTCATTTGGTCTGAGGGCAATACACAGAGCCGCCACCTACAACCCTCATCAGCGAAGCAGCACGCGCAACAACCGCAACCTATACAAAAACCGTCCGTTTTAATGACGTCGAATAACACACATAAAATTTCACAACATGCCATCGGTCAATTTAGCTGTAGTTTTAACTTCACAATTCACGTGGCACATGTAACTTTAATTAAAACTTTTCTTTTGTCTAGGACTTAAACTCGTGTCGTGTCGCAACTCGCAATGTAAATATGTGTACTTGCTGATACATATAATTAAAAATTCGCGTCGACATATTTTCCACAGTACTATTTAAACATTGAGGTGCTTGTTGCATATTATAACATTAATAAGAAGTACAACTATCAATGTCATATTTACAGATGTCACAAGCACAGTCTTATCTAGTTAGTATAATTTAGTTAGCCAAAAGGCTATATATAGTGTAGAAGTATCTGTGCTAAGCGTCTCTCTCGTATGTACCAATAAAGGAGAATATAACAATTGTTGCTATATTATTATTATCACCACTCAAGCGTAAGAAGGATCTGTAAAAGCCAAGACGTCGTAGATCACAACAGTGCTGTGGTATTCGTAGCGAATTAGTGGAGGCCAGTGCCCACACAAAATAAAGTGTAAAAACATATACTACACTATAATAAGTAGGTACTTATTATAGTGTAGTATATGTTTTTCTATGTCTACCTACTATAAAGAGGCCAGATTTCTTTGGTTTTATGTTTGTGTGCATTGAATAGGCTCCCAAACTAGTGGACCGATTTTGAAGTAGATCACGAGGAAGGACATAGGCTAGTTTTTATCGTGGCACAATGTATCTTACATTCCCGCGTACATACAAATCCCGCGGGATTTTCTTTTACGCGTACAAAGTTGCGTCCAACATATACAAGTACTAAAATTATTATAATATGAAAATAACAACTCCAAGTAAGGTAACAAGTAGATCAACGTAATAATAATCAAAAGTTAAAAATTATAACTCGACTACGTAAATAATACATAGCCTTAGGTGTTACCCGTGCCATTATTTACGCATCTATTGACATCTACGGTGGAACAAACATACCCTTCCTTTTGGCTTCGCCGTAGTCGGGTAAAAAAGGCAAGTAGACGGAACACAGCAAGACAGCAAGAATACTGTAAACTAAGTTTTGCAGACCAGAGTTATAGAAAACGCTCTATACTACTGTTGTAGGAAACGAGAAAATATCCCCAAGCCAGGCCAACGCCCTAGTCACAAAACTAATTCCACTTTCCGCGTATCTCTCTCTAGGCCGCTCCCCGGCGCGCGGCGCTCTGTAAAGTGTAAACACACCCTGATGCTATTAGCCGACCATGGCCATTGTATGATACTATTGCAATTGTATACTATACTGGACTGGATGTACAATCTCCTGAACACTCGTAAAACGCAATCATCGGTATATTTAAGCATATACATAATAGTACCTGGTTAACCGAGCTTTGCTCGGAGCTCTAGTAGATAAAAAAGAAGAATAACAAAAATATTTTACCGGTGTTCGAACCCATTCCGAATTTTCGAACAACGCAAAAATTAACTATACTGCCAATCGGACTGACGCGGACGTTACAGAATTGAAATTATTGATATATATTGTTGCACGACGAAAGAAAAAACATATATCTTAAAAATGCGCAATTTGCCAGGGATAAAACATAGCTGGACCGATTTTTCCCCCAAAACTCTCTGCATACTAAATTTCATGTAAATACTTGCAGCCGTTGCTGAGATAACGATTATATATATACAAGATTGTGTCGTTTAAAGTATAAGATATAAATATAATCATCACTGATTAGGTGTTTCTGTAGCTACAGAAATAAATGGAAATAAACAAGTGCCATTCGGACTCGCCCACGAAGGTTTCCGTACAATACGGCAAAACATTCACGTTTGTTGTATAGAAGCCCCACTTGAATATATTTATTTTATTCTGTTTTTAGTATTTGTTGTCATAGCGGCAACATAAATACACCTTCTGTGAAAATTTCAACTGTCTACTGAAGGGGTCAGCAACCTTTTGAGTCGGAAGAGTCAAAAATTACAATTAACAAAATGTCTAAGTTTTTGAAAAGCCACAAATTTTTTTCTTGCCAACAATACATAAATAAATTCTACCATAAATAAAGTTTATTATAAAAAACTAATCTATTTGTTCATAAGAACTGGTGAAGACACTAAAACTGTCTTGGGTTGGAAGCGCATTAAAACCTACATAGAAACATCGTATTGTTTGATTACAATGCGAGCGAGCGGAGCGCGCGAGACTTTTTTTTTGTCTATTGTACAGGTTAAACTTTAAACGTCGAAAGATTGTACACTTGGGAAAATATAATAAAATCAACAGCCTAAAACAGAACGTCGGCACAAAATAATATAGTACATATCATGTTGTTTTTATTTATTGCTTCTGAATTCCGAGATATGCGTAATTGAGGCGCAAGGCCGCACGCGGAGGTCCACGTCGCGTCGCCTACGCCTTACGCCGCCTCTTCTCTGCGGGGAAAATAGCTTTTCCAGTCAAAAGTCAAGTCAGCCGAAGTGGCTGTGAGATAAAAATGGTGCCTTATCTTCGTTCATCGATTCAGAACGATTTTCAAACTTTTTTTTTTTAATTAAATAAACTATATTTGCGTATAGTACTAAAGAGCCGCAGCTCCACATGTGGATCGCGAGCCGCAGGTTGCCGACCCCTGGTCTAGTGTCTAGCTATCACGGTTCATGAGATACAGCCTGGTGACAGGCGGACAGACGGAAGGACATACAGACAAACCGCGAAGTCTCAGTATTAGGGTCCCGTTTGGACCCTTTGGGCACGGAATCCTAAAAAGTTATTTAACTTAAAATTATCATAATTCAAATCAAAATTGACGAAAGTATCACAAAAATTAGAATAGTAAACTTCTAAAATCTAGCTACAAAGTCGAAGTTTTAGAATTCTGTGCTGATATTCGTAAACGTTTCCAGAGGCTAGGTCAAAGGTGAACGCGCCTCGTTCATTCATCACAGTGTAAATAGGGTCCGTAGTTCATTTTAACGGTAATTGTTACTTTCACTCCAGTAATGAATGGATTGTATTGGCGCACAATTGATTCATGTTAGCGCAACTATGTATATTAATCGTTTCATTATTTTTTACCCGACTGCTCGACTCGTTTTTGATAAATGATACGTCCGTCCATCGATTCCTCGTCATAGCGCGAATGTCATAGAAAGGATAAAAATTTTGAAAATCAAAATGGCCGATTTGGGACACCATAATGCGAAAAGGAAAAGTTAAAATTTACAAACTATGTCAAGTGGGGTTCGTGATGTGCATTAAAAAGGTTTTTCAATCAGAGTTAGGATCGAATAGAATCGTTTAGGAATCGATAGAATCGTTTAGGATCTATAACAATTTAAAGTTCGTTAGTAACGATTCTCACTTTCTAGGCTTGCCAGGACTGATATTGCTACCTACGGCTCTGTTGACTGCAAAATATGGTATTGAAGTAAAACAAAGACAAACTAAAACTAAAAAGCGTAAAATAAAATAAATTTATTAAAAAATAGAAAAACCAACTGCGTAAAAACTGAAAAGAAAAAAAAACAAGTGCGAACTCGGGACCCATACGGCAACCGTCGTTTTTCTATGGAAATGACAGACGACGTATGAGAAACGACGATTCCCGAAAGCCATGGAGGTCGTGGTCGTACTGTACATTGTATTGAAGATGGATATGAAAAGAAAACTAGAGCACCGACTAAAAATCATTATTGTGATTCTGAGATAATATTAGGTGTTTACATAATATGAAATTGGCGTTTTGTAAAGGAGGAACATAAAGTCGATTTTTTTTAAACATAATATGTTTTTGTAATCAAAGTATATACCATTGCTATCTATGCACTTTTGCCATCTCATAGGTAGTTCATTGATTCCTTTACTAAAAGAACCATTCGGAGAGGAATCAATAAAATCTTTGAAGGCGCTTTGAACTGCCCCATCGGAGTAGAATTTTTTCCCTTGCAAGAAGTTATCCAAATTTTTTTTAAAAATACAGTTGGTAATCTGTTGGAGCAAGGTCCGGGGAGTACGGTGGATGTCTTAGACATTCCAATTGAAGCTCCTCTAATTTGGTAGCCGTCTGTAGTGCAGTGTGTGGTCTAGCGTTGTCCTGAAGCAGCAGTAGCCTAGAGCGAATGACCAACCTCGGTTCTTTAGCAGCTAGTTTTACCATCATGATTTGCAGTTGCTGGCACTAGACATCTCCCGTAATCAGTGACCAGATGAAGGCCAGATGTAAGAAAGCTGTAGTGGACGACACCGGCACTAGTCTACCAAACGCTCACAAGTAACTTTTTTTGAGTCAATTTTAGCTTGGCTTTGGCTGGTTCGCCAGGGTTCAGCCATTGCGATGAGCGTTTCAGATTATCGTACAGGATCCACTTTTCATCGCAGCTAATAATTCGATTTAAAATCCCTTCATTAATGTGCCGGTTGAGTAATATAACGCAGCCGTTTACGCGCGTTTGTCGGTTTGCTGCACTCAATCCATAAGGTTTCTTTCAAGCTTTTTCACCTTCCCAATTTGCTTCAAGTGGATTAAAACAGTTTTACCACTAACACCGCAGCCTGCAGCTAACTCGGACGTGGTTTGCGATGGATCCGCTTCCACAACAGCCTTCAATTCTTCATTATCAACTTTGGTCTCCGGCCGTCCATGGGGCTTGTTCTGCAGGTCGAAATTTCCAGAACGAAAACGTTGGAACCAAAAACGCACTGTGTTTTCTTTTACGACACCGCCGCCATACACATCATTATTCCTTCGAGCCGTTTCTGCAGCACTGGTGCCATGATGGAACTCGTACTCGAAAATAATACGACATTTCAAGTTTTCGATTTTGTTAAGGGCAGCCATGACTAGCCTTAGGAATGGAATTTATACAAGTCGACTTTTCTATAGCTACACATACTATCTCTTCACGCTACGTTATGAGTACAGAAGAAAGCAGAACGAAGAAGCCATGACTCATGCGGAACCACGATAAAGAGCCTAAGAGTAGACATCGATTTTCATCTTAAACCATGAGCAATTACTGCAAATGCCAACTTTTACGTGCGTTATGTTCCAAGGGCTTGTAGGATTTGTAAACATCTATTTCAGGTATAAACAACTTTAATCAAACTCAAGGCTAGTTCACAGATGTCGTTTTGTACTTGCACTTGATCCTACGCCCTTATCAGTTTTTACCCAAATGATTTTGCAGAAAAAGCAATTTGTTAGATAAAAGGTGAACATTTAGATTTTGTGTTGCAACTTGCAAGATACATTAATGTTGTCCTTGACCTTTTCATGCAAATGCAAATTCTTTTGGAGAAAAGTTTTATGTTGGGAATAGGTGAGGAGATTCCGTTTTTGCAACAAAAAAAATCATTACAGACCAAATTACATGTAACTTTCAGTTGAAATAGCTGACACATATAGTCGGGCAATAAATAACCCAATTGCGAGGATCTGACCCAGCGACCTGGCCGATCGATGCAGCTCCAGCTCTGCTAATTGTTCTCAATGAAACAGAAATGCGCTCTACAAATTAAATCGTTCGTTGGCTAATACAATTTACTGTTCCTGGTTCCTGGACCGGCTTGAGTAATGGCTCCATCCGTTCTGAGTATAGAGTCTGCAACAGATTAGAGATTTTCTTTTGATAATGCCGGCCCTTGTGCAACAAGGTTTTGTGAAGTATAACGTACTAATTAAATTACAAATTCAATTAATATAATAGGTGTTATCAATTTTGTATATCACTACTATTAGGTAGTAATGGAGAGTATTACATCGCGAAAGGGGAACATTTCTGAACCCTGGCTAGGTCACGCTTCAGCGGCATGTCCGGAAGCGAGGACCGTAACCGAAATAGGTTGGGAACCTAGTGTGGATGTTGAATAATTACTGCCCATCCTAAACACGAGTATTTATAATGCAATTTAAAAAAATAATTATGCAACCAGCATTACCAGGTTCGTCGAATTTAATACCTAAACTTTACCATATCTCAATCATTATAGGTCTTATAGGATTCAAAGAATTTAATAGCTTCGACATGTCTAGATCATTAGGTCTTATAAGCGTAACTAAAGTATGGTTTAGCACTGGCCAATTGTACTTTGGATACATGCCTTGAATGCAAATGTATGTTTAGTATGATTGCCGTGTTCAATACAAAAATGGGCACGTTATAAATCTGTGTATTGGCCTTACTTCTAGGGCCATATATGGAAAGAACAGACGAGGCGCGTTACCAGCCGCCTTATCAAGAATGCGCAGCGCCTTATCATATAGAATCGAAAGTAAATTAAGCAAATATAATATACTCAATTACGTAGACCCTTCGATGCGTCCTTAATTCCTTATTGCCTTATTATAGATCAAATACTCTGGTCATCATTAAGTACAGCGGTAATGGAGCGGTATTTTTAATTTTTCAGTCCGAGCGTACCACATACTCGTTAACTACACTTACTACACATTTCCTAGGATAGCGTTGCCCGTCATAAAGCGGCCGTCATATAGCGGTCGGCACGGTAATTGTCGCCGATTGTTTCACCATAGAAGAAACAGAAACAGATAAACAGCTACATAATTAGCTTTCGATTTGATTGGTGTGTCCACGATTGTTTGGAAAAATTGTGGGCAGTTGAAGGAGACGTCAAATTTTTCAAATTTGGATCGATCTGGATCGTTCGATTAAAGCAATTTCTCTGTACGTAAGTATAAATATTTTCTACTCTGTGGTATTACGGCCGCTAGATAACGGCAACGCTATCCTAGGAAAACAGAGCTTGAGCGCAAGTCGGCCGCGCCGTATAATTATTCCCGAGGCCCGAGATTCAATGCTCAGTACTAATGCACACGTAATACTCGTACATCTTGCGAACCTTTTCTCAGTAATAGAATAGCGGAATAAAACAAATTGTCCTCCCGGGGACTGAGTTGGCACACAAATAATATATATCTATACTAGCTGTTGCTCGCGGCTCCGCCCGCGTAAGTATAGTATCCCTCGGAAACACTACTTTTTCGGGATAAAAAGTAGCCTATGTTTTAATCCAGAGTCTAGACTACTACCATACCGAATTTCATCGAAATCCGTTCAGTAGTTTTTGCGTGAAAGCGTAACAAACATCCACGCTTTCACATTAATAATATTAAGTATAATATAATATATAGTATTAATATAATAATAATAGTAAGGATAGTAAGGATTATGTCTAGAAGCGTAGCCAACATTTGAAGCGCTACTCACGACGGTTGGCTTTATTGGTTGGGATTCAACTTCCAACCCCACTGTAGACAATAATAACTACCCACATAAAGGCATCGCAAATCAAAAACTTTCCGATTTAGCCCCGAACGTCCCCTTCATATATAGGGGTGATGTCAAGCTATCGATTCACAAAAAAAAAACAAATTATCATCAAATAAAATTTACATATTTTCACGACGCGACGGTTTTATATTCCGCGCGGCTACCGAACTTTATTCAACCAAATATTTGATAGGTTATGAAAGCGACGTCATTACAAATTCGTATCTATGTGATTGATATGATATTATGTCTTGCATGCTTCCTCTTAGTCCAAAAGTGTTCCTGTGTTCCCGAGGTTGATGACAAAGTTCTTTGTTTACGTACCTAAACGCCGTCATATCCCGACCCGATACAATATCATAATTGGATTGTGAAGCCGCGGTTCGCCATCCGATATGTTGGATCGATAGAGTGAAAACAAAGAACGCAACCACTCCTTCTAACCTATACAAACACAGGGGTCCTTAGTCCCGATTCTAATGTTTAAATTATAGACATTTTCTACTGAGCTTTCCTTTGAATCGATTGCTAGAAAATGAAAGAAGTCCTATAAATGTTTTCAATAAACTTTAGTACAGTATTTTTTAATCCACAACCCCCTTTAAAATGAGACTATTACGACCATTTAAGGCTGGTTACATCGCACGGAATGTTTATTACACTTTACAATATACATGGTATAAAAATTCTTTGAAATAACTACTGCAGTGTGAACAATTATTGCAATTACATTTCCGACGGAAAAGTTAAGTTCGTGAAACAATACATTACACGAAATTATAAACTCATATTGTTCCCGTTCCGTTTACAATAAAACCAGACACAATGTGACTCCGAAAAAAAAACCAAGGCAGCAGTCATTTCAGATACATTTAGCAGGAGTGGTGGGAAACAAAAGACTGTGTTAACGTGGGAATCCTTCGAGGCGCTCCTCACAATGAAACTCCTCGTACGATATTAAGCCTTATTTTCCTAAGCTTAAACCCCTACAAAATAAACTTGAGCCATTGAAAAATACACCCTAGGTTCGGGGTGTAAGGTTTGTTTAACGCGTGACGCTTTCCCCACAATCTTCTGTGTAGCTAGTGGGGTAGACCGGAAAAGCGGCGGGACCTAAGGAAATGAGGGAACTGAGCGCACGTTACCAGTCGAGTTGGGTGTTTGTGTCGTGTGTGTCATGTGCCTAAACTTGTGACGTATTTCGCACGAAGTTAGAATGTGGTTCAGATTCGATAGCCTGATGATAATATGTAATAATGATACGGTATTTTCCTGTATTTTTTTATTACATAAATGAATAGTGCTCTGAAAAATAAGACGAAGAGAAAGTTTACAAAAGGAATAGTACACTAAAAATCAAAATTTTCAAAGATATTGCGGATTGTTTGAAGCACTTTTGTGAGTCTCGTGAAAACGCCCCATATAAAAGTCGTACTAGTAGGTGACGTCACACGCTAGTATGTTGCTACGAAATGTATGGCCATATACGACGACGACGACCTCTATGGCTCAGTGGTTCAGCGCGTCGGTGCTCAAGCCGGGGGTCGCGGGTTCGAATCCCGCCGAAGGAACAAAAAGTTTTTCTGTGTTCCTGGGTCATGGATGTGTATTAAATATGTGTATAATATATGTATAGTATAAAAGTAAATATATGTATAGTATAAAAGTATTAAAATATATACTTCCCGTTTTCTGGTACCTGTAACACAAGTTCTTCGGATACTTAGCATGGGGCCAGAGTGACGTGGTGTGAGGTCCATACTATTATTATTATTATTATATGCACAAAATGTCTGATATCTCGTAATTTTGCGCGTTTATGTTGATACATACCATAGTAAATCTTTTTGTATTTGATGTAAGTAAACTAATTATGTAGGTTGTATACACTAAGTAATGTATTAAAAAAAAATTTAACTTTTTTAAAAAAATATTACAAAACTACACAAAAAATCCTAATTCTTTTTACTTTTTTCAAGTTGTTCTAATTATTTACACACACCGGCATATTAAGCGGAACATAAAATAATGGTTTTATCAGTATCATATAAGGTTGCTGGTTTGTTTATACGTCATTTAATTTAAAAAGAAATATTTTCAAATTAAGAAAACAACTGAACATCACATTTTATGCAATTGTTTTAATTTTATTCAAATACACCTTATATGGAGCGAACTTCGAGTATTTCTTCCTTCGGAGTTTGATTTAAAATTTAATTGAAATACTGTTTTTTGTTAGTTTTTTTTTAATCGCGTATCTTTTTGGAGTTGAGGACTGAATTATGCCTGACTTAGCCCCAACGGAGATTGCCAGGGCACTCGAAATGCGAAGAAATGGTCAAACCTACAGAGTGATATCCAGAGATCTTCGTCGACCAGTTTCAACGATCCATCGCAGTATCCAACGGTTCAGGGAGACCGGTACTTATGTGAAAAGAGCAGGACAAGGCAGAAAAAGACGCACTTCGAGTAGGGATGATCGTTTCATTCGGCTTCGTGTACGTAGGAACCCCCGTTTGACGGCCGTCCAAGCCCGACATGAGTTAGAAGCAGTGCGGGGTGTAACCGTAAGTGAGCGTACGGTACGAAAAAGGTTCGAAGAAGCTGGTTTGGGTTCATTTGTGCTCGCCAAGGCTCCAAGGCTCGAGGTAAATCATCGTAGAAACAGGTTAACTTTTGCTAAGGAACATCTACTTTGGAACGCGGACCAATGGAGTAAGGTATTATTTAGTGATGAGTGCAGAATTCTCTTAAATCAAATTGACGGCAGGCAAAGAATATACAGACGCAAAGGAGAACGATACATTCAGACAAATTGTGAAACTACAGTTGCATACGGTGGTGGATCAATAATGGCTTGGGCGGGCATTTGTTTGGGAGCTCGCACAGACTTGGTAGTGATTGACAGAGGGAGTCTGACTGCAGACCGCTATATCAGAGAAGTTTTAGAAGAAAATGTCTTACCGTTTGCCCCATATATCGGTGACGATTTTGTTTTTATGCAGGATAATGCTCGGCCGCATACCGCTCGGGTAACTCAAGCTTATCTTAATGAATATGAATAATCACTGTTATGGAGTGGCCGGCGAGATCACCGGATATGAACCCAATAGAACACGTTTGGGACTTGCTGAAAAGAAAAGTTAAGTCCAGAATTCCAGCTCCTGCCATTGTGGGTGAACTGCGAATCGCCGTAGTTGAGGAATGGCGGAGACTATCCCAGGAGACCATCGATAACACCATTCTCAGTATGCCTAGACGGGTAGAAACTTTAATAAGAGCACGTGGAGGAAATACGCGATATTAATCACCATTTTTCTAATTTAATTAATTGTTATTTTAATATTAATTTTCACTTTTCCCGGTTACATGAAAAGTTCAAAAATGTACCATTTTTCACAAATAGCCTTTACTCGCAAAATCTGTTCTTAATGTGATCTCATTTTAAGTACAACAAATGAAACTTTAAATAACAAAAGAAGTGTAGTAAGTAGCTTTTAAAATAAAACCATATTTTTTTAATTATGGACCTTTTTTTGTGTTCCGCTAAATATGCCGGTGTGTTTATATAGGGTCTAATTATTTCTTAATTTATTTAAAAAAACTAAATTTTTACATGTTGTCAAATACCCAATTTGTAATAAGCGATTACAGGAACTGACACCTATTTTCACATTTACCTGAAACGAACAAAGGAAAACAATTAGATATTTAACAACAATACTAATAACCAAGAGCATGTCACGACATGTCTAAGGGGGGTTCCGTACCTATCAACGCGCCAATAAACAGGTTTTCTTTGAATTACTTCGAAAGTTATTGTCTTTCTAGCTCAAAATAACTTTCCTAAAGAGCATGATCTATCAGTATGCAAACTTACAAGTTTATATCTCTTATAATTTAGAAATGCCAGGGGGGGGCCAACTTGTTGACCACTTTGGACGCCGATTACTCGAAAATGGTTGACTTTGTAACAAAGTCGTGTATGAAACCTTGCCTTTATTTTAAAATACCTATTCAAAGATACCCCACACGATGGGGTAGAATGAAAAAATATTTTTCATCCCCACTTCACATGTATGGAGGAGAGCCACCCCTAAAATGTAAAATTATTACTATTTTATGATGCCAAAACCGAGATCCATAGAGTATTTGAGTATACCAAATTTCATTTTCATAATTATACAATTTATATTCATAATTACAGAAGCTACAGGCGCGGACAGAGCGAAACTACAAGGGTTCCTTGAGTATTACGGAACCCTAAAAAACTAAAAATGATTAATAATAATTAGAGATTATCATAAATGCAACCACCTCGACTAAAAAGTTTATGGAGGGGCCTAAAACCAAATACCTACGCACTACAAACATAAAACTACCTACATAAAAAAACCACACACCGCAACAGCTCGCCTTACAAAAGGTAAGGCGTAGTTTCGTTACATGTGACACTGTGTAACTACACGCCACGCCGCGCCGACGTGTAATTTAGACCGGCCTCACTGTGTGGGTCGCAGAACTCTGTCTTCACTTTTTCATTTGGTCTGAGGGAGGGGATTGTAGACTAGTTTATCTCTAAGTGTATGTATGTAAAGTAGCAGTTATAAAATCTATTGTATTCTCTTCAAATTACAGATCTTCTAATATTTGTTTGTCATCATTAGAATTGATAACAGTTGTCGTAATCGTGTACTAATGTTAATGTACCCATCCATTTAGACTGATAATGAACTACTAATAAAACTAATATGTGATAATGAGCCGGCTTATGCACTAAAGTCAATAAGAGTCCATTCAAACCGAAAAGAAACGATACGCGACGTGGTGCTGCAATTTTAAGACAGCCATTCAAAATTGAACTTTACACACAAGACACAAGTTTCATTGTAAGAGTTCGAATGTCAGGTTGCACCGCGATGCACAGCGCATGTGCATTGTGCAGTGTATGACTGATTTCAAATGATACGTGTGTATTTTTTTGTAGTGAATAAAGTTCAATTTCCAATAGCTATCTTAAAAATGCAGCGCCGCGTAGCGTTGCGTATCGCGGTGTTAACTGACCCTAACTCCGTATACTTTAGTTTCGGTTACATCTTGAACAACATTACATAAGGTTAGTCAGGGCAAGGGGCGGGGGGTTTCAACCCTTTTAATGAGTTTTTACCCTTCTGTCGGAGTAAACAATGTTAAGTAGAATAGGTATGTCGAAATTATCAAACTCTTATTTACTTCATATGATTACTCTAGATGAGAATATTTTGTATAACGCACTAAGTATATTTTGTCTATTTATCTCCAATGATTCTCGGGAAAAGACTATAATAATATATTATTTTGAGTCGGTGTAACACTGAGTCATAGCTAATTAAAACAGAGGTCAGATAATGATGTCATAATGTCAGTTACAAAATAAATACGCTAAATATACATCACCAGTTTACGTATTGAATACAGTCAATGTTGTATCTCGTGAGTGGTGACTGGTTATTGGATTGGGATGATTTGGCATCTGGGATGAATTCATAAACTGCATTGTATGCTTTCGAACGTCTTATCAAGTACTGGGTGTGTATTATGAGGTCTTGTAGCAAGCAGTATTACTTTAACATTACTTTTGAATTTCATATAAGCAAACATGTTCTCTATTTATATAGACAAGAAGATATTTTTAATTTGCGCGAAATCTAAAAGTAATGTTAAAGTAATACTGCTACAAGACCTCATGATACACCCCCCCTGTGCACCAGTGCTGGACGCTGCTGCACAGTAGCATACGGGCTTAAGAGTTAAAGACACGCGAGCAAACAAAATGGCAGAAGCAAGGCATACCCCGTTCAGATCCAACTAAACATAAACAAAATGACAATAGTACATTATAATCCTACCAATTGAAATGTCACTTAATTACCGTGCAATACAGTAATACAATGTCACATTAATTAGGTCGAATTTAATGTTTTAACCGCCTTCCCACAAAAGAGGCGGTCATTACGTTTGGATTGAATTGGATCTTAGGGGCTAGCACGAACAATTGACAAGTACGTTTTCGTAACGTTATCGAATGTCAATTGTATAGGTCTATATGATGCTGTCATAATTGTTTCATTACATACGAAAAAAATAATATAACATTATTTTGAAACCTAAATTAATCCTACAATTTTTTTTTTATAAAAATACTTTTGTATCTTCTCTTGTTGATAGATTATCTGTGCTGTGACTTCATACTAGTACTATTTGTAATCTGAGCTATAGTTCGTAGTAGTAAAATGGCGGTGTTACGTTCCGTTTGACGTTTTGACATAAACTACTTTTTAAGAAGTCTTGAACTATTTATTTACAGAAACGTTCCGTTTCACTACTATAATATATGTGTATAGTGTGTTTGTGTCGTCACATCCTTGCCGGAAGTTACTTCGAGGTGTTTTCATCAGTAAAAATTAAAACAACAAAAAACATATTTTTAAATCAACCTTATTTATCAATTTTCAGTTTTTAATTTATGATATCGCTAGAATACGTTTTCCTTAGCCAAGTGCTAAAGGAAATACAAGGAGTATTTCCTTTAGAATGTATGAAATGAAATATGAGTCAAGTAGCCTATTGTCCCTGTCATTATAGTTTAGTTATTGTCATTATAGTTGTAAGTGTATAGCCCCACAGAACAGTCTGTAACAGAGTATAGCAAGTTTACTTCTAGCGAGTGCACATTACAGTATCTGGTAATACAAATGTTCAAACTCTAAATGTTATTACTTCCATATAGGTTATCGAATAACAACTGTCCTACATGATGCCTACCACCGGGTCGGACTTCGGAAACTAGCCCGGCGCACACGCACATGTGAAATTCACGTATTTTATGGCCAAAACTGGTGAAAACAAACTTAGGCCGATTCAAAAATTGTAACCTAATTTTGAAACAAAACATAAGACGCCATCTAATAATGATCTGTAAAACATTTGACAACTACTATTCAGACACCCAGAACACTCGATATGAACAGTTTTGCTAATAATAGGGTAGTTTGTCACAATTTGGAACATCTGTTTTCACAACAACGTTTTTAAACGTTATTTAGTTGATATTAGGTGTAAAACATGATGGAGTATATACCTTCGGGCGAGAACAATAATCCTGAATAAAAAAATTAAATTTGAATTAAAACGCTTACATTAGTTACGATTTTATAGATATATAGTTTTGAATGGAAGGCTATACATTAGCCCTCTTACTAATAAAAATATTTACACAACGGATAACTTAAACAACGTTGCTATCTTTTTCTATCATGTGACATTTCCAACGTATCAGACAAAGACAGCAACGTTGTTTAAGTTATCCGTTGTGTAAATAGTTTTATTAGTAAGGTGGTAGCGGTTTACTTTTTTTTTGAAATAGTGAAAAAGTTCATGCTCAATTGCAAAGGCGATAAGAACCGGCATAAGAAACTCGCGTGTTCGGTTAATGTAAAATGTTAGTGGACTGTCTTGGTATGCGATGACTGATGATGCACAAATGCATGCATGCGAAGGTCTACAATGTAGGAACTTGGCAGTTGGCAGTCAATCGGGGTCAACAGCCCGTTATCACATACGTTTGCGCGCCGACAATTAGTATTCACGGCACGGCGCGCGACGTATCCGTACTCTAACCGCTAACGTGAGATTATCGATATTACGAGAGCCTCATGACTGGCGAACATTTTAGTTTTTCAAGTAATTTCATTTTACAATTCAGGCCTTTTAACTCCCTAAACTAACAAAATGATCTAAGCCGTTACTTATTGTTTTTTTAAAGTTGGACATGAATTGATCATGATTTTTTTCAGATTTTTCGCTAATGCGCTAATGCTAATTCGAAAAAATGCGCTTTAAAGTTGAATTCTCACAAACGTATACCTAAATTAAAAATTGTCTTGGGAACCTCTCATTGATGTTTTTAAAAGACCTTACATATCTAATTAAAACACAATAAAATGTTTTGCGTGATTTTATTTTATCACGTTAGTACACGGCGTGGTAAATACACATTCATATGCAAAGTTTCATCTTTCTAGCACTAAACGTTTGGGAGGTAGGCCAAATCGGACAGACAGATATGACGAAACTATTTAACCTAAACATAGCATTTATTGTATAAAATTTGAAGTTAATTTCTTACAGACAATGTAACTTCATTCGAAAGTATGTACATAACTCTTAGCACAAAAGAATTTCTTCAACAAGTTGGCAAAATATATTACGTGTATCAGACGGCCGATGGGGACAGTGCCAAGACTTGGAGCTGAAATGCCACATGCAGTGAAAACCAATGAGAAAGAAACATTGCACGGGAAAAATATTAGAGCCTGTAAGCCGAATAAGTATCGAAGAACGGGGCAAGACAATAATACAGTGTGTGTCGTCTCGGAACTAAGAGTATTTAACAGCAGACAATATTATGTTTATATTAATTTAAATGACAATGACGAGCTAACCAATAGGGGGGTGGCCTTTGGGGGGGTTAGGTTGTGTTTGGGGGCTCGTAGCTCGCGGGGATGAGGGTTGCGAACTGACCCACAAAAGAGGGGTTTCGTGTATAAAATTAAGCCTATTATCTGCTGCTCTTAGTCGAGATGACACACACTGTATAGCCTGTAAACTGAAATGATGCCAAAGTATCGAAAAACATTGCTTGGTAAGATACAGAGCGTGTAAGCCGAGTAAGTAGCAAACACCTCACGGGAAGAGATACAGTGCAAGCATGTAAGTCTGTAAACCGATGCCCATTTCGCGTTACAACATCCAACGAATTCCGCGGTTCAGCTACGTTACCCTCACGTCACACGAGAGACCGCGGTTTGTGTGAGATATCAGATGGCACGAGATTTCTGTTTCATACGATTACAACAAATCATCGGCAGTCTTTATTGGTATCATTCTACACACACTCCAACGAACAACATTTAGAGTACTTTCAGCAGGGCCTCATCAAATGTTATTTTAATAAAAAAAATATCTTTATTGGCAAATAAACATCTTAATACAGTGTTAAACCCGACAAACTGCGTCACAGTTTGTCGGCAGGTATTGCGCTCGTTTTAATGACATCTTTTTAAACTTGTTAACTAAACAATAACTATAGTAAAAATATATAATAATGTTTATAAGTCCTCTGTCCTACTACCTACTATTATAAATGTGAATGTTTGTTATGATGAATGTATGGATGTTTTAATACTCTTTCACGGAAAAACTACAGAACGGATTTTGATGAAATTTGGTATGGTAGTAGTTTAAGTTCTGGATAATTTTTATCCTGAAAAGTGCAGTGTTTTCGTGGGACACTGTATTTACGCAGGCGGAGCCGTGGCCAAAATCTAGTTTATGCAGAAGTTTATCGTTTCCTAAGTCCATAGAATCCTCGAATTCATTGTAATCACGACGAATATAATATGTACCTACGCACCTTTTGAACATCACATTGTACCGTGTGGCGTGTACAGTATATTTCGATTTGTAATTTGTAAGTACCTAAGCTATAAATATATGCACTGTAGAGGCCCCACAGACGAGAGGCAGATCATTTCAGTTAGAACTGACGTCGTGAACGGATACGAGCACACACACGGAAAAATCGCATCAGTTCGTTCTGGTTTGCCGCGAGCTACGGTCGTGTTTATTAATTCTAAACTCACTACGTTTGTACACGATACACGCCCGCACGGCCGCGTCTCTGGCGAGAACTGAAGCGATTCACACATTTGGCAACATTAACTGGACTGAACGGACCATCCGTTCAGTCCAGAATTAATGTTGCCAACTTAGTTATTTTACAAAGTTTTACCACTAAATTAAGTATTTTATTCCCTCCTTAGTATGAATTTAGATGTTAGTGGTGTTTTAGTAGGAAAGAGCCAGACAGTAATCATATGCAAAATGACCTAGGTTAAGCACAAAAAAAAAGATTGTTTTTTTGGCATTTTATTATAATAAAAAACTTGAGAGGGGTCAAGGGACACCCGGATGGAACGAAGTTTCTTTCGATTAATTAGTGAAGGAATTGTAAAAAAAAAATATTTATTTTTTAAGTTATAATAATATTTTTTTTATTATTATTTATTATTAACAAATATAATGTAATATAAACTTAATCAGTAGGCTCAATTTTAGTAATAATTGAGAGAGAGAAAGAGAGAGAGACAAAAACACGCGCACGCCGCACGGCTTACAACTATAGCAAAAAGTGTCGTTACTACTTTTAGTCTTAATTTTTTCCGTCTAGCCCCCTTTCGCAACGCGCCATAAGGAACTTCGTTCCATTACATCGTGGCGTTCGTCCGTAATTTGCTTAAAACTACCTGTTAATTACTATATCCTACAAATATTATAAATGTGAAAGTTTGTGAGATCAGATGGATGTTTGTTACTCTTTCACTTTTCACTTTTACTTTACATAAAGAAGTTAAGATAATTTAATAAAATTTAGAGTAACGTTCGGCCGCGAGCCGTGCGTTTAACAGAAACCTGCAGTTGTATCGTTACGTGTTTCGCGGACATTACTTTAATTGTACAATGTGGATACGACTTGAACGAACAGAGTTTTCGGGCATTATTGTGAGAACTTTGTGGCATTCAAATGTAATTGAAATCGTAATTGAATTTATTATCATAATGTATTACCTCCGTTTCTTGTTTCCGTATTCACTTCGATATCAAGGCTAAAATAACTTTAAAACACTGTGTATTTTAAGTAGATGGATTAATATATTAGAAAAGGCTTAAAACTAGTATCAATAATTATTGTCCTACTACTATTATATTTGTGGATATTTGTTACTCTTTCACGCAAAAACTACTGAACGATTTCGATGAAATTTGGTATGGTAGTGTCATGATTTTATTTTATTGTTGTAAATTTATTTGTTTTATTTGGCAACACCGCTCCGATCCCGCCACCTTCACCCGTTGGTTGTGGTGGTGGGGATATGAACGGTGGAGTGGAGATAGGCAGTCGGAGTGAACTATTCGAGCAGAGGCGCTAGAGCCGAACGGACTGGTGTTCATATATATATTAATTGTTATCCAGTAGAGACATTAGCATACTGTTGTATATAGTATTCAGTATTAAGGTGAACAATAAATATACTACTAAAGTTCAAGATTGAAGTTTCTTTAAACTTCAGAAGTGGGATAAAAACACCCGAGGTATGTACGATCACACTATACTTAATTAGTTTTTATTTGATTTAGTAATTATGAAATAATATTATTTACTGATTAAATTTTACATTTATTCGGTATAAGAAAAATACTTTATGAACGAAAAATACACACACCACACTAGACTATACATTGCACGTGGTCAAGGCTACTCTTCGACAGTGCATACCACAAACAACAAAAATAAATTGCGCGTGGTCGAGGCTACTCTTCGACAGTGCACATCACTCACACAATACATTGCGCGTGGTCGAGGCTACTCTTCGACAGTGCACACCACACACACAATACATTGCACGTGGTCGAGGCTACTCTTCGACAGTGCACACCACACACACAATACATTGCACGTGGTCGAGGCTACTCTTCGACAGTGCACACCACACACACACAATACATTGCACGTGGTCGAGGCTACTCTTCGACAGTGCACACCACACACGTGACAATTGCGCGTGGTCGAGGCTACTCTTCGACAGTGCACATCACTCACACAATACATTGCGCGTGGTCGAGGCTACTCTTCGACAGTGCACATCACTCCCACAATACATTGCGCGTGGTCAAGGCTACTCTTCGACAGTGCACACCACACACACAATACATTGCACGTGGTCGGGGCTACTCTTCGGCAGTGCACACCACACACACAATACATTGCACGTGGTCGAGGCTACTCTTCGACAGTGCACACCACACACGCGACAATTGCGCGTGGTCGAGGCTACACTTCGACAGTGCAAATCATAGCTTGTAAAACGATATTACAGTTTAACATCTCCACACGACACTGCTCAGACATACCTTTTACCATGATTTGTAATACTAAAACTAATGATATAATAATATTGATATGAAAAGCCTACTGGACTTCGTCGAATTAAAATGATTCCGTTATATACTCCGTTGCATTAGGATCTGACAGGCATGTAGATAAGGCGGTCTAACAGTATGTTTCCATGACCGTCGTGCAGTATTACGTCTTACTGTTGAATGTTATTTGTCATATCATATTGTGAATTTCAATAAAACTGAAACTGTATATTAACACTATATAACAGATCAAGGATTTCAATTTGTACAGGACTTGGACACATTTTGATAGTGTCATCCATAGCATAAATTATGTTATTCTTGATTACATGTTTTGAGGATCCTGATGGGACGGAGTGTAGTTTCTGAATAAAGTTTTCTAGAAAATTATAGCAAGTATATACTTAATTCATGTCATACATAAATTCGTTATGAAGTTACTTAATTAGTATAGATAAATTTGGAATAAGTTTGCTAATGAAATAAATAAATTACATGTTATCATTTGAAGTTAATCATGGTTAATACCCGTTTACATGTTGAATTACAAAACCAATAAAGTATAATAAATAAATTGAAATAGGTAATTAAGCTTTTAATGAAAAATTTTAAATAAGTAAAAGGGTTAGGGTAGTATTTACTGGATTATTATTTGAGTGAACTAGGTTTGTTCGCTGGATTATTTAAGTGAACTAGGTTTGTTCACTGGGCTATTTTGAGTGAACTAGGTTTGTTCACTGGATTATTTCTTGAGTGAACTAGGTTTGTTCACTGGATTATTTCTTGAGTGAACTAGGTTTGTTCACTGGATTATTTCTTGAGTGAACTAGGTTTGTTCACTGGATTATTTCTTGAGTGAACTAGGTTTGTTCACTGTGCTATTATTTTGAGTGAACTAGGTTTGTTCACTGTGCTATTATTTTGAGTGAACTAGGTTTGTTCACTGTGCTATTATTTTGAGTGAACTAGGTTTGTTCACTGTGCTATTATTTTGAGTGAACTAGGTTTGTTCACTGTGCTATTATTTTGAGTGAACTAGGTTTGTTCACTGTGCTATTATTTTGAGTGAACTAGGTTTGTTCACTGGATTTTTTTACTTGATTGGACTGGGTTTGCTCACTGAATTAGTACTTGAGTGGACTAGTTGTTCATTGAACAAAACTAGTCCACTAGTTTTACTCAATGAACTTTAACTTGATTGAATTAAGGTTTATTATATTTTTACAGCACGTTTAAAATTTTATTCCTACTAGACGTCAGTTCAATAATCCTCGAGTTAATTAATTGTTACATTACTTCGTAACAACTAATGAATTATTATTAATTTTTCTTTAGAATTTTGAAATTGGTTATGCTTGGCTCACCGTTATTATATCATTAATTTTGTACATGGAAATCACTTGTATGGCCATCTACTCGTATGCTTTTAAAATTTTCAGTAATGCCGCAGGAATTAAGTGAAGGAGGAACCCCTCCAACAACACCGCCAAAAAATAGACGCAGAAGGAAGAGGCGTTGTTCGACGTCTTCATCTTCATCTGAGAAGGAAGACCGGTCATCTAGGTCACGCAGAAAATCAGGCAGACTTACGACAAATGATGTGCTAAAACTTTTAGCAAACTTTAAAGGCGAGCAAGGTACTGGATTAAACTTTAATAATCTCAATAATGTAATCCCTGAATTCAACCCATCGAACAGAGCTCAGACAATTGAAATTTGGCTTAAGAAAGTTAACGAATGTGCCAGAATCTATGGGTGGAACGAAGCCCAAATTGTTCACTTCTCATTACAAAAGTTAACTGGCCTAGCAAAAAAAATGGTTTGAGTCTCTGCCAACTGTAGTATATTCGTGGAGTGAATGGCAGGCCAAGCTTCAAAGAGCGTTCCCTAGTGAGGAAAACTATGGACATATTCTGGAGGAGATGTTGAACCGAACTTCTCGACGTGATGAGAGCCTGCGAGAGTATTTTTATGACAAACTTAGTTTACTTAATAGATGCGAAATAACTGGCAAAAAGGCGGTAGATTGTATAGTGCATGGTTTAAGTGAAGGCTCAATCAAAAGTGGTGCTCAGACTCTCGACTGCCAGGAACCTGAAGGACTTTTACATTTCCTTTGCTCCCAGCGGTCGCATCCACAACAATCCAATCATCTTAAAAGTCGGGATAGGGGAAGATTTATGCATAGGAATTGTACGAATTCGTTGAATAGTGGTGTAGTTGGAAACAGTAACGTAACATGCTACAATTGCCGTTCGAAGGGTCACCCCTATTATAAATGTCCAAATCAGATTGTAAAATGCAAGCGTTGCTTTAGGATTGGTCACGATAACAACGACTGTAAGCTTACTCCATTACAGCGCTCATTTTCACAGAACCAAAATGACATTTCCTCTGAAAAGAAGACATTAAAAATTACTATTTCTGATAAATGTAACAATAAATTTCTAAAACGATCATCAATTAGCAATAGCATTAAATAGTATGTAAGTATAACTAAGGTTGATTGTCATGATTTTATTTTATACTATTAAGTTGAAAACTAAATTTGAATTATTATAGTACTGAATTACATTTAATTTAATTCCTATGTAAATCTGATTTAAACTACTTCTCTTAAGATATATGCATCTAGCATTATCTACTATTTCCAAATCTTAATGTATTACATTTTATATGCAACTATTGTTTATTTAACTATAAATATTTTCGACTGCCTACATCTACATGCGCCAGGAGGCCGCACGTTACAGGATGGCCGAATGTCATGATTTTATTTTATTGTTGTAAATTTATTTGTTTTATTTGGCAACACCGCTCCGATCCCGCCACCTTCACCCGTTGGTTGTGGTGGTGGGGATATGAACGGTGGAGTGGAGATAGGCAGTCGGAGTGAACTATTCGAGCAGAGGCGCTAGAGCCGAACGGACTGGTGTTCATATATATTAATTGTTATCCAGTAGAGACATTAGCATACTGTTGTATATAGTATTCAGTATTAAGGTGAACAATAAATATACTACTAAAGTTCAAGATTGAAGTTTCTTTAAAGTAGTAGTTTAGGCTCTGGAATAAAACACAGGCTACTTTTTATCCCGAAAAAGTAGTGTTTCCGAGGGGTACTGTATTTACGCGGGCGGAGTCGCGGGCAACAGCTAGTGCGTAATATTTCCTAGTATATTTTAATTTAACGGTAAAAAATTTCATATAATTCATTAAATCATAGAATGTTAATATAACAAAACCTAAACTGCTGTGTTTTTTGGGGTCTTTGGGGATTTCTAAATTGACTAGCTTTTTTGATAGTTTTCAGTATTATTTTAGTAGTTTTTAGTAGAAATCGACGCGAGTTTAGTAGTTTCGCAAAAACAGATCTGGCAACACTGGAACGAATCGCTTCAGTTCATCCGGCCGACTGATGCGATCTCGAAATTGCACACAGACGATACGATTTTGCATTCGTTCAGGCCGAACTGAAGGAAAACCGGGCCGTATATGGGGCCCCTAACTGTTGTACACTTTACACTTGACAGTCTAGTAAGCCACTGTTGTGTAATTTAGTGTATGCTAGCGACACATTTCACGGTAACAAGTGATGTCATGCAGTTACATCCTCATCGCCGGCCGCCGCGGCCGAGCCAAGCATCCTTATCCAAGTACATTGCATCTGCCGAGGAAATTACTTCCTACACTTCGTTTTAATGTAATAACAATGTTTTTATCGTACAATGTTGTCACAGAACAAACATATTTTCTTTAAATAAGTACCAACTATCTAGTTTCCTATCTAGTAACTTTCATATCATTCGAAACTAGTATTATTATGCAGAATAAAGTTATAACTGGAGCTCGCCCTGTGGAAGATATTCGCCCCTAATAATTATTCATATAATTTTTAAGTTTGAACTTTACAAGGGATCTTTTGCCTCTTTGATATAAAAAAATTAAATATAAAGCAAAAAGCGCGGGAATCTTTTTGTTTAAGAATATTGTAAATATTACTCAGTTAGTTGGTTTTCTTTTAATTTTGTACTTAGTTTATCTTAATTTTTATTTAGTGTTGCATGCTGCGCCCTGTTGAGTTTGGTCGCTTTCTAAAAACAAGAATATTAAAAATGTAGACAACGGTAGTCTAAAGAGAATTGGTAGAATAGGTTAGCATTATCCTTTTCAGTGTTCACTGATGCAAATGATTTTATTACTAGTGAAGAGTTAAAAAAGCAAAGCTACAAAGTATTCATTCCTTCTTTCCAAGTTTGTCGGGTAGGCTTGGTTAGAGGAATACCGGCAGATTGGACTGATGAAGACATTTTATCTAATATTACTTTGCCTTATGGTTGTAAAGAGATATTAAAAGTAAGAAAAAATATATTGTAGATAGTACTGTATAGTATAATAATACAAGATCTGTAGTTTTTACATTTGATGGTCAGACATTACCTAAAAGAGTATTTATGTGCTATGATTATTTGCCAGTAATTTATATATTTATCCAACCAGACAGTGCTACGACTGTTATGGTGGTATGGTCATGTTAAATTACAATGCAGATCAACACCTAGATATTTCCGTTGTGGTCAAGGTCATTCTGGTGATAAATGTTGAGTAGATGAGAATTCTTTATTACGTTGTTTATGCCTAGCTTCACATATAGTAAGATTTGTCCCAAGTTCCAAGGATAGAAATTGATAAAACAATCCATGGCTCATAAATGTTTGTCATATGCTAAAGCCTCAAAACTTCAGCCTCCTGTTTCTAAATTTACTCTAATGTTTTGGCATCTTCCGATTCTCCCCTCTTTAGTAAATTTACCAGAACAAAATTCAGTTAGCAAAAATTCTCCAAATAAAACAATCGCAGAGTCGAATCAGAAAACAGTATTTAGGCAACCTAGAACTCCACCGTTATTGGATATGATAAAAATGCTCATTTTAATTTAACTAAAGATTATGATCCGCCATTAGGATCAAATGGCTCAGCATTTTCAGTAAATAATGATAACAATGTTTCAGTACAATAATTAGTAACAGCTATAATTTATTACCTTAACACAGTCAAATATTTTATCAGCATCAGTCGCACCATGCAACGTAGCTTTTATTAATAGTAACAAACATCAAACCAACTCTCATTATGGATCCCCAATGGAACTGTCGCAGTGCAGTGAGCAAAAAAAATTAAATAATATATTTAATAAATAAATATAAATCTCATGTCTTTGCTCTTCAAGAAACATGGCTTAAGCCAAGTTCTCTTTTTACCCGACTACGGCGAAGCCAAAAGGAAGGGTAATGATTTTGGCAGTCTATGTATGTATGTATGTTTGTTCCCTCGTAGCGTCGTAAACTACTGGTTCGATTTTAATAAATGGGGTGTCAATAGATTCGTAATGATGCCGCGGGTAACATGATGATAACACGAGCTGATGATGATGAATTATAGCTAAGACCACTCTTAATTATGTCAGCTTTCAAACAAAAAAAATTAGATCAAAAGCGGTTAATTGGTTCATCCGATTTTAATAAGAAAATGAAGATGAAATCAATTACTAGCACTTTTATTACTCACTCGTTCGATAGATGTCACTATACGAGTCTTAAATTTTTCTGAATCGCGGAATCGTTGTATTTAGAAGTTTATGATATATTCCACTACAATTATAATATACACTATAAAAAAATAAGTTTAAAAAACTATAACCCGACTACGTAAAAAAAGGGGTCTAAAAAGGCCGAAACAAGAAAATAATTCAAATAGAAATCCAGAAATGTATAGTTACAAAAATGATCAAGGTAGAGCCGTGGTCGCAAACAAAAAAAAGGTATAAATTGAAACTACGTATATCGTCATGTACACATGCATACCCCAAGATAGTTACAGACGGCTGCGTTTTGACATCGACTGTTCCGAACAGTAGGTGCGACCACGGCTCTACCTTGATCATTTTTGTAACTATACATTTCTGGATTTCTATTTAAATTATTTTCTTGTTTCGGCCTTTTTAGACCCCTTTTTTACGTAGTCGGGTTATATTTTTTTAAACTTATTTTTTATTTAATATTTTTCCGTTTTAACTTTAATCTAATACAAAACTATACGTATATTATTTACAATTTAAATCAAGTAATTACCGTATCACGAGGAAACAATAATTAATATTATTTATTAAAGGACCTAAACCTTTAAGTAAATAAAAATAAAAATATATATATAAAAATAAAGTAACTGAAAAACTGAAATTAAAATGAACTAACCATAGCATACACAGTAAATGACGACTGTATATATATTGTATAATATCATATTGCTTAAGTCAAAATATACAACACAATATTTGTCCAATTTTCTAACATTACGTATTTTAGTATTTTTTATATTTTCTTATTAAGTATAATAAGACTATAAATATATAATTTATATATTATGTTCCTTCATAATATTATATTTTATTTTATAAATATATTTTTTTACAGGCAATGAAGGAAGTGAAACATGTACAAATGGATGATGATGATATCATCCATTTGTACATGTTTCACTTCCTTCACATAATTCAAATTTTTCTATAATTTATCTGTAAATAACATTTGATATCTCATTGTATATACCTCATCCAACATATTTAATATTTTTGGAAATTAGAAATTTAATTAGCCAGTTACCAAAACCATTTGTAATACTTGGTGATTTTAATGCACAACACCAGTCTTGGGGAAATAGTAACAATAATCAGTGGGGTTTTGAAATATTAGATTTATTAGATTACTATAAGTTATGTATTCTTAATACAGGATATCCAACTCGGCATACTGCTCCTAATGAGGGTTGCAGTGCTCCTGATTTGTCCATTTGCACTTCATATTTCAAACAAACAAATCCCAATTCTCATGTAGTTCCTTGATAAAAAAAGGAAAAATTTCATCATGCTTTAAAAAATAAATTGTCTCTCCTTCCTAGTATTTCACCAGGAAACGAATCCGTTTGTGCTGATGCTATTGCGTCTGCATTTATTGAGTCAGCAGATGAAACTCTTCCAATTAAAAAGATACCAAAACTGTACATTCCGTCACCGCCTTGGTGGGACAATGGCTGTCCAATTGCTATCAAAGAAAGAAAAAACGCTGTAAAAGAATATAATAACAATGCTACAACTGAAAACTATGATTTGTATTGTAAATCTGTTAACGACGCAAAAAAATATTTAGGAAAAGAAATCTGCAAGTTCAAACAAGAAAGGTCAGACTCAGAACCCTTATATGACACAAATCCTAGACGTCTATCAGATCAATGACCTAAGGAGCTAGATTCGATAGTAACCATATACGTAAGTATATATATTATAGACGAGGCATGTTGAGGCAAAAACAGTCTCAAGTTGAATGGTGTCTCCACTTTTGAGATTTTTGAGGCAATTGTTACAATTGAAGTATGGTGAAAACCGAGTAGGCGTAGCTTTTTCATGTATGAAGATTTGTTCTGTCAAATGTACGTCCTATCTTGAGTTTTGAAATCTTTGATAGTAACACCATAACATTAAACGTACTCTCGCCGCATATGCAAGCGCATTCCACAAAATTTCGTAACCAACATTTTGACGACTCCGACAATGCTGCACTTATTACACTTACGCAGGAAGGAGGTCACGCAAATTCTCAGGAAAATTTTTAATACCTGATTTCGTTCGTACAAAAAGTACTTTAGATAATTTAAGGCCACATTATTTGCCTTGCTACAGTCTTTCCACTATCTTGCACTGCTAACTTTCAGCACCATTTGTACGAATATGCCACGTCCCCGACAATATTCGTTTTGTGGTCGCTTTCTATTTCAAACTAGAATTTTTGTTCCGAGCATTTTATAGGACAACGTATTTATGAACACAATGGACCAGTACAACGATTGTAGAGTAAACGATTGTTCCGCTTCTTGAGCAGCAGAGCTATCGAACCTCTTATCGTAGTCTGAAAGAAAACATAATCGGTCAACTTTATTCGTACAAAAACATTTGCTTAATAAATAAAGGCGAATTTTGAGTTTTCCGACACTAAAGGAAATATGATAGAGATTAAACATGATATCCGTTCCGTGACAGCACTGACGGCGAACACGCGTAGCCGCATAGCGATGGGTTGAGGCGGTATCATGGTTTAGGGCGATTACGCCATTCGTGACGTCACAACTATTTTAATGGGACTTGTAAAAATAGATGAGCCTATCTGTTTACGTTACTGGAATAGATTTAGCGGAACATGGCTATGAGGTTTCGGGATTTACGTTAGCGACGCGACGGTAAATCGATCGGCAATCGACCGGCAATCGGGTACATCGCCGGTGATGACGATAGCGATAGAAGTTGGCGATACGGTGCGAGTACTCCACCTCGACAACTGAAAATTGGTTCCGCACGCTCCCGCGTGTTACTGAACTCCTGACACGTAGCTGGTTTTGATACGTCTTCAAAGTCAGTATTTTCTATGATTCAAATTTGAAACATTTGAGAGCGTTTAAACAGAGCAGAATATTTTTTACCTTCCGAAACAGATTTTATAATTGTTGAATCTGTAGAAAAATACAATGAGAAATAAAATGAAATTGTATTTTCCCCCCAATCTTAATCTGTATTTTTTACTCTTTAAACATACCTAAGGACAAAACGGTCTGTTCTATAGACTTTAGCCTTTGTTATGGCAGTCGGCACTCAAGTGTTACAGTTGATTAAAAATGAGCACAAAGTGAGCGAGTCTAAATCTTGCGGAGGGCCGAGGGGACTTTCACTCTTGCATAACTTTGTGCAGTAATTTTCTGTGGAACGTGTGAATCTGTTAAAGTAGTAGTAGTAGTAAGTAAAAAAACCTTAGTTCGTCATCAGAGGGCTTAGCCAACATGCCATCGTTAATTATAATAACTATCTTCAAAATTGAAAATATATGGGATTGACATAACGTTCGCTAGGAGCCAGCGCAGACAGAGGAGCGCAGCGGAGAGGATTTTATTAACGCACTCGAAAATCAACTTTAAATTTATTAAAATAAAGTGCATACCTGCTTGAACCTGACAAAAAATGCTCGCGCGTCCTCGAAGATACGCCCGATATAAAATAGAAAATGCCTGAGATCGCGCGAGGATTATTCCTCTCTGTATGCGCTGACCCTAAGTGACATAGGGCGCGATACGTCAATTCCATGGTCAATACCAAACAATTTTGATTTTAACTTCGTCATCGTAATTAGCAATGGACGATGGACTCACATTTTGGTCCATTTAAAGGGCAAAATATTGTAAGTTGTAAGAATTCTCGCTAGGACAACTTCAACCCAAAAATGAACGAATTTTTTACTTATGACACTACTTCCAAACCCCAAGTTTAATAAAACCCTTACATCGCATTTATGAATAAGTAATAAGCCATGAGATTTCTATTAGGGGAAATTTAAAATTTTTATTTTACTAGCGCATTTAGTTCGGATACCTTCAAGAATAGGTAAATAATGTGCATAATATATAAAGTAGATCTAAACTCTAAGAATTCTAAAATTAAAACATACGTAGTACCTTTTGAACAAAGTTTGCACAGGTGTGTACGTATTAGGGTCAGCTCACACCGAGACGCGGCGCGGCAGTTTAAGATAGGGCGAGCGTTTCAACTTTACGAACTTTATTCACTAAACAAGAAGATACACGTTCACACGAACTGACACTTTGATTTCATCATAAAAGAAGATCTTTTTGCCATGAGCAACTTCATACTATGAGTTAAAATGCCATTATCCGGTACTAGGTACTTGAAAAAGAATAATCAGTACCGTAGTCAATTATCGTATATGCACAAAATATCGCATGCTCTATTTGTACACACATGTACTTAACGTCGACTGTAGAGGACATTTACATTAATGAAATACCTACATTTTTGTACATTTTTCAACAATGCCACATAGCAGGGGCGTGCGCTCCTTGTAGGCATAAATGCAGTGCTTTACTTGTCATTCACAGATATTTTAATAAAATGTTCGTAAGTTTTAGATGACTTTAATAGTAAATAAATTAATTTAAAAAATATAATAACTTAAAAACGCCTAATATTTTATAAATAGCAACCCATCTCATGCCGTTGCGTTCTGCAGGACATATCATCGCATGTATGTGTAATTTTCATACTTCGCAAACGCACACACCCATGAATATGGACATGATTATATAGCGGCAACTCCCTTGCTATCTCCGATCGCTTCCGAAAACCGCCGAACTGACTTGTCGAAAATTATTCGTTGCCTATAATCCGAGTAAAAATAATAGACGGAAATCTAATAAATCACGTATGCACATTATGCATTTTTGTTTAGTAAGGTTTTATTTGTTTAAATAGAAGAAACGTTTTGTGTTTCGCGGGGGCCATATTGCATATTTCATGTGATATGCATTGTTTACAATTTAATCGCTCCAGTTTATTTATAGTTTTCTTAAAAGATTTTTCATTTTAACATTTGAAAGTGTGTACATTTAACAGTTTATTACTGAGTTTCTATAATAATTGTAGTGATTTGCTTTTACTAGTGCGTTTGTTGATTTTTTTTAAATGTTATTTGATTATGAGGTTTGTGTTGAAAATGTGTGTTTATTCAAAATTAAAAATAACAAGTTCTCACAATTGTCATTCAGTGAAAAGATTCAAATTCTGTCTAAAGGTAGGTGTGTACCCGAGTTACAACAATTAAACCAGACCAAAAAATAATGTAACTCGAAAATTTCATTTTAAAAAGTTATGAAACGTATAACTGGCTGTGTGGTTGTGTACACACGATTAAATTATATTGTTTTCCTTGCAAATTATTTAGTAATTTACATCGGGATATAGTAATCTCAAGTAACCAGAACCTTGAATATGTGAAAATTGAAGCTGACTGACTGGTAAGTAGTTAAAATATTTTAAAATGTGCTTATTATTTTACTTATTAGAATTTCTTCATAATCCTGTGCACGCCACTGAGATACAGACTGCATATTACTGAATTTGGAAGCGAATGTTGGTGACTAAATTACTAAACTGGCGAAAGCACTCAGGTGACCAAAAATACAAAAATCAGCAGATAAAAAGTGGCGAAATTTAATCCAAATAGGCACCGAAATTTATAAGTGGGCGACTTAATTTTCGAGTTAGTGACTATAATACTATGTTAGCAGCTATAAAATCAGATTGGGTTGATAAAGTAATGGCTGCTAAAAATTCAATTTGCAGGCTACGGAAAATCCATTTTTGGATACTGTTGGAGTTTGTTTTCCTTTGGTATGGGTGTCGTTTTCAACGTTTTTGGGGGTGCAGAATAATATGAAAATTAAATCCGTTTTTTTTTTGAGGATTAGGTAACTGTTCTCGAGATAGAAGCGATAATAGAAAAAAAATATGGCAATGCTCTACTTTGAGATACGAACAATGTATAAAGCTACAGAAATGTTGGAAAATTCAGGATTTTCAAATTTATTTTTCTCCCATCATGAATAAAATATGTGGTTGCGGGGTTACTAAGAGGAAGGAAATATTAATTATATTTTCGGTAGGATGCACCGTTTCCGAAATAAAACTAATAATAGAAAAAAATATGGCAATGCCTACTTTGAGATACGAGTGGATGTATAAAGCTATAAAAAAGTTGGAAATTTCAGGAATTTCAAATTTCCTTTTCTTCCCATCATGAACAAAATATGTGGTTGCAGTATTACTAAGGGAGAGGAATCTTTTTCAGTAGGACGCACCGTTTTTGAGATAGAAAAATTTTACAGGAATTAAAATATATCCGCCATTTTGAAATTTCAAAATAAACGATTTTTTTTGTAATTAACATCCCCTTAAACAAGAAAAGGACACCTAGATTCATTTTATTAAAAGTAAATATCCGCTATCTTTGAAATTCAAA
This sequence comes from Phengaris alcon alcon, assembly GCA_037179445.1. Lineage (NCBI taxonomy): Eukaryota > Metazoa > Arthropoda > Insecta > Lepidoptera > Lycaenidae > Phengaris > Phengaris alcon. The sequence goes on along the minus strand of JAYRCH010000133.1, from coordinate 157,813 downwards.
ATGGATCATTAATTTCAAAGATCATTTTTGTAATCAGTTCCAGAAACCTAGAAAAGGACACGCATATTAATTTTTATAAAATGAAGTATCTTATTTGGTACCCCCAAAAACCTGGTAAACGACACCCATATCAATTTTACGAAAATTAATATCCGCCTCCGCCGATATAAAATGAATCTACATAATATCTACCTACTAACTACTACTACAGAATAAACTACTAACCTACCGAAACCGATAAAAATTGAAAATGGGAATTTTGTACGCTCCTTTACGTTTTTTTATGTGCGCTCGTCTTGATGCAAGTTATTATGTTTTTTGTATTACCTACATCAGGGAAAATATGTGCCTATTCTTAAATTAAATGTGTAATCTCAAATTATAGCCAAGATGATTATTTTTTTTACGCTAAATTAATATATGTCTGTCAGTTTGGAATATTCAGTGAAAAAAAGGTTTCAATTAGTCACCAGATTTAAAATTTTTTGTTATTCTTTCGCCTACTTGGTAATTTAGTATTCAATATTCGGTTTTTTCACACCCAAGTTTTGATTGTATTGTCGCAAGTTTAAATACATGCCACTATTAAAAGGTGGCGAACGATAATTCTGATAATTTTTTAGGAGTCTAGTCTAATTTCTAATGAGCTTGTGTCAGAAGCATCCAGAAAATATAGGATATATCACAAGTAGTTTAAAATATTAAGAGGAATTTGGTAAGCTGATTTTTTAAGTAGGATAATGATCCGATTAAATCCGTCATTGCAAAATTTTCATTTTCTAAGTTGTTAAATCATTCGTTGTCATCTCATTCTCATTCACAATTATTGATATTTTTGGCAAAACACAAATGATCGGCACGTACGCTGGCGGTTTTTGCCGCCAGTTAAAGAACTGGTTTTACAACTTACGACTCCGCGACCGCAGCTTTCAGTCGGTTAGAGATTTTGTTTGAATGGATTGTAATGACTTTTTAATATATATAACGATTTTAAAGCAATAAAAAGGCCCCGGTAATAATGTACAAAATTTGATCATGAAATGAGAACAATAGTAGCATGGGAAAGGTGTTTCACCGTTAATGTAACAGTAAAGAAACTTACTTTTGCTCTTAAAATATTAATGGAATTGAAAAGTTTTCTATCTGAGACCTTGGACCGCCGTCGTCGCCGTCATAATATTATAATAATGTAAACTGAAGGTAAATTTCAAGCCATAAATCGTGATGATATGGCCATTGCATTCGTGTCTAATGCCATTAAAAACGACACGCCATTACTATGAAACTATGTATGTGTATCTGTATTCAGTAGCATGCTCATGTGCAGTCGCCAACTTATTTTTTGTTTGCAAGATTAATTATATCCCTTTTTATTAATTTATTTATTTAATAATAATTGTCATCACATTTTATCCGTTTTAAATACTCAAACCACAAAGAACACATCTATAAGTTCCAACTGTTAAGATGAATGAACATGTGACGAGGGATCTCCCATCTCAACTGATTGACAAACAAAAGGCTACTTTTGTTTGTCAATCAGTTGATCTGCTCAAAAGCTTTCGAGAGCGTTACGTAAGTGATCCGCTACCACTTTCGTACTCGGCACTATCGTCCATCTACCGCCAGATCGTATTCGATCCTTCTGCATTTATTAGGCTATCAAATTAAAATGCTTTTTTTGCTTTCCTTAGACCACTTAACGGTTCGTAGCTTTTTGCTCATGAGTATTTCGTCATCAGATTTAGTTTACTTCATTAAGTTTTGAAGATATCCTCATGTCAAAGAGGACACATAGTCAGATCCTTTACATACTGTGCTTTGTAATTTAATTCCTGGCAAAATATTATGAGCTGGTGGTAACTTAAAATCAATACAATATCATTCAAAAATGAACATTATTTCCAGTTTCAAGTGTTTCGCCCATACTTTTGCATTTGTCGTTAGGAATCTCTGCACGTAGACATATCGAAACTTTGTAATCGGCGATTATACATGACATCACCAACCGAACCGGTCCAACCGCTCGGTGCTCCAAACTGAATTAGATTACGGTCCTCGTACCAGCTTGAGATTTTTCCAAATGCTTTCAAAATTGCAGCCTACTGAGGCTTTTGCCTCCTTGTTGCCTCCGGTTTGTGGGACTCGTCGTTTAATTGTTGCTTGGGTACAGCAAAAACAGCTCGCTATTAATTCCCGATACCATCGTTTCCTAGCCACTGGGAAAGTAGCTTAGCTGTATTCAAAATTTGGAGCCCCGTTTCCTACCACATGCACATCAGTAGCCCAAGCGTTATCGAATGAAAATTGTACATACGCCGTCATGGTGTTCATACAATTTTCATTCGATAATGATACCAATCTGTGCTTACTAATAATCATAATCCCTACTTAGCAGACGCCTTTGTCAAAACTAAATGCGTGCCTCATCTCTGAGGGATTAGAACTGTCCGATAATAGATCAGTCAGTAGCTCCTGTGCATCTATTATAGTTATTGATACATCGACGTAAATATTTAGCTTTAGCCGCTACGTGACCTCATAATTTGTAACGTACACCGACAGCGGAGCGCTTTGCTGCCTCATCCAGGTCTAGACTGGACTTATCTACCACTATACAGTATACACGTATTGAGGTTATGAATATTAAGTAATTCTGACAAAGTAATAAATGCTAACCTTCGGAATCGAATGCATTTTTGCTCATGAATGCAATTATGCTCGTAAGCTTAGAGGCACTTAGGAAAAAAATCTACTGCCTAGGTACGCCTAAAAAAACATGACGTGCTGGCGCCTAGAAAGCTGATAATAATGAACATAATAAGACGGTGCCGGCACGTCTAGACTCAATATTTATATGTCTTCTTTAGTCGGATACTGCTTTCGTTTTATGGGATTAAACTCATAAGCTGCGTGGATCGTTTAAACTCTACATAAACATACAAGTTCTTTAACATACCAAGTAGATTTACGGGTTTGTTCGGTCTTCCGGACACATTTACTGACATCGTCGGACAAAAGCTGCAGATTAAAATGCGTAAAAATGTCAGCAAAAATACATCAGGTGATGTGATTACAGCCCTGGATACTTTCCTATTACATAATAATAAAGGAGTATTTATACTTATTGTATTTAAAGAACACTTCAATAATAGCGTCAGGGTATAAAATACCTTGACGCTATTATTGATATATATATATGATGATTGTGAGGTCACTATATATATATATATATATATATATATATATATATATATATATATATATAGTGACCTCACAATCATCATATATATATATTGATTGTGAGGTCACTATATATATATATATATATATATATATATATATATATATATATATATATATATATATATATATATATATATAGTGACCTCACAATCATCATATATATATATCAATAATAGCGTCAAGGTATTTTATACCCTGACGCTATTATTGAAGTGTTGTCACTTTCAGTCCATTATTTGTGTTTTCCATTAAAACACACCCGTCGAATTTTAGTTTGGTTAAAAATCGTGTATTACCCACGCCGTTGTAATAAATTCGCTGTCCAAAATAGCTTGATTGTTATTTAAAAGGTCGCAATTTAGGCGTCCCACACAGTTCACAGTAATTCCATGTGGGCGGATAGGCTGGCTTATCATATACATGAGTCCCTTCCTTGTTACACCCCACTAGACCCACAAATGGTTTAGATGCCAAACTTTACTAGAGCACGATGGTACGTTTGAAAAATACTTCTCCTATATTTTTTTGCACTAACTATTTACTTAATAATCGTTATTTATTGTATGCATTAGCGATTATAGTTGACCTTGAACCATATCACTAAACTGGAACATGACAGGAAAAGTTATTTACTTATATGTATTGTATTAATATGCGTTTTCTGTTTAACTGCACCACTTTCCTTGAGAAAAAATTACCTATTAATACTTAAACTTGTAACCGAATACTCTAAAGAACTAAGTTAATGTGAAGCGATCGCGATGGCTAGGACCAACGAAGCCAGCTCAACAAGTTACGTTATAACTTATAACCTACATAAATCAGGCATTGATGGTTCGAATCGTTTGAAGCAAGTGAAGTAAATTGATGGCCAGGACAGGGGCAGGGGGCTGATCCAACTCTACAAGTTATAACTTATAACCTACTAGCTATTGCTCGCGGCTCCGCCCGCGTAAGTATAGTATCCCTCGGGAACACTACTTTTTCGGGATAAAAAGTAGCCTATGTTTTAATCCAGAGTCTAAACTACTAACATACCGAATTTCATCGAAATCCGTTCAGTAGTTTTTGCGTGAAAGCGCATTCAGATTTATAATATTAGTAAGGAAGTAAGGATATAAATCGATGGCGTATCGGCTAACGGAACCGCGCCGCGTCCACGCCATATACGGGCTGCATCGATCAACCAGGGCCTGACACCAAACAGACGTTTCTTCAAGCCACTACAGGTTTATACTACATTCCTATTTAACGGGATTATAAACGTTATACCCTTAACTCAAAGATATATTGAACTGAATGAATGAGATAAGGCAGTATGGTAAGATTAAAATTAAAAAGTCGATTTCTGTTCGTTTCTAAGTGAATAATCGATCTAGTCTCAGTGCCATTTAACATTCGCGAAAACGTTAACTCGCACGCATCTGATGGTCACGAGAATTTTGGAGTTTATGACTCTCAGACTAGATGGAAAGTCCTCCGGTGCTTAAACTATTATTTAGCTACTCAAAAATGCTCCTTAGTCACACAGGCATTTCAAAGCTGTCCAATAGAGATATAATTTAATTGCTGAAAAGGCCTTGAAATGATATTTAATGCCTCTACTCTCTTTAATAGTCTCACACTTATATCAACGCACAACGCAATTCTTAATCTAAGCACATACTTAAAACTAAACTTAGCAAAGTTAATTTTTCCAAATATTTGTAAATTCGAACTCGTTGGATCTATCCTTTATTTAATTAAGCTTAGCTTTATGTATAATTGTTCAGATGCATAATGTTTTTTCTTAGCTACTTTCTGTTTTATATTCTTCAAATTCAATTTAATCTTTTTGTTAGCAAAAAGACAACTGTACATTTTAATGCTACCAATTTAAACATCACCTATTTTCCGTGCAATTAAGAAATACAATGACATATTAATTTGGTAGAATTTAATTTATTTGTATCTGAATAGATTTTATACTTTCTGTCCTACTACTCCTACTCCATGATTCATATTGGCCACTGAGTGCAATCCATGGCAAAAGGAACGGTCACAGTGATCGATCGTAACCTGTTCCGATGGGATAATTATTTTTTGTCAGGAGCACATTATGGTTTCATATAACATGTTTCGCAGCGCCATCGTTAGTGTCACAGCATCAACAAGAATACTTTCTTACATTACAAAGGAGGAAAATTCTAGAATCACCTCGAATATTGGAGTGGTTATTTTTGAAATAACAGCACGAGAGATCACAGTGAATAATTCTATCGCCGGTGGAGATCTTGCACATTGTACCTATATTAAAATATTGAAGTATTTAATTAACCCTCGACGAAAACAGAGGGATTTATAAGTTTGACATGTATGTCTGTGTGTGTGACGGATGAACCGATTTTCACCTAGTTTTTTTCTGTTTGAAAGCTGAGTGCTGACATGATGGAAAGTGTTCTTAGCTATAATTCGTTATCCCCGGCTTTCTCACTGCTTGACAACTTGGAGGTTACTAAACATTTTTATATTAAAATCAGAAACATTGTCAGCCATACATTCCAAGCAGAGTGTTGCCGTAAACTTATCAATATAGCTGTTTTTGTCTTATTAATAATTTCTCGCATTTTGCACCTTAATTTTAAAAAGAGTACCTTTCCTCTTCCTTTTAGAATATTGCTAATGTCTAACGTCTCGTGTCAAGTAGATCTGCGTGAGCGATAGACAGTATGGACCAACTTCCTTTAGATAAGACACGTCTCTAAAGAAACTTCAGCATTCAGCTAGTAAAAGGATAGTTAAAAGAATCCAAGCATCTCAAAAATCTCAAAACTCTTTGTGAGTGTTCTTGATGGTACTGTAACTACAGTACACCGGGTGAATTTTTCAAATACCGAAAAGTGCTGAAAGTTCCAAAGTGCTGAAGAAAGCTCACTTTTTATTGGAGTTACGTATCTTTGGATGGGTCACAGCCAGCAGTATTATTATGATGCTTAATAGTTATTATGGCACTGAGATCCAAATCCTCGTCCGTTAAGAGATATTCCTCATACAAACATACCAATTATTTTCATACCTTTCTGTAAAATATGAAGCATTTTTTTTAAATACAACGTATTTCTTAAATATGCCACATGCGTAGATGTATTATATATTAGGTCTTTACCTATGAAATTGCCGTTTTGTATGAAAAAATTTGAACGAATTTTATTCATGTATTTTTTATTTGTATTAATCGAAGTAATCATCCATGCAATCGATGCATCTTTGCCAATGCAGTGGCAGTTTATTGATGCCCTTCTTAAAGAAATCAGCTGCACGGGAGGCAACAAATTCTCCAAAGGCATTTTGTACTGCCTCTCGGGTATTGAATTGTTTTCCCGCCAAGAAGTTATCCAAATTCTGGAAAAAGTAGTAGTCTGTAGGCGCAAGGTCTGGTGAGTAGGGCGGATGACGGAGAGAGGAGACCATCTGCTGTGCAGTATGAGGTCGCGCGTTGTCGTGCAGGAGCAGCGGAGACGAGCGATTGACCAATACTGGTTGGAGACGTGCCAGCTTCTCCATCATTGTGTTCAGTTCTTCACAGTATACATCTGCAGTAATGCTCACCCCGTTTGGTAATAAGCTGTGATGAATCACACCGGCGCTAGACCACCAAACAGTGACCATCACTTTTCTAGGGGTAAGTTTTCGTTTAGGGTATTGTTTAGGTGCTGAACCAGGTTCCAACCAACTTGCTGAGCGCTTGCGGTTATCAGAATCCATTTTTCATCGCAGGTAACAATGCGGTTCAAAATGAGGTAAAGGCAATGCGAGGTAACGCTGGTACTTGGGTACTTGGTAACGATAACGGGTAACAGGTAACGCATGAGTCATGTTTTTTCGTGCGTGCAGCCGGCTCCATCGATTTATAAGACCTTATCACGTCAAAAATGTCAATATGTGTCGCGGCACAGAAATTTTGACAGTTTTTTATGTATATAACGTATCCATATTTATCAATGGCCACATGTCTTTACATTGCAGAATTTGTTCGTGATTAGCAACAGTATCGAATTGTGTAAAATGATTCGATTGATTGATGTGATAAAACAGCATGTGATTTTTTTTCCAAAATCAGTCGTATTGAGCTAGGAACATTGATTTATCAAAAATCTAATGATGCAGTTTTAGTTTTTATCAAAATCGCTATTCCTTATAGTTTCGGATGTCACCTACCATGCCAAGTTTTAAAATTGCCAGTATTTTACCACATTATACAGTTTAGTCTAACCTCACTTTATCCTCCAGAAAGAAGATATATGGCAGGCATTAGACGATTAAGTAGACAGTTACGTTGAAACTTTTTAAACAACATATTTATTATGTAATAACCCCGGGCATATGTTGAGTGACTCACTCACGATTTGGCATGGCATTTCGCCAAACCAATGTTCAGAACAAACGCGGACCACTTGGGCAGAGTTATTAACGCCGTAAAAACACTCATGTAAATCAGTGGGAACGTAAATTCTGGGAATTTTTGCACTGCAAACTGAGTATTTTATGCAGGGCATAAAAATCCATCATCAGCATCTATATTCAAGTATGTACCTCACATAAAGTGTTACAAAAGATGTTAAATCTGCTGTTCCATCCATCCATGAAACAGTAAGCCGCATACTGCATGAACTTAAGGAACTACCATGCAAAGGGCTTGTTATGTCGTTGGAGCGAGAAGTAGTAATTATAGTTACAGTAATAATGTGTTTGATAAAGGCACACAGTACCGATCGCCGGCAGAAAACCTAAGCACGAAAGATACTGACGACGCGCGACGTTCCCACCATCTTTATCGGCGTAACTAGTCCCTGAATCACTTGCAGAGCCTACTCCTCCTTTTATTGGTGAAGGTTTTAGAAATGTGTAACGGCTGAATTCTCAAGCGCCACTTAAAGTGAAGTTAAGAGCGTTAGCGTTTGAAAACTGGGCCGTGTAACTAGTTTTTTTAGGTGCATATTTGAATACTATTAAGGTTTTGTTTTACCAACTCACTTGGAGAATATATATATATATATATATATATATATATATATATATAGTCTGAAGCCTGTCACTAGCATGAGAGATTACATTTAGAGCTGCGGATAATAGCTGCATCTCGGGGAATATGGCGTGTACATAAACATAATTAGACTCTGTTTAGACTTCAGTGGGTCTACCACTGAAGTCTAAATAGACTAACATTTGACAGCGGCGTAAACGTAACGTTATCAAATGAGAATAGTATGAAAATCTGTCGAAATAATGACAGCGCCCGTACAAATTTCATTCGATAACGTTACGTTTACGCCTCTGTCAAATGTTCCTGCTAGGCCCCCAGATTTAATTTTATCGAAACGTAAACAACAGATTAAAATCGATCAAACTATTATTTTCAATGCACGGTAAATAAGGGACATTTAAATTGGTAGCATAATAGCATTATAGTGTACTGTTGTCATTTACAAAATCTTGGATTGGATCTGTACTCTGTGTACAGAGATATTATGTGCTCTTTTCAAGTCATGTTTTAAGAGATTTCTATGCAGAACTAAAACTATATTTGCATTAGTTGTGACTTATATGTCTCTTGTATAGCATTCATTGAAAAATTCTGTGCCACTGATAAGACAGCGTGTAGCGATAACATAAGATAACTAATTACTTTACACACAAACAACACAACAATTGTTTACTGGTAAATATGATTATTTATATGTAAACTCCGTAATCTCTACATTATATATTTACATACGTATTTAGTACTAGATATTGCCCTCTTCAAGCGCGCAAAAGTTAATTTTGCGGAAACCGTACATTTTGCCGCAATAAATAGCCTATGTGTAACTTTTAAGTGACTATAAGAACTATCTGTGTTTATCTGCGTAAAAAACAAACACATGAGAATATCCTCACAAACTTTCGCGTTTGTGATTTGTAAGAAATCAATAAAGTCGTAACCTTTATAATTTGTAACATAATTAGGAGTACAGAGGACAGACAATCGAAGACGATGCATTACACACAAGTGCTCAGAGCAACGACCCAGTGATATTGTAGTACGTGGGCCGAGCGTACGCAAACGTTACAAGCGCCTTGAGCAAGGAAAACTTATAATATTATATTTGTGACGGACCAATTAGCGCCAGAATCCTGAATCGCTCTATCGAAGTTTCTGTAGTTCTACGCTATATATTATACAAAATCTACATACAAGGACGCAAGGAAGAAAGGATTAATGTATTATTCATTAATGTAATATTCGTAGTGCCACTTTTGTAAGTGTCGAAAGGAAATAGTATTGTTCTACAGTGTCTTGACTATAAAAAGTAACACATTGGTTTTGTTAACGATGAATTACTTAAATAACAATCTAGCTATTACCTGCAACTTGTTCACATAGAAAGAATACATCTATTTATCCACACGAAGTTGTTCATTTTATCTAAGTATTCTGTAGTTTATGCAAGATTTTGTAAATCTTATATAAACTACAAAATATTAGATCAATTCTGCCAATTAAATCTTAGAATAATACAGTTTCAATGCAGCCTCAATATGTTAAAACAGCAATGGGTGATTTATGTGCTGTAACACTTGACGGTGTTATAAAGAGAATTAAGACGAATCAGCTATGAGTAGATCTAAAATCTAAATATACTTACACATGCGTTGCCCAGTACATGCTATTTGAAACAATATGCATTTTTATATTCTTGCATTGCAAGAATCTGCAAGCTTTTTGGTTTTATTGTAAAAAAACTTCATCTTACTCACTAGCTGTAACTAGCATTTAAAACAATAAAATACTTTCTCAGAATTAATATTTAAATATGAAACATATATATAAAAGGTATATTTGTATTGATTAATGGGACAATACAATAGTAAATCTCACATTTTTAGGAAGAAAAGAAGTCTTATTTGATATAATCAATAATTTTATTGAGTACTGATAAAAATGCTATTGATCTATAGAAGTCTGTGAAACGGCAATGATGATCAATGGCTACCGATCAAATAGATAAACACATAACATTATCCAGTCAATTGTCCCAATTGACACGGTCCTTGAGCCATGATGTCATTTCGGAGCTGAAAATGGTTGCAAGTTATTCAATTCATCAGTTAACAGGGTGATGTCATTTAGCCAATTCAGACACAATTAAGGGTCTCGGCCACATCATACCTGGCTGTGATAGTGTGAAACTTAGTAACTTACAAGAGCTAACAGAATACTTTACTGTAATGATGTTAATACTATAATGAGCATGATAATATTATTAACTAGTGTTTGTCTAGTGGCCACAATTCAACCATAATTCTTATTCAATTTTTAAGTTTCAACTTTGTTTCTTTAGCCTCTTAGATACGCAATGAAAAATAAGTAAATGCTGTGTATGGAATGTGAAAGAAAGATTGACTGTTGTGTCAAACCAACACATGGTTAGTGTTATTATACAAACACATGGTAGTTTGATTGAGGTAGTGTGTGTTGTTATTTTTATGTATTTATAAGTATTATTTAAAAAATATTAGCTTTCTACACACCTTCGTCTACATAAATTTTAACTGTGTCAAATTTCGAACAATTCTCGTAAACCTGTTTTGATTTTTTTTTATTAATTATTATTTATTGTACCACCACTCTCACGTACAACTCTAGAGCGAGTTGTAAGTGAGAGTGATAAAGACAGAATGATAGGCTGATTATTTAATATTATGTTTATACTGTGTTCAAATTCAATTTAATGTCAAAGCAAAAACATAAAATTTAACCAAATTAATGTGTCATTGTATTTCTTTATTTCATGGTAAATCAGCCAAATTATCTTTCTATGTCCTGTACTATCTGAGTACTATCTGAGGTACAGAAATTAAAGTAAATTAGTGGCATTTAAATGTTGGCATTATAATGTGCTTATAGTCTCTTCATTTACGTTAAGATAAAATAGGATCTAAACGGACTATAAAACGTAAAATATATAATACCTAAAACTTTTGAATACTTTTCACATTATATTACTTAACAAAAATAGCTTCAAACACTGAGTAATTTATATTAGTTGGCTAGGCTAGTAAAAAATATAGAACAATTATTTTTTTTTAATTGCCAAAACATTAACAAAATTTTTCTAAGTCCCAGCTCCATAGTGCTCCTAAAGCTAACCCAAAACACAGAGCAAGACTATAAAAATCATATAGTGTATGGATCAAATAGTTTTTTACAAGGACCTTGTTTCTTTTAAATCACAAAGTGTTATTACTTTGATACCTGTATATTTTAAATGGCTCTATAATAATTATTCTATAGTTGGCAAGGTAGATAGAAGTGTGGTACCATAATCACTAGCTATTCATGATGAATTGATAAACACTTTGTAACGGCCGCGCAAGTATACTTGGTGGAAGTGGAACACGTTTAGTAAACTTGGCATTTGTGAGTTGTGACATGTTACCCAGAAATTACTAGCCTCCTATCGAAGTAGGACGATGCGCCGCGCCCAAACCTAACTTAACCTTTGAATTTATCAGTTTTATTGCATTAAAAACATATAAATAAATACGTCCTGTGAAGTTTATTACCTTTATGTTTACGTTGATACATTTAAATATGTACATCTAAAAAGAAACTTATAAGATTTTCAAATGTACTTCTCAATAACTGCTAACTGTAAAATTCCGCAAAAAACAAAGTCCTTGTGCATTCGTATTGTGTGGAAGTGTTCTTACCTTTTAAATCAACAAAATCCCATTAAACAATAGTTGTATCGGCTGTAGCTTGAGAATTATTGTGCAGTGTTTGAGTACGTAAACATTTACAAGTTCACAATTTTTGTAAAGGAAGAACTGGTAAAAACACTTGTAACCACGAATCCACCTTTGCACATTCACTAACACTTATTTTCAAATGTCAATTGTTTCACAATTTACACGATAGTATTCTCTGTAAAATTTATTTTCATTCATGACAAAGTAAAATCATTGGAGACTAGCGGCAGTTTTCGTTGCCCAACTGAGTACAAATTACAAAAAGTAGGTAACGGGGCGTGAGGCAGCGGGGGGTGGGAGGCTCGCGTCATCCGCCATATTGGATGATTACGTCATTCCAAAAACATGCAATTTTTAAACGTTTTGAGGTTTTGGTGTAGTTTTTAGTTATTAATAAAATTAATTCAATTTATTGAATATACATATTATTCACTAATGTTTAATATTGAGATGCATTTTATATTCCATAATGCTATAGCTGCTTAAGTTTAGGTAGGTACCTATCTACCTATATTATATAGGTAGGTAGGTAGGTACCTACTTTTAAGATATATAGTATATAGGTACTTAGGTACTTATTCACATATATCTTAATCATCTACGCCCAGGGGTTAGGTTAGGTTAGGGCCTAGGGGTAATGATAATGCCAGATAGTGTCATGCCCGCAACCAAAATTAAAATCTCTCCTTCCGTGGTTAAAATGCACAATCTTTCAGTTTTATTCATTGTCCATACAAGAAGGCGAAATTATTTAGTGAATGTATTTTATATAGATGATCAAAAATACATTAACGCACCTACCTACCTGTTGTTGCCTAGTGTGGAATATCTCATTTTTATAAATTACAATTTAAAATTGTCGATTATAGATAGGTACATAAATCTAAAAGAAATAGGTATTCAGATTGACGCGAATAAAATTATAAGGAAAATAAAAAAAATTGCCAATCTCTGTCACGTAAAACGATTTGTGACGTCACAAGTTGCTACCTCCATACATTTTGTAATGATAAAATATGTATGGCAGGTGCAACTCGTGACGTCACAGGCCTATATATATTGCTCTCTTTCATATTGTAAATTGAAATTGTTTGTATATTCGTTATTTTTTAAAATGTGTGCTAGATTGTTTAATAACATGTTGTATAACCTCGAATAGACGAAAAAACATGTCTGTTTTGCTCTTTACCAAATATTTATTAAAACATTAAAAAAAAAAAGATTAATATCTAATTTCCGAAAGACACTGACGTATGACATTTGACATTAAAAATGTCAAAAAGGGTTGTTGCCCAAATAAGCCAAATGATAAATCCTAAAACAATTTATGTAGTTTTATTTTTTAAAATAAATCGAGTACTTTTTTTGAATCCTGAAACTTTTATTTGTGCTTCTGATTTGCTCACATTGTAACTTTACTCCTTGTGCATAAATATATTATAAATTTGCGCATTAATCGTGTTTCTTGTGTCACGACTCTTGTAACATCTTTTGAATTGCGACCAATAATGCAAGGTAATTTATTGTGTTATTCAATGGTATTCATCCAAGTACTTAAAGTTTAAATTAATCTAAGTTTTAATCTGTAGCTGTGTTGGCAGATAAAAAGTGAACCAAAAACTTATAATTTTGTAGCAAAACAAAGAACTGTTTGTTTGTTTGTTTATAGTATTTTTTTTGCCTATAAAAATATCTTTGTTTTATAATAGACACAAGGCCTGAGTTATACGAGGAGGTAAAATTATACAGAAATGCTCGAGAACGTGAAAAGTAAGTAAATATTTATATAAATACTCTTGAAGTAACAAATAAAATGAGGTCTCAAGACTAAGAAATTAATTTCAAATCAGGCATGACAATATGGCTGAGCTATACGCTGTGGTCAGTACTCTGCAGCACCTGGAAAAAGCATACATGAGGGACTGTGTACGAGCCCAGGAATACACTGCGGCCTGCAGCAGACTCCTGGTGCAGTACAAGGTTGCATTCAAACAGGTGCAAGGAGATGAGTTTCCGACCATCGAGTCATTTGTTACCAAGTTTAGGGTAAGTAAAATATTATGCAGTTTTGTTAGTTATACAACTTTTAGTGTAAAGTAAATCCCATCAGAGCACACAGAAGTCTATGCTTTTCATTAAGTCATAGACATAAATGTATGAATCATCATTTTATTAGATGATATCAAGTGTTTTAGTAATGATTTCTGTTCAAATTTCATCATACACTAAATACAAATATTATATAAATATAAATATATACATTTACTTATAACCTATAAAAGATACACACACTGTAGTAAAATAGTACACTGGCGGACACATAAACTGCATCATAGTGCAAGAACACATTCCATTAAATTTTATTACCAAATATGCAAACTTTTTACATTTATTGGTATTGGAAAATAAAGGCTGGTTTATAAACACAAAAACAAAATCAAATTTAAATATGGTACTGTCACAAAAGAAAGAAAATATTCTATAGAAGAAATCTTGTCAATTTACTAAAGATTAACTCGTTAACATTCATGTTGTGATTGATGGTTATTTTTTTTTGTTTTGTTACATGTTGAATTATCCTTACTAATTGTTTAATCGCTAGTCTGTTTTCATTTTAAACACGTTTTTCTCTCACGAATATGGATGTAACGTCCGAAAAAGCTGCACAAATTGTTGCTCTAGTGCAGCAAGGCCTAGACCAACGAACAATTGCTGCAGATTTAATTGTAAACCAGTCTACGGTTTCCCGAGTTTACAGAAGGTTTATGGAGACAGGTTCATTCGAAAGAAGACGTGGAACCGGCAGAACTCGGGTTGTGACAACTTCATTGCGAAATCGGTTTTTAACGTCTATAAGCATTAAAAATGAGCTCCACCAGGTACGTGACGTAGCAGTTAGTACACGAACCATAAGAAGAAGGCTAAAAGAGAGTGATATCACATCTTTCAGACTCGCAAATGAACCAAAATTGTCTGTAGCTCACAGGCAAAATTGACTAAGATTTGTTCGTGAACACTTAAATTGGACTGAAGAGCAATGGGCTTCCGTATTATTCACTGATGTCTGTAGGACTTGTTTGTATGGTGCCGATGGTCGCAGACTAGTCTACCGTAAACGAGGAGAGTGATATGCTCAAAATTGCATCGAGGAGAGAGTTCCATTTGGAGGCGGGTCTTGTATGATTTGGGGCAGCATATCGATGGATGCTCGTACTGAACTTGTGTTTATTGACGCAGACACACATGGCCGTGGTAACCGTGGATTAACATCACATCACATATAACGGAGATATTGGACCCTCATCCACATGAGGGTCCAATATACCTTTTAGCGGATTTATTGGCGAAAACTTCATTCTGATAATGCTCGTCCGCATGCAGCGAGACAAGTTGAGCAATACTTTACTCAGGTTGAGATTCGTTCCATAGATTGGCCAGCATGTAGCCCCAACCTCAATCCGATAGAACACGTATGGGACAACCTAAAAAGTGTTGTATTTACAAGAAATCCGGTCCCAACAACGGTTGTGGAGCTCAGAGTTGCATTGTCACAAGAATGGGACAATTCTCCGCAAGATCTTTTAAAAACACTGATCAGGTCGATGCGAAACCAACTTGAATCGGTTATTAGGGCAAGAGGAGGTAATACACCTTATTAAAAACAAAAAAACTTTTTCTTAGTATTGTAAAATCTTCATAATAAGGCCGTTTTTGTTATATTCACTGTTTCATTCCAAAAAGGAGTAATTTGATTCTTTTAGTGAGAAAAGTTGACCTATACACACATGAATTGATTTTTTAGCATTATCATTGAAATAAATCAAAATAGTTTGCACTTTCACTAATTATATTTCATTGAAAGTTATCTTTCACTATGATGCAGTTTATGTGTCCGCCAGTGTATATTGTAATTTTCCTTGTAATTTGCCACATCACTTCATGTACATGTTATCTTGTTTACTTTGCTTTTAAATATTGTTTAAAGATAAGTTATTTTTATATCATGATCATTATTTTAAATGATATCTACAATAATACTTTTTTGTTTCAGTTGGATTGCCCTGCAGCCCTGGAACGTATCAGAGAGAACAAACCAAATTTGATCAAAGATGACAAAGGAAATACAAACAAATATATTGCTGAAATTGTATCGGTATGTCCATTTTATAAATTTTTTTTTTAGGACAATGGAAAAAGTTACTAGAATGTATGTAAAATCACTTGTAACTTTGTTACAGTAAAAATTATGTTTACATATACACTAGTTACTCTTTTATTCAAAAATATTTAGTAGTTATGATTTTACATGCATTGAGTTCTGAAAATTATCTAATCCCGCCAGCAGTAGTGTGACGTTACTACACCTGGGCCATACAGAAAGCCCATAATATTTAAAATTAATAAACATTCTCAACCAAGATCTCAAAGGCTTGTTTAGCCAACCAATCAGGCCAATGTTTGCTTACACAGTTGGCCTGATGGTTACTGGTTACAGATGCCACAAGACAGTGAAACTCCAAATAAGTCGAATATGTAGCTTCCTTTTTTCTCATTTCTAATCCCCCTACTAATAAAAATATTTACACAACTGATCAGCCATTCAATGTTGCTGTCATGGTCTGATATGTTTTTAAAGTCACTTGACAGACAAAGACATTTAAGGGTCAATTCAAACTGAAAGTTGGTATGGGGTAAGTATATTGCAAAATAATTTAAAATTATAGAAAATTAAATATCTTCATAACATACAGTTTTTGAACATTTATCTTAGAGAAAAACAATAAAGAAAGACTAGGAAGTTTTTTTTTCTAAAGACTACAAAGTAAAGGAAGTACTTGTTTTTTGTAGCTAAACATGCTAAGCATAGAGAACCTTCTTAATATACTAAATGACTTTATGTTAATGAAACAGGATGTTAGAATTAAAATAATTAGTAAAAATTTAACAGTCCGTAATGATAAAATTTATGATAATATTAAATGTAAAATAAGGTTTTTTTTTTACAAGATACAATACAATTGTGTAATCTTAAGGGTCGAAACGAAAGGATACGCGACATGACTCTGCATTTTAAAGATATAAGATATCTATACAAAATTGAACTTTATTCGTTACTCAAGAAGTTACACGTTACATTGTAAGATTTCGAATATAAAGTAGCAGCTCACAGAACAACGCATGTGCAATGTATGACTGATTTCATATGAAACGTGTATATTTTTGTATAGTGAAAAGAGTACAATTTTGAATAGCTATCTAAAAATGCAACGTCACGTCGAAGTGTAAGTAGAATTAACAATTGTATTTAAAAGTAAAAGTTATGTTTCCGCCCGGGATCGAACCGGGGGCCTTCTGCGTGTTAGGCAGATGTGATAACCGCTACACCACGGAAACTATACTCTCATGCGCCAATTTCGCGTACCTACTGATTATGAAACACACACGAATCACATGACCTGATTTTATATGCTGCATTTTATCTGTCAGATGGGCAGATCATACGGATTATAAAACGATATATTTTTATGGTTTATTGCCTGTAGTCTGTAACTCTGTACTATATTCTATGCTATATTCATTTAAATTTGCAGTGTTTGTAAAAAAATGAGAGTATTCTTATTTCTTCTCTATAAGAAAGTAAAATTGTAACGTACGCGAATAATGCACATGGACAGCCAAAAAGCGACATTTTAGTATAAAACTGTGTCTAAAGTATCCTTACTCGTAGCAAACTTCAAAGTAGTATAACCTTTAAATCGAGCTCAGTCCGTACATAAGAATACACACACGTTTATTTTTCGATTGTATTTCAATAATTATGCTAACCTATTACTCGCCTGCTTTATCTCCAGCTATTCATCACCCTCATGGATAAGCTGCGGCTGGAGTTCCGTGCGATGGACATGATCCAGCCGGAGCTGCGTGACCTGCGCGACACCATGGACCGCCTCGCCATGCTGCCTGATGACTTCGAGGGCAAGCTCAAGGTACTTGCAGTAAAAAAAACAATATCCAGTAATAAAAAAAACTATTTTGATTTTAGAACTGCGAGATTGCGCAAAAAGGGTTTTTGATATTTTTTCTGCCGGGTAAGGGGGCAGACCCAACTCACACAAAGCGTCATCTGGTGGCGTAAGTGGTGTCAAATGTCGTCAGATCAGAGTCAGATGTCACGAATTTAAAAACTCTCATTGCGTATTTTATTGTTTGAATTTGGACCTGTCAAAGCCAAATAACGTTTTTATATGAAACTTTGTTCTGTCCTAACTATGAACTGGAATAAATAAATAACTACACCTACACATCCAATATTTCACACCGTTTAAACCTTCCTTGAACTTCCACAATTATTTCAAAACCAAAATTATCCAAATAGGTCCAGCCGTTCCCGAGATTTAGCGAGACATTGGAATTGCAACCCATTTTTTGGGGTTCCGTAATAATCAAGGAACCCTTATAGTTTCGCTCTGTTCGTCTGTCTGTCTGTCTGTCCGCGCTTCTAGCTTCTGTAATTATGAATATAAATGGATGAAATTTGGTATAGTTATAGATAGTGTATATATCTCGGTTTTGGCATCATAAAATAATAATAATTTTATATTTTAGTGGATTAGACATTCTCTTTTTTTATAAATAAAATTTTGCAATAGTTTGCAGCTTGACTTTTTAAATCTCAAAAAGTGCATCTGGCTCGTTTTACATTGTATAAAATAAACTTGGAACAGTCTGACGAAGCGCACAACTCCACAGGTTCAGGAGTGGCTGGACCGGCTGTCGTCGATGTCGGCGTCGGACGAGCTGTCGGAAGCGCAGGTGCGGCAGTTGCTGTTCGACCTGGAGACCTCGTACGGCGCCTTCAACAAGCAGCTGCACAAGGACTGATCGCCAGGTCAGTGGTCAGGCGGAGCTAGCACGAATAATTGACAAGAACGTATTCGTAACCGTAAACAAAAGAGAATTGTATGAAGATTACGACAGCGCCTATACAATTGACGTTAACGTTACGACGTAAGTGCGCATTTGTCGCGTTACTACAGTTAAGTCGCTAACATTACAGGTCCGCTCGCACAGTAGCATTGGCCGACCGGCATCATAGTATATGCTTAGAAGGTTGGATAGCCTAATCCCGGTAGTAGAGAAAAACTCGCCATGGTGCGAAAGAACACGGGACATTCAATTATTGCTATTTGTAATGTCATTGGTGTCAAATCTTCGAGACTACTAAGTCTATCATACTAAGTCCATTTTTTTATTCCTGGTCTGGCTTTAGTCGGTAAAAGTAATTAAAAAACGTACGTACGAATGTAAGTAAGTAATGAATAACGTGCTTACTATCCAACAAGTGGCCGCTCGACCAGGCATAAGACGGAAATCGCCCAATAGCGCAGTTGAATCGTGCGCACGCACGCATTCAGTACTCACGTGTAAATACGCAGTTCAAACACGTCTACAGTCGTTGCGGTCACTTCATTTGTGTTTTAATATTTTGAGGCGTCCTAGTGCAAAGGGAAATGTTTCGAAACTGATCGAGCAGGAACTTTGTCGATATTGTACATTGTACATATCAGCATATAAATATTTACTGACCATAATATTCTCTTGTTACAGAGTAAACGAGGAAGCTCAAACATGCACTCGTAGTTTGGAGTCCATTCTTTTTATTATATAATATATTTAAATGTATTATGTGATTTATATTAAAATTAGCTGTAAATCTTTTACATATATGGTATACGTAATATATTGTACACTAATTTAAGAATGCTTTAATTTTAACGTAGCAATTCGTTTTAACTATACCAAGATATTAAGAAGTTACAAGTGTGCAACTAGCCTTCAAGTACTATTCATACTAAATTTCCTGGAAAATTATCTAATTGCTACTGGTTGTGTTATAATAAATAAAGACTGCATTGATCAGTTGAGCACTGCAGCGTTTGCTAGAAAAGTTTATAACATATTAATATTAATAGACTACAGTTTAAAGGTACGCGCACATTATATCGGGCAGCAGCGCGCGGGCATAATAAAAAGCATTTTTGTAGAAGTTGTTCATTATTCTAGCAAAAGTCAAAAAAATCTTCGTCCGAGCTATCCATCCCGGCGCGTCCTAACGTGCTAAGTGCGCATTCTGCGCTGCGATGCGGCCCGCTGCGGCCCGGCGCGTCCTAACGTGCTAAGTGCGCATTCTGCGCTGCGATGCGGCCCGCTGAGGCCCGGCGCGTCCTAAGGTGCTAAATGCGTATTTTGCGCTGCGATGCGGCCCGCTGCGGCCCCGGCGCGTCCTAACGTGCTAAGTACGCATTTTGCGCTGCGATGCGGCCCGCTGCGGCCCCGGCGCGTCCTAACGTGCTAAGTACCCATTTTGCGCTGCGATGCGGCCCGCCGCCCGACACCATGTGCGCGTGACACCGAAATGGAGATCACTCAGGCGTATCACCGTGGTGTGAACACCACAGTGCCTGGTATTATGTGATTCCATTAGCTTTGTCATTTGAAGTACAGATTTACACTCAGCAACAGCATTTAGAAAGTTACATAAATACATAAACGAGAGAAAGTTAAATTATATTATGGGAAGCTATATATATAAATAGTGTGTCTCACTGCTATGGACAATGCAGCGGACACGTCACCCGCGCCCTCCGCACGCTCCGCACGCCCCGCACACATTTCCCATAGTGACTACAGTTATGTTGCAAGGGGCAGACGCGCGCAACGCTAGCCAGTAGCCACCATAGGCCTGTCCATAGCAACTATCACGAAATAAATAATATTATAAATAACAAGATCTATTAAATACTTATTTGCTTATACTTATTTACATACTAGCGCAATACGAGTGCAGAAAGGTAGGTTTAATGTTGATCTTATATTATATTTTTAAACATACTTAGGTAATTCAATATTATACATAATTAACTCTTGCTTTGACTGTTAGAGCTTCAATATGAAAGGACTTTGTACACACGTTATATTATTATTATAATAAAAATATTAAATATCATGTTTACTTTTATTATATTAGTCCAGTAAAGTGTAAGTTTTTAACTTTAACCGCGGAAGAATCTGTGCGGTCTGGACTGCGGATAAGAATGTCGTCCTAATTATGAATAAAAATGCGTCACGGTCTGGGCTGCCGGCGTTTTACATACAACGTCAAAATATGTCATAGCGCGCGGTTCAAGTGTAGAAAATGCGCTGTCATCGACATGCCTGATCGGACTGTCGGCCTCGATCATTTACACGTCCGGTTCGGACCGCGGGTTGGAACGGCGCGTGCTATTTCCCGCGGTCAGAACTGTTCGTGTGACGGGCGCTATTATTGTTTAAATTTTATATTACTAGTAAATTGATATGAGTAATTGAAATTTGTATTGTTAATATCAAATAAAACATTAATTGGAAAATTTATTACAAACAGCTTTACCTGCTGTACACTGATTTTGTATACAATGTGTAAAATTTATTTATGTTTTTTTCAATAGAGAGAATTCTTTTGCTACTTACGTTTTATCTATATTTTATACATGTGGTGAGTATATGAGACCGACAATAATGCTATAAGAACTTGGCTGATTCACTTTTTTTTTAATAAGGCTTACAATTTTACTGAATACGGCGCACGGACACTCGCAATACCTGACGAGTTACAAATGCGTTACTTAAATGGCCCTCCGGCATGCTCATTTGATCAGCGAAACACGACACAAACGTTATTACACGCAAGTTATTTGTGAGGCCATGTTGTTTCTCAGGTCACTGAATATTGTGTATGTTCTAACCACAGACAGTGCCGGATTAAGGTAACTCGGTGCCTTAAGCAATCTTTCCTTGTCCCCCATATCCTTACATTAGACCTTAGGACTTAGGTCACAGGTTAATAAATAGTTACTACGTAAGATTGATGGCAATGAATTAATTAAGTACTAAGTTGGCAACACTCTCTGGGTTGACCGTCCCTAGACGGGATGCCCTAAGCAGTTGCTTTATTTGCTATTAGGCTAATCCGGCAATGTCCACAGAGTAAAAATATATTTCTAACTTCTAGCCTATTAAAACGTCACAAGTGTTACTTTACGCTGGTTGTGAGGTGTGACTGTATTATGTATTATCGGGTAGCAATGTGTTTTCAAGCCTAACTCTCTACTTGTAGAGTATCCAAACTTTTAATGTCGAGGACCGGTACCACCTAGTTAACGAGACTTATATAATGGCGCGCACGCTGTTCCTTGCGGGGCGCGCCGCTTACGACGAGCTCAAGGACAGATCGCGCCGTGCGATGGACACGTTCCTCGATCTAGCGCGGATTATGAACGAGGAGATGGCTCATGACGTCAGAGCCGCCGTACTGAAGTACTACAGAGTGAAGTATTTGCAGGACTTCAGCAATTATATTATTACGTTGGACGAGGTAAGATTCTACAATTCTATCTCTTTCTATCTGATCACCATTTACGGAGTTGTCTGATCATAGCTTCGTCGACCAATTAGGTACGTCTTGTGGCTGGGCTTAGTCCCAATTTCACCATCGCCTGTTAAGTGTTAATCGTTTGTCTAAATATCATGCCTTCTCTTTAATAAATACGAGAACAATGGAGATTACATGATATTTAATCAACGATTAACTTTAAGGTGCCCATGCGGCACGCACCTAAAGTAAGGCCAACGAGACGAGATAAAAAACGTAAATAAACGGACCGCTACTGAGTTGCATTATGAAAGTGAGTTAATATTATATCTGTCCATATCACTCGTATGTAATAATGACGTCAGTTGGTCGACGACAGCTGTCGTAGCGTGTTTCGTGGTACAGGAAAGCGGCCAGTGCCGCAGTTGTCAACATTTGGTCCGCCAAACAATTGTGAACAAGTTCATTCCTGTTTGGATTGTAATCGAAGTGATACATATTTTTTCGTCTCCGTATTTACTTGTTTTTCTGTTGTTATTATTCCGTTTTGTTAGTGAATGACGTAAAGGCGAACTACCAAAGATACGCTGTGGATGAGCTCGCCAAAAAATTTAAAGTGGCAGTCTTAGGACTTCCACCTTAAATTTTAAACCTTATCATTGCGAGTTCAATCCCATTGAACTCGTATGGGCTGACATGAAGGGACACGTAGCTCGCAATAATACTACATTTAAATTTGAAGATGTGAAAAAACTGCTACAAGAGCGGATCCAACGTGTATCTGCTGATAAATGGCGAAATTGTGTGGATCATGTAATAAAAGTCGAGGACAATTTTTATAGCAATATTGACAACATGATTGATAATACAATAGATAGTTTTATCATTAACACAGCTGACTCGGACTCTTCCGACGAATCATCTTAGTCTAGTACAGACGACAGCGATTAAAATTCGAACTTTATAATAATTTATTCAAATAAAAATGTTTTGAACCCCTGAAAATTTGTTTACATTTTTTATCTCGTCTGGTTGGCCTTACTTTAGTTACATTACCGGCTAGTATGAGCTAGTTGCCTACTGAGAATTAGTAGATACCTACCTTCGAAGATTATTATTAATCTTCTTAGACATAAAGACTAGAGATATCTCTATGCTACCTTATACCTAAGGGCTAAGGTTAAACCTGCGCTTACGCCATCTAGCTTCTAGTTTTAAATTTTCACGTTTGGACCAAGGACACTGTCAACAGTGTCCTTGGTTCAAAAGCAGTACAGAGCAAGCAAAAGCAGTAGGCAAAGTACAGAAAAGCCACTGTTTAACAGTAGGTTTTCTGTACTTTTCGCTGTTTAGATAGTGGACATTGTCGAGCACTGTCTCATCGGCCCTGTGGAGAAGATCAGCGACATTGGCACTCAGTTCCACTCGGTCATCAACAACTTTGAAGATGTGCGGCACTTTGAGAACGTTTACAAGTGCAGGAATGAACTACCAGACGAAGTGGCTGCGGCCCACTGTATACTTCACCAGACTGTTATGTAAGTACCTACTGTCTATCTTTCAGTTCTTCATTGTGCAAATTGCAATACGCCATAAACATGTATATTTTTTTTTGTTTGTAATCTAATTCAGTGACCAAAGACCAGATACAGACCTTAACAAGACGGATTAAACCAGCGCGGGGACCGTAGCAAATTCTGCCGCGAAGCTCCCGAGCGAAAAGCGAGCGAGCTTAATATCCTCTTATATGAAACGCGAGCTTCTGAACTAAACTTTACACCCTAAATTACTGTGTACTTTAGAAAATTCTTTTATATTTGGGAAAATACAATCAAATCAATAGCCTAAAATATAGCGTCAGTTTAAAATAATATAATATGTTGATAATATATGACCAATTAAAATCTGTTTATACTATAAATCCTAAAACTGGGAAAATACAATCAAATTAATAGCTTAAAACAGAATGTCATTGTAAAATAATATACTGTAATTATGTAAAAAAGCGAGTGATCAAAATCTTATGTTACCTACTGGTATTAAAAACACCGTAAATAACGTAATGTAATATATTTTTTTAATTATTTTGTATTTTCGAATTGTTAAATATTTTTCTGCCGTTTTAGACGTTACGTACGGACGTAAAAGACGTTTACTTTACTTATTCAGTAGATCATAATAATATGACCAAAATATCCGTAATTGATTTTACCAAACCTTATTTGTACACAGGATTATCGAAAGTTTTAATTTTCTATTGTTCACGATCTACGACTTCGAGAAATATCTGAGGTTGAGAATTAATTCTTATGTTTTCATTATAAGAAAAATCTTGGGACGTGTTCTTTTGGATTTTCCATACTTTTTTTACAATTTTTTCGGCTGTTAGGCGCGAGTCCTGCTTGGAGGCTTGCGTGAAGCTTGGGCTGCCAGGCCGTGGCCTGGGCCTGGGCCGTCGCCCACACCGCCCACGGCTTTTTTTTATTTTTTATGGGCCTATTTCTGGGCCTACTTTTCCCCCAACAGCTAGGTCAGGACAATTTGTAACTTTTTTCATTTTTAACATGTATATTGTTTATTTCAAGTACATTTAATTTATATTATATTCTTTAACATCAATTTTATTCCAGTTCCTGTTTTTACATTTTCAACTTTAACTATTATTTTACATTTCACTTACCGCTATTTTGGTCTATATTTTCCTTTATATTAATTTTTTGTTTTCAATTTTCGCTACTCTATGTTACATTGTCTTTTATATATTATTTCCCTTTGATACATTTTCTTACTTACATTTACAACCCCACTTTCTCGCTTCTATTTTATATACACATATTATATTTTAGTTTTGATTTGACTATTTCCTTTACATTAATTATTTGTTCTCAATTTTCGCCAGGTACCTACTCTATGTTACGTTGTCTTTTACATATTCTTTCCATTTGATAACATTTCCTTACTTACATTTACAACCCCACTTTCTCGCTTCTATTTTATACATACATGTTATATTTCAGTTTGATTTTACTATTTCGTTTTTCTGTTACAATCTATATATGCTGTACATTCAACACTGTACATTCGATAATGTTCTATTTTATTCTGATATCCATCTATATCTTGTCTTTCATTTCCATACTTCTTTTACGTTTTGTTTTAATCTATACATTCTTTACATTCTATTTTATGTTTACAGTTCTTACTATTTTATATTCCATTGCCATTTCATACCCTTTAAACACTTTAGTTCCCTTACTTTTATTTTTGCTTCTTTCTTACATTTACATACATATTCAAAATGTTTTGTTCCCCTCGCGCTGAGCGCGAAGCGTCCGGCGGGCATATTTTGCTAAAAATTTATTTCATAATAAATTCCTATTGCAAGTGGCGGTGATCTGCAAAGCATACCGTCGTATCTTTCCAATATCCTATAATAGCACCAGTTTACATTACATCCATTATTTGTCAATTTTATTTTGCTTAAGCTATTTATTATGCTTTGCTATAGTTGTTATGGCCATATATGCTAAGCAAATTTGTGCGTTTTTTTTTAATACTAGTGTGGGTTTATTAAACTCTTTTTAATAAATTGCCAACTGCTTGTTTTATACTAACACGTTTCACACACATACACATTCATATAGGTCTTCCTGGTGCTATTATAGGCGATCTGTGTCTTCTTGGTTGTTCTATGCGACGGTCGATCGTGCTATTGCATCCCACCGACGCCGTACCGGGCACTCCGCGCTAAACGCACTGTGGTCAGTCCTTTCTAGATTTTCTGTTTGACAATTGATGCAACATGCTTTATTTCCTGCTTTTAAACTCTCACATTGGGACTGGTGGTGCGCTCCAGAGCAGTGGCTGCACTACACTTCGGTGCTGCTGTTACAGTGCCACCTTTCATGTCCGTACCTTAGACAGTGCGAGCACTGTATTAGGGGGGACTGGTCAGCGACGCGAATGCGTTACATATCCACATAGAGGTGACCTGATTTTGTGAAGCACTGCCACAACCCCGGCGACACCGTCAGTACTACGTGTTCGGTGCTATCGTCCTTTCCTTTTTTCCTATACTTTACTGACATCCTAACTTTATTTTCTTCCGTTAGTGGTTGCATGAGGTGCTTATTTTGAGTCCTTATAGCATCGAGGATGTCCTCGTCGGTGTTTATCTGAAGCACCTCATACAACACCACCTGCTGGTCCTTATTCTCTATATTCTCTACTTCGAACTTACTATCACTTTTTTCAATTTTACTTTTTACTCTGTCCCTATCTCTCTTGTCACTAAATCCCATTATAACTTTTCTACCTTTCCCTTTTCTTATTCTGTCTATTTTTATTCCTTCCTTCTTTGCCTCTATAACTTTTCCTACTTTCGTCACTATCTCTGATCCTGACATGAAATTCTCCTTGTCCGTTACTACTAAAGTAGCCCACAGCCGCCCACGGCTTGTACCGCCTCTGCTAATATGGAACGTTAAAAAGCTAGTGAGATACTTTTTTGTATTCAGAACTATTTTCAGTTCTATTAGGTAATAAAATAGAACTGAAAATCGAACTTACAAGCGTCAAGTTTTTTAATTGCTGTCGTGTGTTCGATTTTCAGCATTATTGTATTAGGCATTAGCGCGGAATTCTATTTTCAGCGCAGTTAATACTATGTATGAAAATTATTTTTTACACTCCCGCGGTCAATGCGGCCGGACAGACGTTGGAGCGCGTGGCCTTTGGGGGGCCCGCGCTCCAACGTAGCTCTTGCTGCCTATAGGCGGTATATGGCTAATCCGGTACTGAAACAAGACCTGTGTCTTTGTGGCAACCATACCATACCATGTCAGTGGATTTTTTGCATTTTAGAAAAAAACAAAAGGACAAGTAAGTAAGTATCAATAGAAATGGCGACCTCTGTGGCTCAGTGGTTGAGCGTGTTGGTGCTCATGCCGGGGGTCGTGGGTTCGAATCCGGCCGAAGGGACAAAATGTTTTTCTGTGTTCCTGGGTCATGGATGTGTATTAAATATGTGTATAATATAAAAGTATTAAATATATTTCCGTTGTCTGGTACCCGTAACCCAAGTTCGAGAACTTACCACGGGATCAGATTGATGTGCGTCCATAGATTATTATAAATTATTATAATTATTATTATTATAAATTATAATACCTACCTACTTGTTTTGTTTATGTAGGAATCTATTTGGTCTAAAAAGTTGAGGATTTTTATAGTTTGTAAGAAATGAAATGTGATTGTTTGTACAGTTTCAACGAAACCATGCAGGAGAGTCTCCTGTCCATTGTAGAAACCAAGACCTCGCAGCATGTCCGTCGCATCAACCAGTCACTGTACGATGTGATGGACTGCCTCAACCACATGACTCCGAACTTCTTCGAACAGCTCCTTATTGATTCGTATACTGGTAAATACTAAATACTTGATTAGAACGCTTTGCCTAAATAAGTACAAATATTCGTATTTATACACAATATTACTTAAGTGCCCTATTACAAATCTGCACTCTGCGAGATTAGGTATTTGCAGCGTTCCTGACATTTCGCATTTTTTAGTAATTTTGCAGTTGTATTTCTCGTTTTTATTGAAATAGGTTAATAAATTCATGCTTTAATATTATGAAATCGTTATTCCTCATGAAGTTTTTGTTGAGTATAAATTTGTCTGGTATAAATTTTGCTTAATAATATTATCGTAGATAATTCAGAGTAATTCACAGTTAACTTAAAACGAAGTTTTTTTGGCTTAAGAATAAGATTTTTTTCTATATTAAATCAAAGATATTTCGAAATTCTAAGGCCGCTACGAACTATACGACTATATACGAGATAACATTCTCATTACCCGTCTGTCAGGAAGGGTTATGTTTTTCGCGCGTATCTTGTATGTATGTATGTAAATTCCTTTATTCCCACGTATCTTCCAAACGGCTGGATGGATTTCGACAATTAAGGTATCGTTAGATTTGTCTCAATAACCCAAGTGTCCTTAGATAGCTTTTTTTTTAAATGAAAAAAATGGCGGATTTTGGGGCCAAATTGTAAGTAGTTCAATATTTTTTTTAACCAAATTTATCGACATTGGTATCAAAATAAAGGAAATTAAATTGAGATTTCAAAAATATACATATGTCACGTATTTAAATTTAATCAGGAATAATTACAATCATTTTAATGAAATCTATCGAATAAATTTGTAATGTCGTATTTAGCTTTAAATATATAAAAATGTTGGACCCTATTGCGCATTTTTGTTATAGCCGGTATAGTTAATCATATTTTGTATTTACGACGGTCACCAAATCAGTTTTAAATTTTTTATTCCGCTACTCACTGCTAGATGACGCAGAGACCAGCTGGAAGTAGGAGAACTGCCTCAAGCTGTATTTCTAGAGTTTGATTATTCTAGTATAACTGGCAATTTACCAGGCATTGGTGTTCGTATAGAGCCGTGCACTACTGAATTTGATGCTTTGCGTGGTAAAGGAAAGATCGAGCGACGTATGCTTCCATTAATTTTGAGCTGGGCGGTAACAGTTCATAAATTGCAGGGCACAACTATAGACCGAGCTGTTGTTGATTTAAGCAGTAATATTTTCGCGAGAGGTCAGGCGTACGTGGCTTTGAGCAGAGTCAGATCACTTTCATTATATTATACAGTTATAATAGAACACACTCTAGTTCAGGGGTCTCCAAACTACGGCCCGAGGGCCACATCCGGCCCGCGGACAGATTCTGTCCGGCCCGCGGACGAGCTAGCATACTTGAAAACTCCTTTTAGAGAACATATTTTTTATAGCAAATTAAATTTAGTTTACTGAAGTATTCTAATTTTATGTTGAATAATTATTAATATGACATCTACATTAATATGGTCATGGGCTAACTACTCATAACATTGTTGTAGGCTTATTGTTATTGTTTTTGTGATAAGTTTGTATAAAGAAACACAGAATTGTAATGAGTAAAGACATGTATAATATGCAGAAAATTTTACTTCAGTATATAATAACTAACAAATTATTGAAATGAATCCAACTAACATTTTATACATTTTAAATAAAAACATAACTTATAACAAGCATAATGACATATGAAATACTAATGAGATTTATGTAATTGAGATTTTCCACTGACAATAGTTTGTAGTTGTGGACTAATTTTACTTGTACCAATTATTAAAATAGATTTAAGATCCTCATCAGTTAATTTAGATCTGTAAACATTTTTTGTGTACTTCATTTTGGAGAAGGTCTTCTCACACAAATAAGTAGTAGTTACCAAAAACAGAAAACAGCCCACGAGCAAATTTATGCAAATTATCAAATTGTGTCGGTGGAAGACCCTTATAAAATTCCAACAAAGATGAGTTTGATATTTGTTCTTAATTATATCACTGCACTATAGATCAATCATTTCCATTTGAATTTCCGGGGCTAGGGTTCCAATGTCAGTATCAAAAGGATTCTGAAAAATCTTAATTTGATTCGCAATGGCATCAAAGTCCGAGAAACGAGTATCAAAATTTATTTTCAAAGCACTCAAAGTTTCGATTGCAAAATCGATAAGAAACTCAGTCTCAGTGGTGTGGCTGAATATTTCACATGTTTTAAAATGTGAAAAACATTTACTTCGTAGTTGTGATTGAAACAGTATCAATTTCTTCCGGAATGTTTTGATATTAGTGTATAAATCAGGAAGATGCTGGTTTTCTCCTTGCAATCTCAAATTCAGTTCGTTCACATGTTTTATCAAATCAACATAGAATGCTAACTTCCACAGCCATGCGTTGTTTTGTAATTCAGTAAGAGGGCAATGCTTTTTATTCAAAAAAATTTCGATCACTGCTCGAAGTTCAAAAAAGTGCTGAAGGACTTTCCCACAACTAAGCCAACGTACGGCAGTATGATAATTGATAAGGTAAGTCATTTTCTCCAATCTCTTCAATAAATTGTCGGAATTGTCGGTGATTCAGCCCAAAAGATCTGATAAAATTAACAGTTGATATGACTGGTTTCAGATCTTCAGACATATCCAAACATTTTCCGTTACATTGTATAATTCATCAACTAAAACTGTTGATGAATTATACAATGTAAGACTAATGGTTTTGAACCACCGTCATTTTTTACAGTCTTTGACACAAGAGCGACCACTCCTTTATCTTTCCCACTCATGTTTTTGCCTCCATCAGTTGTAATACATTTCAAGTTTTTCCATCGAAGGTTCTTTTGATTAATGGCCATTTCAACTCCTTTAAAAATATCTGTGCCAGTAGTTGTGCCATGAATACTATACATATCAAGAAGTTCTTCATGCACTTCATAGCTTTTATCTACTCCTCGAATATAAATCAACACCTGAGCAGTATCTGACACATCCGTTGACTCATCCAAGGCCAAAGAAAACCACTCAACATGTCCATTTTTGTCGAACAGTTGAGAGGATATATTTTCAGCGATGTTTTCTACCCTTCGACCCACAGTGTTTGCTGACATACTGACAGTTTTTAATAAATTTACCTTTTCAGGGCACATTTCTTCGGCTACTGCTATTATGCATTCTTTGATAATTTCTCCATCGGTGAATGGTTGCCACGTTTTGCAATTTCAAGAGCCACACGAAAGCTGGCACGAGTTGCAGCCTCTTGTTCAGCTTTGAGTTTTGTAAATGAAGATTGCTGCGATTTCAATCCGCGCTTCATAGCTTCAAATTTTTCTGTCCGCAAACTTCCTGTATATTTTGAGTAATTTTGAAAATGTTTTGTTTCATAATGACGTTTAATGTTATATTCCTTGAGAACGGCTATGCTTTCATTGCAAATCAAACATAGCGCCTTGTTACTGGACTCAATTACGAAATACTGAATGTTCCTGAAAATGATCTTTAAATTTTCTGCATTCACTATCAATTTTTCGCTTCTTTTCCGTTCACGTTTTAAGGTGGTACGCACTATTTTATTTCACAACAGTGTCATAGGAACTGACTTGTGGTTGCGCCACTAGCCTTCTTATATATTCCAATTACTGCCATCTAGAAGTGAGTGGAAAACACCAGAACTTTCTCGAACCAACGAGATTATTCTGTACGTGCTATTAGCGCCATCTGTTAGCGATAGAAGGTACTACCTATTTCCGCTTGTGTCCACCAGATTTTGTGTCACGTTACTCCTCATGGCTCGTACTCTACGACTAATCTAGAAATTACAGATAATGACAGGAAAATTAATAATATGCAGTGTTGCCGTTTTGCGGACTTTAGTCCGATTTGCAGCCTTTTTTAAACGTTGCGTACTTTTTCGGACTTTATTTTTTCCATCAGTGGACTATTTCACTTTTTACCACCGGCAACAATGATAATATGGTTTTGGCCATCGGAACTTACTGGAGTAATCAGTATGGCCCTAAGGCTGGAAAGTTTGGAGACCCCTGCTCTAGTTCATAGAAATGTGCGTGTTCATAGTTATTTTTCTAATTATTTATTTTTTTATTACTTCATTTACTTCGAACAGTAGTTCAATCCAGGAGCTCAAAAAAGTGCTTTCGCGCATTTTATAAAAATCTTTCTTTGCAATTTTGGGTTTAATTAAAAAATTAAGCAAAATATACAAAAAGCGAGGCCGCTACGAACTAGGCCAATAGCTATTCTGCACTATTCAATATGTAAAAATTATTAATGTATTTGTATATGTTTCTGTGATCAAGAACGCCATAATTGGCCATTTTATGCAAAAATTACAGTCGAGAAGTAATATGCCTCTTATACACTAATTTATTATCTTTATTTTTAACAGTAGGTACCTACTGCAGACTGCGGACTGCCTGTGCATGTATGTGCGGTGTTAGGTATTTATTGGATTTGTTTCTGTTTTAAAAAGCTGCACGTTTTTAATTGTTAGGGGATTGTGGATTCCTCAAAGTTGTAGATATTTCTGCGCGAGATCTCACCAATGACGAGTGGCGCACTCCGCAACATACTAAGTTCTTTTGGAAATGGCACGCAGTAGTTAGCACGCTGGAACAGAGGTAATGTGTTATTTGTTACGCTTACGCATCAACTACTTCTAAAAGTAAAGATAAAACAAAACAACCAAAGTCTGATTAATATCTTATTATTTAATTTACAGGAAGAAATTGCCAAGAAACACCAAATTAATACTGCTCTCAGCATTGCGGACGGCTAACATAACAACAAACGATGTACAGAAGGATTTGCTTCAGTAATTAATCGTTCACTACCTACTTGGAAAAGTTCTACTGACATGACTATCGAGCAATTACCTAGAAAAGTTATAAATATTTACTTCTAAGCTATTGTTTCATAATAAAATACCTACCGTACCTACCTTTAAAGCAGTTGTGTCTGAAATCTAAATACTTTGCCAAAAAGAAGTAGAGAAAAAAAGAAATTTTCTTCTGTAAATGTCAATGTCAATTGTAAAAAATTTAAATTTAATAGGTACTGCATTTTGTGTTGACTGTTGTGCAGGGGTAGGACACTTCGTGTAAACGTAGGTTCCACACTCACACATATGCACCGGGGAATTACCGCACTATTAATCCTTTATATTTACTTTTTTTTACTTCGTACGGGGGTACGTAAAAAATAAATAAAGCTCCGTCCCTGCAGACTGAATTTGATATCCTTAAACTAAGATTGCACCAAAGAAAGGCCATGTTTCTATACATAATGCAGTCTACACATACATACTGGAATATAGAAACAAAAATAGTGCGAATGAATAATATATTTTGGACATTTTATGGCAATGCACAGTGGTCGATTTGACCGACATCGTTGCATGAGTTCTAATACCACGTAAGTAATTTTTTTGGTGGTTTTGACTTCGATGCCATTCACTAGAGCAGTGGTTCCCAGACTCATTTGTTTCATAGACCACTTTCAAAATTTAGCTGGATCCGGTGGACCCCCTGCATCTACATTCTACATTACTACTAATTTCTAAATCTCGAAAAAAAAAGTGAAGATTAGATCTATCTATCTATGGAAACTTCCGTTGTGGCTGAGTTTCAATGACGAATTAACAGTTTTCGAAAAAAAAAAAGGTTAGAATTGATTGCTTGATAGGGTTAATTATTTGATAATAAAGTAGGTCCCAGTTCGGAACTATTCATTTTTTTTCTCAATTTATTTATAAATTGTCTTATTGAGAAGGTATAATTTAGGTATTTTATTAGGTATATTATATTTATTTAAAATAACAAGCCAACATTTTAGTTCTTCACTATCGAAATCAAATTAATTTTCATGCACCCCTGCTTACGATTGTAGACCCCCATTTTCTGTCACGTCCAACGTAGACCCCCGTCGAGTCTCCCGTGGACCACTTTGGGAATTACTGCACTAGGGGATCAGAAGACGCGCTGTTTCTGCCAATCAGAAAAAAGTAAAAAGTACCTTATGTATGTCTATGGTATTAAATATACTACTATGGTACTGTGGCGGACTAATTAGCGCCACAATGAATCGCACTATCGAAGTTTTCTAAGATCGGCACTATATATACGACATATAAAATTCATACAAGTGGGTTTCGGCCTGACCGAGCATAGCACCTCGCTCGGTCGGAGATCTCCCTTTGGGGCATCCACTCTTCCCACATTGTTGACCCCGACGTGATTGAGAGATGCGTGGGATTATCTAAGCATGGTAATATCTTGCGTTTGATTATTATAAAAACAAATTGATTTGATTATTATAAGACCGATTGCTTAAAGGATAAAAATGATAGCTATGATCGTAAATTGTTGTTTGATTTGTATATACCTGTTTGATTATGTACTATAAAAAGTGGAATTAAACGTAAAGTATTTACTTAGTTAAGGATAAATATTGATGAGGAAAGAAAAGGAAGGAATAAAGTGCAATTTAATAAATAAAAAAACGATTAAAAATTTATTTATTATTTAATTTTGCGTAAAAAAGACGTAAGTCAGCCCGAACGGATATTAAATTAGGAAACACAACGTATGTCACAAAAATAGGATAAATTACCAATTTTTATAAAACACTAATTATTTTTTTAAATTAAATCTATTATGAGGTGTATACAAAATACATAATAGTACTGTAATATTATACGTTAAAAATTATTCAGTTTTTTCACTCTCCTCAAATGACTAATAAGTAGTATTATACTTATGCGACGATATTATTACATGTGGAAAATCTCTAATCTTCATACCAAAATACAAGAATATTTAAAAAAAAAACATTTAGAATGGCTGCTGTTTTGAAAAAAAACAGAGTCTGCTATATTTGGTTTTTCTTGTTTAATTTAAATAAGAAAGTCGAGAACAGAAATCACCATGAGCTATAGATGCATTTTAGGCTGCCCACCAGCAAAAAGTAAGTATTTTATTTAAAACGAGGTTACATATCATGTAACTTCGTTTTAAATAAAATTAGTAAGTCGACTAAAAATTGTTAGATTTTATTTTATTTATGTATATGTCAAATTAAAAAAGTATCTAAAAAATAAGAGTAACACTAACAAAGCATTGCTCATTTACTATTTTAATACAATCCAAAAAATATGACATGTGTAACGTTAGGACCTAAGTACATACCTAGTTGGAAGATTTATAACAGTAGTAATGTAGTAATGTATGAAATCAGTAGTAATTAAAATACAATTTAGATTTTATCTTCACAGTTCAGTCTATTTATTATTCGTTCCAATTTTAATATTTATATTTTCTTTTAGGGTCAAAGATTGTACATCGTTTCCCCAATCCAATGAAATACCCAAAACAGTTTGAATCTTGGTTGAGGCTTGTCCCAAACGACTTCGATAAAGAAAATTTTGACTATTCCAAGTACAGGGTATGTGATCGAAATTTGGAAGAAAATGATAGGTATACATGGAATAGGCCTATTAATTGGCTTGCAATTCAAAAAATTGCACTTACCTCGGCAGATTGGTAAGTAAGGCTTTATAATTTATCTAGGAGTCCAGAGACGGCAGCTATAATTTATATCATTACATCCTGGGATTTATAGCTTTGCATAATAATTTAAGGTATCACACACACACAAAAGATAATATAATGCATCTTTGCCTTCATTCTGACTTACTGAATGTACTCTGTCTCTGTTTATAATAAAAGAGATGTATTGTAATAAATATTATAATATCGCTGATACAAAGATGTAGGAATATAAATTTATCTGTTGTGTGTAGTGTTCTGACTAATTCTATAGATAAATTTAATGACAATTGAGATATATCATTCTTTAATATACATCTTTATATTAAAGCTGCTGTTTGTAGACTCCGTTACTTATAATGAGTATTTAATAGTACAATTTATATTAAATAAATAATTTTAAAGTGGAATACTCATGGGTAAGTTTTATTTGTTAAATCTTATTCATCACAATATTTTTCCAGGTACACATTTTACCTCTGCAGATTAATTTTGCATTGACTTACCTTCCTCTAGTGAGTAGCAATATTATTCAATATTTAAAAATATGCATTAATATGTATCTTATCATTCTAAATCATTCTATCATCTATCATCTGTAATAGATGATAATAATATGATCAATTTATCATATTTGTTAGTTCATTATCATATTATTGTTTGTATGGAAATAAGTACCTAAGTTAATAATAAATAAAAATAAAATAATAATTCAGGTGACCCAATGCTTAGTGAAGGTGCAAAATGTGTGATCAAAAACCCAATAGAAGTTGATGTTGCTTCAAGTAAGGATTTTAATTATTTTCTTTTAAACTTATTTATATATTGATTTCTTATGTTTACGCGAATATTGTTCATTGTTTTAAACACTTACGGATTGTGTCGCGGTACACTTTTCATTTTCCCGACGTTTCGGCTACTTTCCAGCAGTTGTGGTCACAGGAGGACTGATCTTTGAAATGAACTTATTTATAATTAAATTTAGTTTTATTCAATGAATTTAACTATTTTTAACATGTGCATTTGAAAGGGTTTTATTATATTATTTTTTATTATTATAACACTAGCAACCCTTTGCTAGCTAGATTTGCATGAGTCCAATATATTATACACATAACCTTACTCTTGAATCACTCTATCTATTGCTAAAAACGGCAATAAAATCCATTGAGTAATTTAAAAATGTAAGCAAACATGAAAGGAATTTTATACCATGTATAGATAATGATGATGAAGAGAGACACTAGATATTTATCATAGTTATTGTAAGTGAAATTAGTATTGAGTGGATAATACAAAGATTATAGTTATTTAAAACCAAATATTTTTCTATCAGGTACTTGGGGTAGGCTTGTTCATGATGTATCCATACCATACAGCGGAGAAGTTTATTATGCTTCTGGTAAGTATCTTTACTACTAGGAAGTAGAAACTTATAGTTTTACGCTGTAACGATACATTGTTATGTATACAATTGAAGTTTTGGAATCATAACATAATAATAATTTTATATTTTTGTTGTGACTTGTAAAGTGGAGATGTTTTGTCATTCTACCCTGTTATGTGGGGTTTTGTCGAATAGGCTTAGATATATAAATAAAGGCGAGGTTTATTAGATGTGAAATTTTTCATTTTATAATTTTTTATAAAATGATAAATTTTTATCTCCCTAGCATAAGAGATACTCTTTTGTAACTTTCATGCTTATAGATCATGCTTAAAACACTCGAGGAGGAGGTAAAATTAGGCCATGACATTAAAGAATTTTAAAAGCATATTCTATGTTCATAGGCATGGAACAGTATTTATGCGAGTCCATATGCGCATTAAATTTCTATGTACATCTGCACAATCCAGAATAAAACTATTCTCTTGTGATTAAGTTTTTTTAATATGCCATTTTTTCAGACTGTATTGGAGAAACATCTCAATTACATTCTCCTGGACAAGTGTGCATTGTACAATCTTTTGATGGGACTAAGGAACTGGAAGAAGAAGTGAACCACGAGTTGTTAGGGCTGTGTAAGTATCTTTTTTACATATAATATAATAAAACTATTACATTCGATATAGTATGCTCATGAGCAGTCGCCAACTTATTTTTTTATCGCAAGATTATTTATATCCCAATCTATACAAATAAATAAAATTGAAGTGTCTGTATATAATTTTAAATTAACTGCTTTTCACTTATTGAATATGGAAGTATATGCGGTACTGACAAAAAAAAACCAATTTTTAAAATTTTTGTCCGTCTGTCTGTTTGTTTCGGCTAATCTCTGAAACGGCTGGACCGATTTTCACGGGACTTCTACTGGCAGATAGCTGATGTTATAAGGAGTAACTTAGGATACTTTTTATTCTCATCATCATCATCAATTTTTTTACCCCCAACGAAGATGGCACGGGTCAGCTAGTATGTAATAATAATGCACATGCTCTTGGTGAGGTTACTCAATTATAGCAAAAAAAGAAAGTAAATAGAAAAAGAAGCAAGAGTAAGATTAAATTTAATTTAAATAAAAAAGTAGTGATTTGTAAAAAAAACTTGTATAGGTAGTTGTATAGGTTCTATAGGTACATTAACAGTGAACTAAGAACAAATAGTTCCATTCTTCATATTACTGTCCTATTTAATTCTTTCTTAGTTCACCGTTTAACAAATTTTAGTTTTTATTTTGTACATAGTGTAGACTGTAGTGTATTTATTTTGTATCTATTTTAACACATATTTAACCGATTGCGCCAGAATCTTCGAGTGTAGGTATGTACGAATGAAGATTTCTTTGGCACGCTCCAGTGTTCAATTTCAACTGAAAATCGGTTATCGTTTTTTTATTGGTCCATTCGAAAGATTACTTAATTACAAATGCCCGAGTAAAATACCCATGACACGTATTCCTCATATGACGAAGGCATCCACTTAGGAATGATTTTTCAAATTCAGGTGGTGAATTGGGGGAGAAAAGTTTGTATGAAACTTTTTATTCCTTGGACATATTTGAATGAAATTTCGTATGAATTGAGTACGAAAAAATAATGAGTTTAGTATTTCAGCGTTTTCTACTATTCAAACCCTATGAGAGTAAAATGGACGATGAAAGTTTTAAATTATTATAATGATATCGTTTAAAACCCAATTTCACGCTGGCGAAGCCGCGAGCAAATAATGCTAGTAATATATTATATTAGTACCTATAATCGGGGCAAATTTTTAACAAAATGTGATTTTTAGGGTTCCGTACCGAAAGGCTAAAAACGGGATTCTAAAATGCGTATTTTATTTGGTTAAAATTAGTTAGAATTATGTAGATTTGAGATTTTGTTTTCTTGTAGATATGCAACATCAGTTGTTGGTTATATTTGAAATTTGAGTGTTACATGTTCACTATTCAGGGTCAATGCTGCCTTCGAAATATAAGAAAATAGCAGAGGAAGTAAGATCTCTTCGTCGCACAGTAAGGAACTTGAGTAAGGGACGTGCTTCATTTCAAACTAGATTAGATAAAGCTGAAAGATGGCTTGATTCCGTGGAAAAGATAACAAAGCCCGCTCGAATTTTTTGCAAAATGCAATTCACTCAAACGAATAAAAAAATAAGAGGACGTCGTTTTACTTTAGACGAGAAAGTTTTATCCTTATCTATCTATAAAAGAGGTCCTAAGGTC
This sequence comes from Phengaris alcon alcon, assembly GCA_037179445.1. Classification (NCBI taxonomy): domain Eukaryota; kingdom Metazoa; phylum Arthropoda; class Insecta; order Lepidoptera; family Lycaenidae; genus Phengaris; species Phengaris alcon. The sequence goes on along the minus strand of JAYRCH010000133.1, from coordinate 118,752 downwards.
TATAATACTTTATTGTATAAACTATTTACTTTGTCTTCTCCAAAATCTTTGAAAAGGCTTCTCGCTCAAGTAAAACTATATCCTGGCACGGACAATCATAACCCATTTAAAAAATTTAAAAAAGGAAGCCAATCTTTCTGCTCCTGAAGAGCGTCTTTGTTCATTGATTTTCGACGAAATGTCAATTACGCCCCAATTACACTTCAATCCTTTTAAAGATGAATTAAAAGGTTTAGATACTAACGGTAGTAAATTTGCTAATCATGTCTTGGTCTTTATGATTAAAAACTTTACGAAAACGTTTTAAGCAGCCGGTAGCTTTTTATTTTACAAGCACGTTAAGTAAATTTGAATGGGGGATGTATTACTTTTTCTAAATGTATATTTTTTACATTGTGTAAAATTTTCATTAACTCTGATTATTAATTATTTTCAGCATCGAGCGGATAATTGTGGGCGCTAACCCTATTATAAGCCGACGAAGTTATCAGGACTGCTCTGCATACACTGTATAAGGCTACTAAAACTACAACTACTTAATAGGTAATACTTATATTAGTTTAAGCTGGGATTAAACAGTTAAAATTATTTTGTGAATCTCTGAACTTCAAGATTAGGTATCATTTTTCTTTTTAGTACACCATGCAATTTTTTAAATCATATCATCATAAAACCATAAAGTTACTTAATAGTTCGTATACTAAACCACTTCAGACCATTGTCTGAAGTGCTAAAGCTTGCATGCCGAGGGAAGTATAACTTTTTCTAAATGTATATTTTTACGTTGTGTAAAATTTTCATTTAACTCTCTGATTATTAATTATTTTCAGCATCGAGCGGATAATTGTGGGCGCTTCATATAGGTTAAACGATCGAACGAACCTTTCTTCGTGGAATCGAAAGTCAACACCTGCTGGGCTGCTCATCAATCATCATTAAAATAAACAAGAACAACCGTTGAAGGTGAGCAAACTGCTTTTTTTTTAATTTTTAATCTGTCAATAAAAGTTCTTCATAACGGCTCGATTGATCCTAACGGTATTTTATTACTATTGTAATTTATATTAGTGGAATTTAATATTAGTACTTATTAGTTGTAATAGGTAATATACCTAGTAAAAATTAGCTGTTGCCTGCAATTCGTTTGGGTAAAACAAACGGAGCCCGAAATTTTTACATTATTATCAAAATAAATAATATTTTTTTAAATACATAATCATTTCTAACGTTTAATTTCTCATTTTTCGGTGTCAAAGAAGAAATATCCCTTATTACTTGTGAGTTGTGACTGAACAGTCATAATAATATTGAAAATAAAATAAAAGGTAAGCAGGATATTTAAATTTTATCAAATATAAAAAGCAAATAACTTTTACCAATGGATATATCTCATGCCCTATTATAAGCCGACGAAGTTATCAGGACTGCTCTGCATACACTCTGTATAAGGCTACTAAAACTATAACTACTTAATAGGTAATACTTTTATTACTTTAAGCTGGGTTTAAACAGTTAAAATTATTTTGTGAATCTCTGAACTTCAAGATTAGGTATCATTTTTCTTTTTAGTACACCATGCAAATTAAATTTTACACACCATAAAAATTAAATCATGTCATCATAAAACCATAAAGTTACTTAATAGTTCGTACACTCAACCACTTCAGACCATTGTCTGAAGTGCTAAAGCTTGCATGCCGAGGGAAGTGTTACTTTTTCTAAATGTATATTTTTTACGTTGTGTAAAATTTTCATTTAACTCTCTGATTATTAATTATTTTCAGCATCGAGCGGATAATTGTGGGCGCTTCATATAGGTTAAATTTTTAAATATAATCTTTTAAATACATAATCATTTCTAACGTTTAATTTCTCATTTTTCAGTGTCAAAGAAGAAATATCCCTTATTACTTGTGAGTTGTGACTGAATAGTCATAATAATATTGAAAATAAAATAAAAATTTTGGTAAGCAGGATATTTAAATTTTATCAAATATAAAAAGCAAATGACTTTTACCAATGGATATATCTCATGCCCTATTATAAGCCGACGAAGTTATCAGGACTGCTCCGCATACACTGTATAAGGCTACTAAAACTACAACTACTTAATAGGTAATACTTATATTAGTTTAGGCTGGGTTTAAACAGTTCAAATTGTTTTGTGAATCCCTGAACTTCAAGATTAGGTATCATTTCATAAAACCATAAAGTTACTTAATAGTTCGTACACTAAACCACTGCTTTTTATTTTTCAGTATTATGAATACAACATGTCAATCAATCTATGAAATTCTGGGCACTAAAACAAGCATTAACAAAGCCAAAGCAAGAATTGAATCCCGAATATGGGAGAAACATAAGCATTGGTTGGGAGAATGAACGAAGACGCCGTGGCCGCCCTTAGAAAGAGATGTTCCGTTGTGCAAGATGCACTGCAATCAGGCTTGGGATGGCGCGGGAACGAGGTCATTGGGGGAGGCCTTGGTCCAATAATAGAAAGCATAATATAAAGAGTTACAAGTTAAGTCGATGTTGATCCTTTAAAAGGTTGTATTTACCATCATTTCCAATATTGTCTACAATGAAACCTATTAATGCTAGTAATGCCGCTATTATTGTAAAAATATATTTAGTTTTTTGTAGAAAATACAAAAAAAGGTTGGGAACTTTATCCCTTTAAAGGATAAACTTTGACTTAACCTATATCCCTGTATGGTACGAGCTACGTTATAAGGAATATATTATATCTTTATTTGTTATTAATTTACGATAAGTTTTATATGATAGATAAAAATCTAATTAGCATTGCATATGTATATTAATATTGTTAGATATTAAGATGTACAAAACAAAATGTAAATTCATATTTGGCGCGCTGTGTGTCGTTACGTCACTGGTAATATTCGCGGGAAGCCTGCCGGCTTCCCCGCGCCCGCGCACCTCGTGATATATGCAGTCTGTTTCAAGGAAATAAACGACAGTGAGAAATTGACCACTTGTTTTATTAGACGCGTACCAATTTGCCCGCCCTCATACGCAACACGTGGCGACGAGGCACCCCGCGAGTGCATAGTTATTTTAATATTAAACAATGGCAACAGTTTTCGGCGTTCTATCTACGTTCGATCATCGGTCTCAGGAATGGAGCAGCTATAAATCGCGCATTCATCAGTGGTTTATTGCAAATAATCTGGACGATGAGACTGACAAAATGGCGGTTAGGCGGCGGGCAATTTTCTTGAGCGCACTATGTGAACAAACATTTATATTGGTCAGAGACCTGGCGCTACCGAACAAGGTGGAGGAGCTAATTTTTTCGGCGACCACTGAGCTGCTGGATAGGCACTTCACCCCGAAAAGGTTCGGTTTCGCTGAAAAGTCGATGTTTTACGCGGCAAGGCAGCACCCAGGTGAAAGTCACACTCAATGGGCAGCCAGACTCCGTGGGCTAGCGGCGCACTGTGCCTTCAAGAATTTGGAGGAAGCGCTGTTGGACCGATTCATCATGGGTATGGCTGCAGGTCACGAAAGGGACAAGTTGTTCTCGCAGAACCAAGAGGAGTTAACCCTGGCGAAGGCTATAGATTTGGCGGAAAGCGTACGGTGTGCACGCCAGGCGTCGTCAGTGGCTCCACCGGGAGCGAGCAACGGCATAGCTCTAGGAGCAGAAGAGGTTTTTCATATCGACAAGAAGGAAAAGTGTAGTGTATGTGGCTTCACTAATCATAAGTCTAATCAGTGTCGGTATAAAAACTACAAGTGCAAAAAGTGTGGTGTTAAAGGCCATTTACGTAAAATGTGTTCGGGAAGTGCAACAAAGATCAACTTTGTGGAGAGTAATGCGGACGATGAAGATGATGGTAAGTGCTATAATATACGGTGTGTAAAGGGCAGGCCCATGACCGAAACCGTCAAAATTGGTCCAGTGTTTTTAGAGTTCCTAATAGATAGCGGTTCGGCAGTTAGTTTAATATCTGAAAAAAATTATAAAATAAATTTTAATAGATATCCTTTAACGATAACTAGTAAAAAATTATTTAGCTACACAGGGGAACATATAAAATGTTTAGGCACTGTTTTGGTACCAATAACATACAGAGAGCGAACGCGGGAATTGGCTTTGTATGTCGTACAAAATGGCGGACCTCCGCTTTTGGGGCGGAATTTTATTCGCGATTTTGATTTAGAGCTAGCTCCCACCGCCGCGGAAACCGAGGTACGAGCCATTTTTACCCAATCTCAGGAATTTAACAACGTAGCAGATAAAATAATAAGAAAGTTCCCACAAGTGTTTTCTAAAAAATTAGGATTATTTAATAAATATACGGTTGAGTTACGTTTGAAACCCGAATCGAAGCCAATTTTTTTTAAAGCTAGACCCGTGCCATACGCGCTAAAAGATAAATTAGATAAGGAGTTAGATCGATTATTAGATTTAGGTATTTTAAAACCCGTCGGTCATTCGCAATATGCATCGCCTATAGTGCCGGTGTTAAAAAAGGACGGCAATATTCGATTGTGCGCGGACTACTCAGTAACAATTAATAAACAATTGATAATAGATCAATACCCCTTGCCTACGGTGAACGAGTTGTTGTCCAAATTACATGGGGGTATTAGATTTAGTAAAATTGATTTATCAAGCGCGTATAATCAATTCAAACTTAACAACGGTTCCCAGGATTTGACTTGCATAAATACGCATCGGGGGCTTTTTAAGTTTACCAGGCTGGTATTTGGGCTAGCTAGCGCGCCATCAATATTTCAGCGGGCCATGGAGTGTCTTCTCGCTGGTATAGACGGAATTATATTTCTGTTAGATGATATTTTGGTGACAGCGGCTGACACTGAACAACATATAAGACGATTGATAACAGTATTAGAGCGATTAAATGATGCGGGACTCACAGTACAGCGTAGTAAGTGCGAGTTTTTTAAAAATGAAATATCGTATCTGGGGCACGTGATAGACAAAAATGGAATAAGAAAATCACCTGAAAAAGTGAAAGCTATTTTACAGGCGTCCAAGCCAAAAAATGTAACACAACTACAATCGTTTTTAGGATTAGCTAATTACTATCGGAGTTTTGTACCAGATGCGTCTTCGTTATTAAGTCCGTTGTATAATTTACTTCACAAAAATATTAAATGGGAATGGACTAAGGTACATGACGACACATTTTTTAAAATAAAAAATATATTAGCATCAGACAAAACGTTGGCACATTTTAATCCTAACGCTAAGATTATTTTAACGGTAGATGCGTCGCCGACAGGTTTAGGGGCTATTCTTTCACAAGTCGATAGTGACATGATAGAAAGGCCAGTAGTCTACGCGTCCAGAACGCTTTCACCTGCTGAAAAGAACTATGCACAAATTCAAAAAGAAGCAACCGCGATTATTTTTGGTGTAAGGCGATTTCACCAGTACCTTTACGGTCGATCACAGCCATTTGTTCTAAGGACAGATCATAAACCTCTGCTAGCTATTTTTGGACCTCATAAAGGCATTCCTGAAATTTCAGCCAACCGCCTGCAGCGGTATGCAATGTTCCTAGCGGCTTATAATTATACTATAGAATATATAGGGAGTAAACAGAATAGCGCAGATTATTTATCTAGGGCGTTCGTAGATGGAGTTTCGCGCGCGTTCGGTCCGAGGCGACCCGACGTGGCGACAGACGAGTTATCGGAGTGCGAGGAGCGCGCGGCCTATGTTAACTTTGTAACTGACGGCGATCTACCGGTCACGCTGGATGACGTGCGCCGCGAGACCTCTAAAGACGTATGCCTGTCTATAGTAAAAAAATATGTATCAATCGGGTGGCCTAGGAAAACTTACGATATCAATTTAAAACCTTATTTTGGTTGCCGTTCGCAACTTTCCCTCGAAAACGGAATTTTAATGCGCGGACATAAGGTCGTAATTCCGATGTCTTTAAGGGACGTTATATGTAACGAAATGCATAGTTCACATTTCGGAGTCGTTAAAATGAAAGCGGAAGTGCGCAAGCGGCTATGGTTCCCGGGGTTAGACGCGGCGCTGGAACAGCTGGCAGCGCGGTGTGGCGTGTGCGCGCAGCTACGCCCCGCCCCGCCGCACGCGCCGCTTCGGCCCTGGCCGCTACCGCCTCAACCTTTTTATAGAATACATCTCGACTTTCTTGGGCCCGTTAATAATAATATTATGTTTTTGATTATTGTAGATGCTTATAGTAAATGGGTTGAATGTTATGATGTGTCGGTAACGTATAACACTGAAGCGGTGATTACGAGCTTATGTGATTTTATGTCGCGTTTTGGTATTCCGTGCATATTAGTGACCGACAATGGGACATCATTTAGTTCGAAAGAATTTAACCAGTTTTGTTTAATTAACGGCATAAAACACATATTTTCCCCTGCGTATCACCCGGCTAGCAACGGTCAGGCGGAGAGTTTTGTTAAAATTGTTAAAAAAGGTCTCAAGGGGTTATCTCTAGAGGGTTGCAATAAAAAAAATATTAGAGAAAAAATGGCAAAATTTTTGTTTGACTATAGAAACTCTAAAAACAGTACCACTGACAAATCGCCCGCGGAATTGGTGTACGGGCGCGCACTGCGCTCGCGGCTAGACCTGTTACGCACCGTCACACCGCCACCGTCGTCCGCAGTACTCGCTACAACGGTGAATCACAAACAGTACTTGCAGTGTAAAAACTATAAAGGGGTAGAGCGACCAGTTTTTAAAGACAATGACCCAGTGTGGGTAATTAAAAACGCAAGTGTAAAAAAAAATATTGGATTGAAGGAATAAGTTTAGAAAAAATTGGTCACGTTGTTTATAAAATTTTTGTACCGAGCTGGGAGGCAGAAGTCACTAGACACGTTGATCATATCAGACCGCGACGGTTGTGTGACAATAGTAATCGCGATCAATGGGATCCTGATCTGGCACCGGATGTGGCACCTGACATGCACTCGGTTGTGGCCTCTGACGTAGGAGGGGGAGAGGAGACGGAACCGCACTTGAGTCCGGGCACGTCCCAGGAGTCGAGTAGTCCAGGGTCGCCCTGGACATCCCTACTGACAGCATGCCCACCAGGCGACGTGAAATAAGCCCAGTGTTCTCCACGCCACCGTCACGGTCCCCATCTTAGGTTAAGTTGTAAGACTAACTGTTGATTGTTCATTAATTTCTGGTTGTTTTGCTGCATTGTAATGAATGTAACTTATTGTAAGGTTATAGTTAAGTAAGAGGAAAGCCATTCGTAATGTATCTATATGTTCACTAACTAAAGGGGGAGAGATGTTAGATATTAAGATGTACAAAACAAAATGTAAATTCATATTTGGCGCGCTGTGTGTCGTTACGTCACTGGTAATATTCGCGGGAAGCCTGCCGGCTTCCCCGCGCCCGCGCACCTCGTGATATATGCAGTCTGTTTCAAGGAAATAAACGACAGTGAGAAATTGACCACTTGTTTTATTAGACGCGTACCAATTTGCCCGCCCTCATACGCAACAAATATTATCCGCACGTAATTAAAATACGCAGCCTATTTGCAATGTATTAATTTGATTATTATCTTTAATATAAAACTTATAGCAAATGAATAACTAATATGAATAAGGATATTATTAATAATAATATTCTATATATCTGATCTTAGATCAATATTGATATGTATTATATTTTTAAGTGCATTAAAGGCGTCTCAGATGACGAAGATACTGTGATATAAGATGTCTTAAGATTTATATTAAGTGTACTGTAATATCTGATAGCGCGGGCGCGCTATCACCAAGTTGAAAATATATACTATCTTCGCCATCTGTGATAGTTCATACAAACTGTACAGCAAGCGATATTGCATCTAAACATAAAATATCAAATTATCTATGCCATCTATGATACCCCTTAAAAAAACTTATAGAAATATCTTAATCTGGTTTGAGAGTTTCGCTGATCGTCAGCACCAGCTTAGCCTACTGCTACTACTTAGTGATATTTACAATTAATTAATGTTATGTATAAACTATAAAGTATTGTTTTTGTATCTTGAGCTCCAATATACAAAACTTGGCCATATGCACTAAATTAAATTAAAAATATAATAATTAATATCAGATCTTCGAGATTAAGCCGAACACTTGTCAAATTTTCGTAGTGTTTCTGCAATAAAAAATGAAACACGGTCAGGTTTTTTTTATTTCCTGGTTAGGCCCTAATTTATTTTATTGATTTATATTTTAGATAGATAATCAAGACGGAGATCCTCCTCCTTTTGCCAAACTCATGTTCTTTATAAATACATGATTTTTCATTTCCCATGGGGTTCTAAAAAGCAGTTTTAAAGATAATAAAATTAAATTATTAAGCATAATGGTAATGACATTATGTAGTGCTCCAAATATTGATACATAATTCGATTTAGATTTAATGGTAAACATTGAATGTTTTCATAATATAGTCCTAATATTTAGCTTAAGTTAAATATGGGAAATCAAAAGGAACACGTTGTATATATTAATTATTGGTGATAATTCTATATGAAATTATATCTGGCAAGATTTATTCAATATTATCAACTCTTTATGTAAATTCCTAGTCACATGTTACAGGAATTTGACATTGGTCGCATGGTTTTAGTATGTTTATGAGTTAAAGATAGTTTAAAACTTGGAGTGTATTCAAAAATTATATAAAATTTAAATAATTTTTTTTGTAGTAACGTAGATGTAAGTTTTGTAGTAACAAAACTTAAATCTTTATTGATCGTAATGATGTTCTCATGTTTAACTTATGTTTTTTTTATTCTCAGCAGTAAAATGCCATTTTTATTTACTGACAAAACAAAAAGATTTACGGATTAATTTATTTTATTGCATATAATTTATTCAATAGTGTTAAGAATGTAAAGTTGTAAACTCAGTTCAGACCCCATTTAATCTAAACGTAAGCAAAATGTTTAAATTCCACCAAATCATTGTGTGTATTTCTTTATTGCACGGAAAACAAGTGACATTTGAATAAGTAGCTTTATAAGTATTCGCTTACGTTTAAATTAAATTGGATCTAAGCAGAGTATAAGTAGTGTAACGTGTTTAAACAATAATCATTTTCCATTTTCATATGTGAAAATAAAATATTTTACCTTTTTGGTTAAATTTTGTTTCGTTTTGTTTTATTGTCGGATTTTTATGTTTCAAAGTTTTTATTTTTGTGAGAATTGTGTATCTGCTAAGGAAACTTAACAAATAAACACTGTTCGAAAATCAAGGTCTTTGAAACATAAAATTCTGACATACAAATCCCGTAGGTTTCGTATTGAAATATATACCTATAAATATATATATATACCTATATATAGGTATGTAGTGCAACTGCATCTTAACCAGGTGGCGCTAGGAGCTACATCAAACCTTCATTTTTGAACCGTCAAGCAGGGGAAGTTGCTTATCTACTTCAGTAGTACTACTTATTATCTATGCTGTTGTGTTTTGTGCTGTTGTTTATTTTGTAAAGTTATCTTTTTGAAAACTATTTTCTTCTGTAAGAAAAAAATTCCAATGCCCCAAGCAGTAAAAGAAATGCTTCAAAATGGTCGCTCGTACGACGAGCCGGATCGAATACCAAAAAATATATCTGTTAGCAATTTGGATTTGTTTATGTATGTAGTCGCTATTGTCGGGCATTTCGTGGATTTGGGAGTCGATATTAACATTGCAGTGAGGTATTATCTATCAAAAATGATGGCAGAGTTCGGGTGGACTTTAGGTTTTATACTTTTGCCAGCTTTCGTGAACACAGCGGTGTCAATACGTATGTAAGTATAATGAATAATCATGAGTCACAATTAAAACAGATACTAATAATTATATCAGTGTAAGTTCAATAACATTACGATTTATGGATTTAAATACATAGATGCCATAATGCTTTTCCCCCTCAGTTCTATACCCATAAATATTTCAACACTGTCCTTAATACATTTCTAGGTACTCACAGGATAAACAACAGGACTCCATAACTAACGAATTTACAAAGAGGAAATGGTTAAGGATATTTATTCTGGTGCTGCAAATGGCTCCAATTCTGCGCTTTACTGATGCCCTTATGTAAGTTAGCAATTTCTTCAACATTTCCACTCAATGGTGTATTCAACATAATATAAAAGCACCCGTACTTTAATGTAAAAAATATGCTTACAGATATGCAATCAAGTCACGACGAGCAGCAAAGAAAAATGATCCGTCCTCGCAGAGGATGTATTATTCTTTGATGTTGAAGGAGGATGCTGATGCTGCGCTGTTGAGAATCTTTGAGTGCTTCTTGGAGGCGGCACCACAACATGTTTTGCAAGCCAGTCTCTTGTTGAGAGAATATGACCACCTTGAAAGTAAGAATGTAGATTTCCTTAAGGGTTTGTTAAATCGGGAACCTGTGAAACAAAAAGTTGTTTCACAGGTTCCCAATTTTTAGATAAAGAAGTGCTTAATGTGTGATAGTAAGTTTTGTAGGATTTACATTCATTTGGTTACAAAATGTATCAGGGTTGATATGATTTAAATCAGATTTTAATCAGGTAATTTTTTAAAAAATATATGATTTATATAATAGTCATAATAATATTGAAAATAAAATAAAAATTTTGGTAAGCAGGATATTTAAATTTTATCAAATATAAAAAGCAAATGACTTTTACCAATGGATATATCTCATGCCCTATTATAAGCCGACGAAGTTATCAGGACTGCTCCGCATACACTGTATAAGGCTACTAAAACTACAACTACTTAATAGGTAATACTTATATTAGTTTAGGCTGGGTTTAAACAGTTCAAATTGTTTTGTGAATCCCTGAACTTCAAGATTAGGTATCATTTCATAAAACCATAAAGTTACTTAATAGTTCGTACACTAAACCACTGCTTTTTATTTTTAATTATTATGAATACAACATGTCAATCAATCTATGAAATTCTGGGCACTAAAACAAGCATTAACAAAGCCAAAGCAAGAATTGAATCCCGAATATGGGAGAAACATAAGCATTGGTTGGGAGAATGAACGAAGACGCCGTGGCCGCCCTTAGAAAGAGATGTTCCGTTGTGCAAGATGCACTGCAATCAGGCTTGGGATGGCGCGGGAACGAGGTCATTGGGGGAGGCCTTGGTCCAATAATAGAAAGCATAATATAAAGAGTTACAAGTTAAGTCGATGTTGATCCTTTAAAAGGTTGTATTTACCATCATTTCCAATATTGTCTACAATGAAACCTATTAATGCTAGTAATGCCGCTATTATTGTAAAAATATATTTAGTTTTTTGTAGAAAATACAAAAAAAGGTTGGGAACTTTATCCCTTTAAAGGATAAACTTTGACTTAACCTATATCCCTGTATGGTACGAGCTACGTTATAAGGAATATATTATATCTTTATTTGTTATTAATTTACGATAAGTTTTATATGATAGATAAAAATCTAATTAGCATTGCATATGTATATTAATATTGTTAGATATTAAGATGTACAAAACAAAATGTAAATTCATATTTGGCGCGCTGTGTGTCGTTACGTCACTGGTAATATTCGCGGGAAGCCTGCCGGCTTCCCCGCGCCCGCGCACCTCGTGATATATGCAGTCTGTTTCAAGGAAATAAACGACAGTGAGAAATTGACCACTTGTTTTATTAGACGCGTACCAATTTGCCCGCCCTCATACGCAACAAATATTATCCGCACGTAATTAAAATACGCAGCCTATTTGCAATGTATTAATTTGATTATTATCTTTAATATAAAACTTATAGCAAATGAATAACTAATATGAATAAGGATATTATTAATAATAATATTCTATATATCTGATCTTAGATCAATATTGATATGTATTCTATTTTTAAGTGCATTAAAGGCGTCTCAGATGACGAAGATACTGTGATATAAGATGTCTTAAGATTTATATTAAGTGTACTGTAATATCTGATAGCGCGGGCGCGCTATCACCAAGTTGAAAATATATACTATCTTCGCCATCTGTGATAGTTCATACAAACTGTACAGCAAGCGATATTGCATCTAAACATAAAATATCAAATTATCTATGCCATCTATGATATCCCTTAAAAAAACTTATAGAAATATCTTAATCTGGTTTGAGAGTTTCGCTGATCGTCAGCACCAGCTTAGCCTACTGCTACTACTTAGTGATATTTACAATTAATTAATGTTATGTATAAACTATAAAGTATTGTTTTTGTAGCTTGAGCTCCAATATACAAAACTTGGCCATATGCACTAAATTAAATTAAAAATATAATAATTAATATCAGATCTACGAGATTAAGCCGAACACTTGTCAAATTTTCGTAGTGTTTCTGCAATAAAAAATGAAACACGGTCAGGTTTTTTTTATATTCCTGGTTAGGCCCTAATTTATTTTATTGATTTATATTTTAGATAGATAATCAAGACGGAGATCCTCCTCCTTTTGCCAAACTCATGTTCTTTATAAATACATGATTTTTCATTTCCCATGGGGTTCTAAAAAGCAGTTTTAAAGATAATAAAATTAAATTATTAAGCATAATGGTAATGACATTATGTAGTGCTCCAAATATTGATACATAATTCGATTTAGATTTAATGGTAAACATTGAATGTTTTCATAATATAGTCCTAATATTTAGCTTAAGTTAAATATGGGAAATCAAAAGGAACACGTTGTATATATTAATTATTGGTGATAATTCTATATGAAATTATATCTGGCAAGATTTATTCAATATTATCAACTCTTTATGTAAATTCCTAGTCACATGTTACAGGAATTTGACATTGGTCGCATGGTTTTAGTATGTTTATGAGTTAAAGATAGTTTAAAACTTGGAGTGTATTCAAAAATTATATAAAATTTAAATAATTTTTTTTGTAGTAACGTAGATTTAAGTTTTGTAGTAACAAAACTTAAATCTTTATTGATCGTAATGATGTTCTCATGTTTAACTTATGTTTTTTTTATTCTCAGCAGTAAAATGCCATTTTTATTTACTGACAAAACAAAAAGATTTACGGATTAATTTATTTTATTGCATATAATTTATTCAATAGTGTTAAGAATGTAAAGTTGTAAACTCAGTTCAGACCCCATTTAATCTAAACGTAAGCAAAATGTTTAAATTCCACCAAATCATTGTGTGTATTTCTTTATTGCACGGAAAACAAGTGACATTTGAATAAGTAGCTTTATAAGTATTCGCTTACGTTTAAATTAAATTGAATCTAAGCAGAGTATAAGTAGTATAACGTGTTTAAACAATAATCATTTTCCATTTTCATATGTGAAAATAAAATATTTTACCTTTTTGGTTAAATTTTGTTTCGTTTTGTTTTATTGTCGGATTTTTATGTTTCAAAGTTTTTATTTTTGTGAGAATTGTGTATTTGCTAAGGAAACTTAACAAATAAACACTGTTCGAAAATCAAGGTCTTTGAAACATAAAATTCTGACATACAAATCCCGTAGGTTTCGTATTGAAATATATACCTATAAATATATATATATCTATATATATTATGGTATATATATATTAGGTATTATATATATATATAGGTATGTAGTGCAACTGCATCTTAACCAGGTGGCGCTAGGAGCTACATCAAACCTTCATTTTTGAACCGTCAAGCAGGGGAAGTTGCTTATCTACTTCAGTAGTACTACTTATTATCTATGCTGTTGTGTTTTGTGCTGTTTATTATTTTGTAAAGTTATCTTTTTGAAAACTATTTTCTTCTGTAAGAAAAAAATTCCAATGCCCCAAGCAGTAAAAGAAATGCTTCAAAATGGTCGCTCGTACGACGAGCCGGATCGAATACCAAAAAATATATCTGTTAGCAATTTGGATTTGTTTATGTATGTAGTCGCTATTGTCGGGCATTTCGTGGATTTGGGAGTCGATATTAACATTGCAGTGAGGTATTATCTATCAAAAATGATGGCAGAGTTCGGGTGGACTTTAGGTTTTATACTTTTGCCAGCTTTCGTGAACACAGCGGTGTCAATACGTATGTAAGTATAATGAATAATCATGAGTCACAATTAAAACAGATACTAATAATTATATCAGTGTAAGTTCAATAACATTACGATTTATGGATTTAAATACATAGATGCCATAATGCTTTTCCCCCTCAGTTCTATACCCATAAATATTTCAACACTGTCCTTAATACATTTCTAGGTACTCACAGGATAAACAACAGGACTCCATAACTAACGAATTTACAAAGAGGAAATGGTTAAGGATATTTATTCTGGTGCTGCAAATGGCTCCAATTCTGCGCTTTACTGATGCCCTTATGTAAGTTAGCAATTTCTTCAACATTCCCACTCAATGGTGTATTCAACATAATATAAAAGCACCCGTACTTTAATGTAAAAAATATGCTTACAGATATGCAATCAAGTCACGACGAGCAGCAAAGAAAAATGATCCGTCCTCGCAGAGGATGTATTATTCTTTGATGTTGAAGGAGGATGCTGATGCTGCGCTGTTGAGAATCTTTGAGTGCTTCTTGGAGGCGGCACCACAACATGTTTTGCAAGCCAGTCTCTTGTTGAGAGAATATGACCACCTTGAAAGTAAGAATGTAGATTTCCTTAAGGGTTTGTTAAATCGGGAACCTGTGAAACAAAAAGTTGTTTCACAGGTTCCCAATTTTTAGATAAAGAAGTGCTTTATGTGTGATAGTAAGTTTTGTAGGATTTACATTCATTTGGTTACAAAATGTATCAGGGTTGATATGATTTAAATCAGATTTTAATCAGGTAATTTTTTAAAAAATATATGATTTATATAATAGTCATAATAATATTGAAAATAAAATAAAAATTTTGGTAAGCAGGATATTTAAATTTTATCAAATATAAAAAGCAAATGACTTTTACCAATGGATATATCTCATGCCCTATTATAAGCCGACGAAGTTATCAGGACTGCTCCGCATACACTGTATAAGGCTACTAAAACTACAACTACTTAATAGGTAATACTTATATTAGTTTAGGCTGGGTTTAAACAGTTCAAATTGTTTTGTGAATCCCTGAACTTCAAGATTAGGTATCATTTCATAAAACCATAAAGTTACTTAATAGTTCGTACACTAAACCACTGCTTTTTATTTTTAATTATTATGAATACAACATGTCAATCAATCTATGAAATTCTGGGCACTAAAACAAGCATTAACAAAGCCAAAGCAAGAATTGAATCCCGAATATGGGAGAAACATAAGCATTGGTTGGGAGAATGAACGAAGACGCCGTGGCCGCCCTTAGAAAGAGATGTTCCGTTGTGCAAGATGCACTGCAATCAGGCTTGGGATGGCGCGGGAACGAGGTCATTGGGGGAGGCCTTGGTCCAATAATAGAAAGCATAATATAAAGAGTTACAAGTTAAGTCGATGTTGATCCTTTAAAAGGTTGTATTTACCATCATTTCCAATATTGTCTACAATGAAACCTATTAATGCTAGTAATGCCGCTATTATTGTAAAAATATATTTAGTTTTTTGTAGAAAATACAAAAAAAGTTTGGGAACTTTATCCCTTTAAAGGATAAACTTTGACTTAACCTATATCCCTGTATGGTACGAGCTACGTTATAAGGAATATATTATATCTTTATTTGTTATTAATTTACGATAAGTTTTATATGATAGATAAAAATCTAATTAGCATTGCATATGTATATTAATATTGTTAGATATTAAGATGTACAAAACAAAATGTAAATTCATATTTGGCGCGCTGTGTGTCGTTACGTCACTGGTAATATTCGCGGGAAGCCTGCCGGCTTCCCCGCGCCCGCGCACCTCGTGATATATGCAGTCTGTTTCAAGGAAATAAACGACAGTGAGAAATTGACCACTTGTTTTATTAGACGCGTACCAATTTGCCCGCCCTCATACGCAACAAATATTATCCGCACGTAATTAAAATACGCAGCCTATTTGCAATGTATTAATTTGATTATTATCTTTAATATAAAACTTATAGCAAATGAATAACTAATATGAATAAGGATATTATTAATAATAATATTCTATATATCTGATCTTAGATCAATATTGATATGTATTCTATTTTTAAGTGCATTAAAGGCGTCTCAGATGACGAAGATACTGTGATATAAGATGTCTTAAGATTTATATTAAGTGTACTGTAATATCTGATAGCGCGGGCGCGCTATCACCAAGTTGAAAATATATACTATCTTCGCCATCTGTGATAGTTCATACAAACTGTACAGCAAGCGATATTGCATCTAAACATAAAATATCAAATTATCTATGCCATCTATGATATCCCTTAAAAAAACTTATAGAAATATCTTAATCTGGTTTGAGAGTTTCGCTGATCGTCAGCACCAGCTTAGCCTACTGCTACTACTTAGTGATATTTACAATTAATTAATGTTATGTATAAACTATAAAGTATTGTTTTTGTAGCTTGAGCTCCAATATACAAAACTTGGCCATATGCACTAAATTAAATTAAAAATATAATAATTAATATCAGATCTACGAGATTAAGCCGAACACTTGTCAAATTTTCGTAGTGTTTCTGCAATAAAAAATGAAACACGGTCAGGTTTTTTTTATATTCCTGGTTAGGCCCTAATTTATTTTATTGATTTATATTTTAGATAGATAATCAAGACGGAGATCCTCCTCCTTTTGCCAAACTCATGTTCTTTATAAATACATGATTTTTCATTTCCCATGGGGTTCTAAAAAGCAGTTTTAAAGATAATAAAATTAAATTATTAAGCATAATGGTAATGACATTATGTAGTGCTCCAAATATTGATACATAATTCGATTTAGATTTAATGGTAAACATTGAATGTTTTCATAATATAGTCCTAATATTTAGCTTAAGTTAAATATGGGAAATCAAAAGGAACACGTTGTATATATTAATTATTGGTGATAATTCTATATGAAATTATATCTGGCAAGATTTATTCAATATTATCAACTCTTTATGTAAATTCCTAGTCACATGTTACAGGAATTTGACATTGGTCGCATGGTTTTAGTATGTTTATGAGTTAAAGATAGTTTAAAACTTGGAGTGTATTCAAAAATTATATAAAATTTAAATAATTTTTTTTGTAGTAACGTAGATTTAAGTTTTGTAGTAACAAAACTTAAATCTTTATTGATCGTAATGATGTTCTCATGTTTAACTTATGTTTTTTTTATTCTCAGCAGTAAAATGCCATTTTTATTTACTGACAAAACAAAAAGATTTACGGATTAATTTATTTTATTGCATATAATTTATTCAATAGTGTTAAGAATGTAAAGTTGTAAACTCAGTTCAGACCCCATTTAATCTAAACGTAAGCAAAATGTTTAAATTCCACCAAATCATTGTGTGTATTTCTTTATTGCACGGAAAACAAGTGACATTTGAATAAGTAGCTTTATAAGTATTCGCTTACGTTTAAATTAAATTGAATCTAAGCAGAGTATAAGTAGTATAACGTGTTTAAACAATAATCATTTTCCATTTTCATATGTGAAAATAAAATATTTTACCTTTTTGGTTAAATTTTGTTTCGTTTTGTTTTATTGTCGGATTTTTATGTTTCAAAGTTTTTATTTTTGTGAGAATTGTGTATTTGCTAAGGAAACTTAACAAATAAACACTGTTCGAAAATCAAGGTCTTTGAAACATAAAATTCTGACATACAAATCCCGTAGGTTTCGTATTGAAATATATACCTATAAATATATATATATCTATATATATTATGGTATATATATATTAGGTATTATATATATATATATAGGTATGTAGTGCAACTGCATCTTAACCAGGTGGCGCTAGGAGCTACATCAAACCTTCATTTTTGAACCGTCAAGCAGGGGAAGTTGCTTATCTACTTCAGTAGTACTACTTATTATCTATGCTGTTGTGTTTTGTGCTGTTTATTATTTTGTAAAGTTATCTTTTTGAAAACTATTTTCTTCTGTAAGAAAAAAATTCCAATGCCCCAAGCAGTAAAAGAAATGCTTCAAAATGGTCGCTCGTACGACGAGCCGGATCGAATACCAAAAAATATATCTGTTAGCAATTTGGATTTGTTTATGTATGTATTCGCTATTGTCGGGCATTTCGTGGATTTGGGAGTCGATATTAACATTGCAGTGAGGTATTATCTATCAAAAATGATGGCAGAGTTCGGGTGGACTTTAGGTTTTATACTTTTGCCAGCTTTCGTGAACACAGCGGTGTCAATACGTATGTAAGTATAATGAATAATCATGAGTCACAATTAAAACAGATACTAATAATTATATCAGTGTAAGTTCAATAACATTACGATTTATGGATTTAAATAAATAGATGCCATAATGCTTTTCCCCCTCAGTTCTATACCCATAAATATTTCAACACTGTCCTTAATACATTTCTAGGTACTCACAGGATAAACAACAGGACTCCATAACTAACGAATTTACAAAGAGGAAATGGTTAAGGATATTTATTCTGGTGCTGCAAATGGCTCCAATTCTGCGCTTTACTGATGCCCTTATGTAAGTTAGCAATTTCTTCAACATTTCCACTCAATGGTGTATTCAACATAATATAAAAGCACCCGTACTTTAATGTAAAAAATATGCTTACAGATATGCAATCAAGTCACGACGAGCAGCAAAGAAAAATGATCCGTCCTCGCAGAGGATGTATTATTCTTTGATGTTGAAGGAGGATGCTGATGCTGCGCTGTTGAGAATCTTTGAGTGCTTCTTGGAGGCGGCACCACAACATGTTTTGCAAGCCAGTCTCTTGTTGAGAGAATATGACCACCTTGAAAGTAAGAATGTAGATTTCCTTAAGGGTTTGTTAAATCGGGAACCTGTGAAACAAAAAGTTGTTTCACAGGTTCCCAATTTTTAGATAAAGAAGTGCTTAATGTGTGATAGTAAGTTTTGTAGGATTTACATTCATTTGGTTACAAAATGTATCAGGGTTGATATGATTTAAATCAGATTTTAATCAGGTAATTTTTTAAAAAATATATGATTTATATAATAGTCATAATAATATTGAAAATAAAATAAAAATTTTGGTAAGCAGGATATTTAAATTTTATCAAATATAAAAAGCAAATGACTTTTACCAATGGATATATCTCATGCCCTATTATAAGCCGACGAAGTTATCAGGACTGCTCCGCATACACTGTATAAGGCTACTAAAACTACAACTACTTAATAGGTAATACTTATATTAGTTTAGGCTGGGTTTAAACAGTTCAAATTGTTTTGTGAATCCCTGAACTTCAAGATTAGGTATCATTTCATAAAACCATAAAGTTACTTAATAGTTCGTACACTAAACCACTGCTTTTTATTTTTAATTATTATGAATACAACATGTCAATCAATCTATGAAATTCTGGGCACTAAAACAAGCATTAACAAAGCCAAAGCAAGAATTGAATCCCGAATATGGGAGAAACATAAGCATTGGTTGGGAGAATGAACGAAGACGCCGTGGCCGCCCTTAGAAAGAGATGTTCCGTTGTGCAAGATGCACTGCAATCAGGCTTGGGATGGCGCGGGAACGAGGTCATTGGGGGAGGCCTTGGTCCAATAATAGAAAGCATAATATAAAGAGTTACAAGTTAAGTCGATGTTGATCCTTTAAAAGGTTGTATTTACCATCATTTCCAATATTGTCTACAATGAAACCTATTAATGCTAGTAATGCCGCTATTATTGTAAAAATATATTTAGTTTTTTGTAGAAAATACAAAAAAAGTTTGGGAACTTTATCCCTTTAAAGGATAAACTTTGACTTAACCTATATCCCTGTATGGTACGAGCTACGTTATAAGGAATATATTATATCTTTATTTGTTATTAATTTACGATAAGTTTTATATGATAGATAAAAATCTAATTAGCATTGCATATGTATATTAATATTGTTAGATATTAAGATGTACAAAACAAAATGTAAATTCATATTTGGCGCGCTGTGTGTCGTTACGTCACTGGTAATATTCGCGGGAAGCCTGCCGGCTTCCCCGCGCCCGCGCACCTCGTGATATATGCAGTCTGTTTCAAGGAAATAAACGACAGTGAGAAATTGACCACTTGTTTTATTAGACGCGTACCAATTTGCCCGCCCTCATACGCAACAAATATTATCCGCACGTAATTAAAATACGCAGCCTATTTGCAATGTATTAATTTGATTATTATCTTTAATATAAAACTTATAGCAAATGAATAACTAATATGAATAAGGATATTATTAATAATAATATTCTATATATCTGATCTTAGATCAATATTGATATGTATTCTATTTTTAAGTGCATTAAAGGCGTCTCAGATGACGAAGATACTGTGATATAAGATGTCTTAAGATTTATATTAAGTGTACTGTAATATCTGATAGCGCGGGCGCGCTATCACCAAGTTGAAAATATATACTATCTTCGCCATCTGTGATAGTTCATACAAACTGTACAGCAAGCGATATTGCATCTAAACATAAAATATCAAATTATCTATGCCATCTATGATATCCCTTAAAAAAACTTATAGAAATATCTTAATCTGGTTTGAGAGTTTCGCTGATCGTCAGCACCAGCTTAGCCTACTGCTACTACTTAGTGATATTTACAATTAATTAATGTTATGTATAAACTATAAAGTATTGTTTTTGTAGCTTGAGCTCCAATATACAAAACTTGGCCATATGCACTAAATTAAATTAAAAATATAATAATTAATATCAGATCTACGAGATTAAGCCGAACACTTGTCAAATTTTCGTAGTGTTTCTGCAATAAAAAATGAAACACGGTCAGGTTTTTTTTATATTCCTGGTTAGGCCCTAATTTATTTTATTGATTTATATTTTAGATAGATAATCAAGACGGAGATCCTCCTCCTTTTGCCAAACTCATGTTCTTTATAAATACATGATTTTTCATTTCCCATGGGGTTCTAAAAAGCAGTTTTAAAGATAATAAAATTAAATTATTAAGCATAATGGTAATGACATTATGTAGTGCTCCAAATATTGATACATAATTCGATTTAGATTTAATGGTAAACATTGAATGTTTTCATAATATAGTCCTAATATTTAGCTTAAGTTAAATATGGGAAATCAAAAGGAACACGTTGTATATATTAATTATTGGTGATAATTCTATATGAAATTATATCTGGCAAGATTTATTCAATATTATCAACTCTTTATGTAAATTCCTAGTCACATGTTACAGGAATTTGACATTGGTCGCATGGTTTTAGTATGTTTATGAGTTAAAGATAGTTTAAAACTTGGAGTGTATTCAAAAATTATATAAAATTTAAATAATTTTTTTTGTAGTAACGTAGATTTAAGTTTTGTAGTAACAAAACTTAAATCTTTATTGATCGTAATGATGTTTTCATGTTTAACTTATGTTTTTTTTATTCTCAGCAGTAAAATGCTATTTTTATTTACTGACAAAACAAAAAGATTTACGGATTAATTTATTTTATTGCATATAATTTATTCAATAGTGTTAAGAATGTAAAGTTGTAAACTCAGTTCAGACCCCATTTAATCTAAACGTAAGCAAAATGTTTAAATTCCACCAAATCATTGTGTGTATTTCTTTATTGCACGGAAAACAAGTGACATTTGAATAAGTAGCTTTATAAGTATTCGCTTACGTTTAAATTAAATTGAATCTAAGCAGAGTATAAGTAGTATAACGTGTTTAAACAATAATCATTTTCCATTTTCATATGTGAAAATAAAATATTTTACCTTTTTGGTTAAATTTTGTTTCGTTTTGTTTTATTGTCGGATTTTTATGTTTCAAAGTTTTTATTTTTGTGAGAATTGTGTATTTGCTAAGGAAACTTAACAAATAAACACTGTTCGAAAATCAAGGTCTTTGAAACATAAAATTCTGACATACAAATCCCGTAGGTTTCGTATTGAAATATATACCTATAAATATATATATATCTATATATATTATGGTATATATATATTAGGTATTATATATATATATAGGTATGTAGTGCAACTGCATCTTAACCAGGTGGCGCTAGGAGCTACATCAAACCTTCATTTTTGAACCGTCAAGCAGGGGAAGTTGCTTATCTACTTCAGTAGTACTACTTATTATCTATGCTGTTGTGTTTTGTGCTGTTTATTATTTTGTAAAGTTATCTTTTTGAAAACTATTTTCTTCTGTAAGAAAAAAATTCCAATGCCCCAAGCAGTAAAAGAAATGCTTCAAAATGGTCGCTCGTACGACGAGCCGGATCGAATACCAAAAAATATATCTGTTAGCAATTTGGATTTGTTTATGTATGTAGTCGCTATTGTCGGGCATTTCGTGGATTTGGGAGTCGATATTAACATTGCAGTGAGGTATTATCTATCAAAAATGATGGCAGAGTTCGGGTGGACTTTAGGTTTTATACTTTTGCCAGCTTTCGTGAACACAGCGGTGTCAATACGTATGTAAGTATAATGAATAATCATGAGTCACAATTAAAACAGATACTAATAATTATATCAGTGTAAGTTCAATAACATTACGATTTATGGATTTAAATACATAGATGCCATAATGCTTTTCCCCCTCAGTTCTATACCCATAAATATTTCAACACTGTCCTTAATACATTTCTAGGTACTCACAGGATAAACAACAGGACTCCATAACTAACGAATTTACAAAGAGGAAATGGTTAAGGATATTTATTCTGGTGCTGCAAATGGCTCCAATTCTGCGCTTTACTGATGCCCTTATGTAAGTTAGCAATTTCTTCAACATTTCCACTCAATGGTGTATTCAACATAATATAAAAGCACCCGTACTTTAATGTAAAAAATATGCTTACAGATATGCAATCAAGTCACGACGAGCAGCAAAGAAAAATGATCCGTCCTCGCAGAGGATGTATTATTCTTTGATGTTGAAGGAGGATGCTGATGCTGCGCTGTTGAGAATCTTTGAGTGCTTCTTGGAGGCGGCACCACAACATGTTTTGCAAGCCAGTCTCTTGTTGAGAGAATATGACCACCTTGAAAGTAAGAATGTAGATTTCCTTAAGGGTTTGTTAAATCGGGAACCTGTGAAACAAAAAGTTGTTTCACAGGTTCCCAATTTTTAGATAAAGAAGTGCTTAATGTGTGATAGTAAGTTTTGTAGGATTTACATTCATTTGGTTACAAAATGTATCAGGGTTGATATGATTTAAATCAGATTTTAATCAGGTAATTTTTTAAAAAATATATGATTTATATAATAGTCATAATAATATTGAAAATAAAATAAAAATTTTGGTAAGCAGGATATTTAAATTTTATCAAATATAAAAAGCAAATGACTTTTACCAATGGATATATCTCATGCCCTATTATAAGCCGACGAAGTTATCAGGACTGCTCCGCATACACTGTATAAGGCTACTAAAACTACAACTACTTAATAGGTAATACTTATATTAGTTTAGGCTGGGTTTAAACAGTTCAAATTGTTTTGTGAATCCCTGAACTTCAAGATTAGGTATCATTTCATAAAACCATAAAGTTACTTAATAGTTCGTACACTAAACCACTGCTTTTTATTTTTAATTATTATGAATACAACATGTCAATCAATCTATGAAATTCTGGGCACTAAAACAAGCATTAACAAAGCCAAAGCAAGAATTGAATCCCGAATATGGGAGAAACATAAGCATTGGTTGGGAGAATGAACGAAGACGCCGTGGCCGCCCTTAGAAAGAGATGTTCCGTTGTGCAAGATGCACTGCAATCAGGCTTGGGATGGCGCGGGAACGAGGTCATTGGGGGAGGCCTTGGTCCAATAATAGAAAGCATAATATAAAGAGTTACAAGTTAAGTCGATGTTGATCCTTTAAAAGGTTGTATTTACCATCATTTCCAATATTGTCTACAATGAAACCTATTAATGCTAGTAATGCCGCTATTATTGTAAAAATATATTTAGTTTTTTGTAGAAAATACAAAAAAAGGTTGGGAACTTTATCCCTTTAAAGGATAAACTTTGACTTAACCTATATCCCTGTATGGTACGAGCTACGTTATAAGGAATATATTATATCTTTATTTGTTATTAATTTACGATAAGTTTTATATGATAGATAAAAATCTAATTAGCATTGCATATGTATATTAATATTGTTAGATATTAAGATGTACAAAACAAAATGTAAATTCATATTTGGCGCGCTGTGTGTCGTTACGTCACTGGTAATATTCGCGGGAAGCCTGCCGGCTTCCCCGCGCCCGCGCACCTCGTGATATATGCAGTCTGTTTCAAGGAAATAAACGACAGTGAGAAATTGACCACTTGTTTTATTAGACGCGTACCAATTTGCCCGCCCTCATACGCAACAAATATTATCCGCACGTAATTAAAATACGCAGCCTATTTGCAATGTATTAATTTGATTATTATCTTTAATATAAAACTTATAGCAAATGAATAACTAATATGAATAAGGATATTATTAATAATAATATTCTATATATCTGATCTTAGATCAATATTGATATGTATTCTATTTTTAAGTGCATTAAAGGCGTCTCAGATGACGAAGATACTGTGATATAAGATGTCTTAAGATTTATATTAAGTGTACTGTAATATCTGATAGCGCGGGCGCGCTATCACCAAGTTGAAAATATATACTATCTTCGCCATCTGTGATAGTTCATACAAACTGTACAGCAAGCGATATTGCATCTAAACATAAAATATCAAATTATCTATGCCATCTATGATATCCCTTAAAAAAACTTATAGAAATATCTTAATCTGGTTTGAGAGTTTCGCTGATCGTCAGCACCAGCTTAGCCTACTGCTACTACTTAGTGATATTTACAATTAATTAATGTTATGTATAAACTATAAAGTATTGTTTTTGTAGCTTGAGCTCCAATATACAAAACTTGGCCATATGCACTAAATTAAATTAAAAATATAATAATTAATATCAGATCTACGAGATTAAGCCGAACACTTGTCAAATTTTCGTAGTGTTTCTGCAATAAAAAATGAAACACGGTCAGGTTTTTTTTATATTCCTGGTTAGGCCCTAATTTATTTTATTGATTTATATTTTAGATAGATAATCAAGACGGAGATCCTCCTCCTTTTGCCAAACTCATGTTCTTTATAAATACATGATTTTTCATTTCCCATGGGGTTCTAAAAAGCAGTTTTAAAGATAATAAAATTAAATTATTAAGCATAATGGTAATGACATTATGTAGTGCTCCAAATATTGATACATAATTCGATTTAGATTTAATGGTAAACATTGAATGTTTTCATAATATAGTCCTAATATTTAGCTTAAGTTAAATATGGGAAATCAAAAGGAACACGTTGTATATATTAATTATTGGTGATAATTCTATATGAAATTATATCTGGCAAGATTTATTCAATATTATCAACTCTTTATGTAAATTCCTAGTCACATGTTACAGGAATTTGACATTGGTCGCATGGTTTTAGTATGTTTATGAGTTAAAGATAGTTTAAAACTTGGAGTGTATTCAAAAATTATATAAAATTTAAATAATTTTTTTTGTAGTAACGTAGATTTAAGTTTTGTAGTAACAAAACTTAAATCTTTATTGATCGTAATGATGTTCTCATGTTTAACTTATGTTTTTTTTATTCTCAGCAGTAAAATGCCATTTTTATTTACTGACAAAACAAAAAGATTTACGGATTAATTTATTTTATTGCATATAATTTATTCAATAGTGTTAAGAATGTAAAGTTGTAAACTCAGTTCAGACCCCATTTAATCTAAACGTAAGCAAAATGTTTAAATTCCACCAAATCATTGTGTGTATTTCTTTATTGCACGGAAAACAAGTGACATTTGAATAAGTAGCTTTATAAGTATTCGCTTACGTGTAAATTAAATTGAATCTAAGCAGAGTATAAGTAGTATAACGTGTTTAAACAATAATCATTTTCCATTTTCATATGTGAAAATAAAATATTTTACCTTTTTGGTTAAATTTTGTTTCGTTTTGTTTTATTGTCGGATTTTTATGTTTCAAAGTTTTTATTTTTGTGAGAATTGTGTATTTGCTAAGGAAACTTAACAAATAAACACTGTTCGAAAATCAAGGTCTTTGAAACATAAAATTCTGACATACAAATCCCGTAGGTTTCGTATTGAAATATATACCTATAAATATATATATACCTATATATATTATGGTATATATATATTAGGTATTATATATATATATAGGTATGTAGTGCAACTGCATCTTAACCAGGTGGCGCTAGGAGCTACATCAAACCTTCATTTTTGAACCGTCAAGCAGGGGAAGTTGCTTATCTACTTCAGTAGTACTACTTATTATCTATGCTGTTGTGTTTTGTGCTGTTGTTTATTTTGTAAAGTTATCTTTTTGAAAACTATTTTCTTCTGTAAGAAAAAAATTCCAATGCCCCAAGCAGTAAAAGAAATGCTTCAAAATGGTCGCTCGTACGACGAGCCGGATCGAATACCAAAAAATATATCTGTTAGCAATTTGGATTTGTTTATGTATGTAGTCGCTATTGTCGGGCATTTCGTGGATTTGGGAGTCGATATTAACATTGCAGTGAGGTATTATCTATCAAAAATGATGGCAGAGTTCGGGTGGACTTTAGGTTTTATACTTTTGCCAGCTTTCGTGAACACAGCGGTGTCAATACGTATGTAAGTATAATGAATAATCATGAGTCACAATTAAAACAGATACTAATAATTATATCAGTGTAAGTTCAATAACATTACGATTTATGGATTTAAATACATAGATGCCATAATGCTTTTCCCCCTCAGTTCTATACCCATAAATATTTCAACACTGTCCTTAATACATTTCTAGGTACTCACAGGATAAACAACAGGACTCCATAACTAACGAATTTACAAAGAGGAAATGGTTAAGGATATTTATTCTGGTGCTGCAAATGGCTCCAATTCTGCGCTTTACTGATGCCCTTATGTAAGTTAGCAATTTCTTCAACATTCCCACTCAATGGTGTATTCAACATAATATAAAAGCACCCGTACTTTAATGTAAAAAAATGCTTACAGATATGCAATCAAGTCACGACGAGCAGCAAAGAAAAATGATCCGTCCTCGCAGAGGATGTATTATTCTTTGATGTTGAAGGAGGATGCTGATGCTGCGCTGTTGAGAATCTTTGAGTGCTTCTTGGAGGCGGCACCACAACATGTTTTGCAGGCCAGTCTCTTGTTGAGAGAATATGACCACCTTGAAAGTAAGAATATAGATTTCCTTAAGGGTTTGTTAAATCGGGAACCTGTGAAACAAAAAGTTGTTTCACAGGTTCCCAATTTTTAGATAAAGAAGTGCTTTATGTGTGATAGTAAGTTTTGTAGGATTTACATTCATTTGGTTACAAAATGTATCAGGGTTGATATGATTTAAATCAGATTTTAATCAGGTGATTTTTTAAAAAATATGTGATTTAAATCATTAAATTTTTACTGCATTTAAATCGGCCAAAATTCTCAAATTGTTGAATGTGAATTCTAATAAATAAAACCTTAATTATACTTATATATATGTTCCTTTTTTAGTCTATTAAGTTTTTTACTTTCCTTGTAATATTTTCAACTGCTGTTTTTTAAATTGTTGATTTTAGTAGAACTTGTTGAATTGTCTTAATTGTAGTAATAAATAAATGTAACCAAAATGCGTTCTTATAATTGTATTAATAAACTGACAAATAAATTAATTAAAATAGATGAGAAAGTAAAAAAATCTAATATAAAAATTATTAATAATTTATTAATATAGTTTCTGATAGACTTCTAGTTAAAATAGATAAATATAAAAACAAGTAAACAAATTTTAAAAATTCTTATTTACCTACAAAAAATATATGAGGTAATTATCCTGTTTTATGTATTTTGCAGTTCATCAAGCCCTGTCAATATTTTCATCAGTAGTGGGTATGGGTTGGTGCTTAGCAGCTTACCAGAGGGCAATCAGGTTTGCACAACAGGACAAGAACAACATCACATGGACGGGGACAATCTTACAGACACTCTGGCATTTCTTAGTTACATGTAAGTTGAATTTCTTATATCTGGTTTCTTAGATTTTTTTGTCAAGTAGTTTATATATTCAATAGTGATTTAGATTGGCCACAAATGCGTTAATTAATAAAAAATGCTCTTGAATAGGTAAACGTCTTACAATAACATAATAATAGGTAAATTACAAATTAAGAAGTTGATTTTATAGATGCTAACTTCTAATTCAACTGTTATATATTTATGTTATCCTCATATCTGCAGGTGGAACCTGGAATACTAAATTACAGAGTACCTGGGCACCGTAGCATAGGCTTTTTGTAATGTTTTGTGCCTTTATTATGTTGCGTGAAAAAATACAGCATTTTTGTTATTATTTATGGCTCTTTATATTCTAGATTCAATAGCTATTTTAATGTATACTATTAGGGAACATACCCATACTATATGCGTGACCTGGGGGAGGGGTCTCTTTAAAGTACTACACTAGTCTTGGAGAGGGGGGGTAGGGGTTTTTGGTTTTTGTCACATGGTGACAAAATTGTCAATTTGTCAATTTTCAATTTCATATTTTTTGTCACATTTTTGTCATTATTCTAAATTTCCTAGAAGGTATTGACCTTCTAGGAAATTTAGAATAATCTCGCGCGACGGCCAAGGCTGTGAGTATGGCGCTTTAATCACGTATAACGACAAACTAGATATAACGGCGAAGTGTTGAGGTCCGTCATGTTAAACTATGAACATTTTACCATCGGTTCTAACGAATATCTGCTATTACGACCACAAAATTTATTGGTCCTTCAATGTCGTTATAATCGTGTTTCACTGTACTACGGATGGTTACCAATGGGGTAGAGGTCTAAAATTAGGTAAAAAAGTGGTCACGTAGTATGGGTATGCTCAATTATTAGATTTAATACTCTGTTGACTAATCATTGTGTTCATTTTCAGTGAGCCGAGTAATATCCATATCAATTATAGCATACCTGTACCCACACTGGACTATTCTGGCCTGTTCAATTCATATCCTCGTGATGGTGGCGTGGCTTCAAATTTTCGATCATTCCCCATTCTGTGCAAACAACAAAATCGGAGATATTGCCTTCTCTTTCGCACTTGGCACTGTTTATCTGTTTACTTACATTTTACCTATTGAGGGTAGAACACGATACCGGTACACTGTCTACTATATTCTAAGCTTTATCCAAAATACCATTTGTGCATTTCTATGGTACACATCAAGTTACAAGAGAGACTCGAAATATTTTTATCCTGTGCTCTTATTGAGTACTGTGCCTTTTGTTATTGGTGTATGTTTTATGCTGATCTACTATTCTTTCTTTCATCCAAAAGTATCCAGAAGAGTCAGTGAATCTCAAGTCACTTTTAAAGTGGATAATAATATTATGGAAATAAGTTAAAATAGCACACAGTAATCTAGAATCTACTAAATTTTTGTACTGAAATAATACTCATATGTATAATGTAAGGGTCCAGTTTTTTAATGTGTTGGTGTTTTATTGAAAATACTGAAAATAATCTCAACTTTTCTATTTGGCATTATAACAATGAGGATTGGAATTACTTTATTAAGCCTCCAGCTACAATATTAGAAAAAACAATATTATGTATTTTGTATAGGTCTTTCTTTTTTATTTACTGAAAGATTATAGACACTTTTTTACTTAAATAGATGTAAGACTAATAAAAGACTGATGCTTATCTTAACATTATAGTTACTTAAAATTAAGATTACCTTTTTTAATGTTAGTACTATAAGTATTAAAATGTAAGTACAAGCAATACTTACATATTTTTTATTAAACCATCTCAATTTTCAAGATATGATATTTTTATTTAAAGTAGAGATTATTGTAAAATCAGTATAAATAAAGAAATAATAATGCCAATGTGCCAAAGTATCAATAAATATTATTAATTAATTATTTTCAATACCTGCTAGTTGTAACTAATCTTAAGATTATGTAAGGTTTTTATTGAATGAAGTTTCTGTAAGACCAATAAATATGTTCAAGCTCTCTGTATGAAAATGGTCTTAAAGTATAGCATTTATTATGAATGATTAGCATCATTTATTATTAATCCAGATCATAATACTTTTGATACTACTAAATTTTTGTGGCGATATTTTTTTTTTACCAATAAATATTTTTTTTCTATGAACATACTTTTTTATGATTATTTTTAATTTCCTGAAGATATGGGCATAACAATAGCAGTGGTAAAAACAGAACCAAGAGCATGTCAGGACATGTGTGACTCCGAGGAGGATTTTGTAATAATTAGTTATTATCATTGCACTTTTTTCAAATTACAAAACAAGTTACAAAAGTTCCTCGTAGACTGTACTTTCTACGGAACGCTAAAAACAAGCGGATGGGTGTAATTCGTAATTTTATTTTAAGACTTCAATGATTTTGTAGGTATTATAATAGCAGTAGTGAGCTATGTACAATGTGAAAATAAAAATAAACAGTTAATGTCACCATATAAATGGTGCTCTTTCTCTAAGAATTTTCAATCCATATTTACTCCATTCTAACTGGTTAATCCACAGTTCCAATGCTGATTCTAAGCAGGACATGACAGCAGCACCCTTCCACACCGTGCTTGCTGGATCTATGTCCTTAGGAGAGGTGACTATCTCTAGCTGTTCAGTCTTGTATGTGTATGGTATCTGAAGTGCCAGTCTATTTTGCAGCCAATTATTCAGGCCATGGACTTTCACCCCTCCTCCCACTATTAATATGCTGCTGTACATTTTTCTCTTCAGCTCATCACTGGGGCAACTATCTATACTCTGAAGTATTGCTGCATCTAAGCTCAGAACTTGCCCAGGAGCAAAGGTAACTTCTCCAGGACCAGTTTCCAATGTGTCCACCACTATGTCCTCATCAGGATTCGCAGAGGCTTGCTGGTCAGTGGTTGCCTCACATGGTTGACCTTCTCCAGCCGCTGGATCTGCAGTTTCTCGTTTCCTGCCAGTCTCCCTCAAAAATTCAGCATCAAATGGATCCTCTGGATCACTAGCTTGACGGTTTTGTATTTTTGTACTCTTTGGACCTGTTATTTTAAGGAGATCGGTGTAAAACAACGAGAGTGGTGATATGATACACTCATCACCCACTTGTAATGTATATTTATTTACAATATCACCTGGGTGATCAACAAGAAATGTTTTCTCCTGGGGTCCACACACATCAAGATTTACATGGCAAAAGTCCTCATACAGATTGCGCATAAGGATGACATCCCTTGGTATATTTTCATTCCAATTTTTATATGGGAAAGCACTCTTATGGAACATCCATGACAGGGCTTGGCAGATGTCGCCTGCGCCATAATCCATCCGTAATCTAGTTGATTTGTGAGATATGCCATCTTCCACACAGGAGATTGCTGTTTTCTGATCTCCTATGTCAACAACACATGCTGAACCGATCCCGGCACCGAAAGTAGCCCCTACACTTTCTTGCACAAGGAAGCAGTGACCAAATCCAAGGTCCTTTAGCAAGAGTGTCATAAGACATTTCAAGTGGTTTCTTACATAAATGTCTGGTATTAAAAGTACACAACGATATTTCACAAGTTCTAAAAGAGGTATTCCTAATTTAAATTCAATGATTGAACTCCATATCGTGTACAGGTCGTTCAACACTGAGGATATAGAACCGCCGATTTCTGAGTGCAGGTTGAAATCGCCTCTGCTATATGGAAAATGGATGTTGTATGGTAATTCGGGATCGATATCGAGGACTAAGTCGCCGACGACGATGTCGCACTGCACCTGCGGCCACGGCTCACCGTCGTTGTCAATCTCCGGCAAAGACCTCCTGTTAAAAGCGGCTATTTGCTGCGGCGGAGTCGCGTAGCGCCGGGCTCCGTTCGACTGCATACACGACTGAAGAGTATGTGATATTTGCAATCGACATTCTTCCAATTCCTCGATCAACTCTTTAGTTTTCGG
The DNA here is from genome assembly GCA_037179445.1 of Phengaris alcon alcon. Classification (NCBI taxonomy): domain Eukaryota; kingdom Metazoa; phylum Arthropoda; class Insecta; order Lepidoptera; family Lycaenidae; genus Phengaris; species Phengaris alcon. Next base: position 86,606 of record JAYRCH010000133.1, on the reverse strand, counting down.
CACACTCGGGGGAACAAATGAATCACGGTAAATTTTTCCGCCATGTCGCCGTTTTCTGGCTATACAGTGCAGTTGTTTGACTGGCAGCAAATCAGACGCCCTTCCTATTCTCACGTAAAGAGAGCCAGGATGGATTACGATTATTCTGTTCGATGGAAACTGCTGAAAATGTTCTGGACCGGGATCGTAAGCTTGCGAACTCATTTTTACTTTAACAACACAACTAATATAATTCCTAAATTACTTAACTTTTAACTTAGAAATTTGTTAATTCGTCTAAAGCATCGTTGCTAATAGTTTTCGAATTGCAATTATATATAAACTAAATTCCAATAAAATTAATTCACATTGTGTGAAAATGTGAAATAATTTGCCGAAATCGAAAAATGTAAACATACCTTTTTTTTCCATCCCCTACTTTTTTCTGTGAAATAATAGCATGATTGCACATACGATTATTTTTTTAAACATAATTAAATTATAAAAAGAACAATCCAAAAATAATATTAACAATTTCATAGAATTTATCGTACTCCCTACTATAATTAATAGAAGTCTTTGATATGGAATTTATAAATCGTTTTATTATTATTAGTTGCCCAGGTCCCAAGTCCATTCCTACAAATAAAAAAAGACGGCAGCTGACATTTCTAACAATATTCATTGTGTTTTGCCGGGGAATTCAATTGGTGATGTTGTGCTTTTTGTATATCCTCCTCTATTTGTGTTATTTCGGTTCTTAATGTGTAATATTGGTAGAATATTAATCATTAAATATTCGTTATCGTGCACAAGTGTGGGCAAGTGGTACAACTTCAAAAAAACTGCTATTTTGTGTACCCTCCATAACTTCCTAGGAACTTTCAGTACAGCTTCTACCACTTTACTAAATCGACTGACTTACCTCATTGACTGCACTGACTATTTATTTGAACTTTGACTAGACTTTAGACTTGACGATTTAGGAATACGGTGTTGAAAATTGACATGAAAATTCGTTTCTCCTCCTTTTTGACTTGAGACTGGCAAATAGTTTTAAGCCGAAGTCATATATTTAAATAAAAACAATATTCATTTTTCATTTGTCAGTTGTCAGTGTCATGTGTGATTTGTGATTTCGTTCGTTTGCAAATTATCGCAATAGAATAAATATAGGCATTTTCTACTTATTTAATGTAAAAAGTACCTTAGAAAATATAAAATTACGATGGTATCGCGAAGTTTAACGGAGGTGTTCGTTTTGATGCGAAACAATGCTATACATAGTCGACAAATGTTTTCTGACCAGGTATTTTTATCTTTACAGTATTGATTATTATTTATTGCTCTAAATTCTGGTTTTTATGTATTTTTAGAATACTGAAGATAAGCTACAAAGATCTTACGTACTTTTACTCCATTTGAATTCCAAACTACATAATTTCTAAACCCTATCATACCCCCATATCATTGTTCCATTCTTAAGATTTTTAAAACCTATAGAGAGAGATTCATAAACTGTTTTACAGGCTAGCAGCTCTGAAAGGGTTATGTTGATGCGCTCCAACTCTCATGATCCGGAAGCTGGAGTGGAACTGAGGTCGGAGTCCAGTGCTCCACCACCATGGAGTGATGTGCTGGAAGAGACTCATTACATAATTACCAGGTGAATTTTAAAAAAATCTGTAGAAGAAGAGTTGAGAATTGGTATTGGTACTGTTCAATTTCAATTTAATCTGAACTTCGAAACAAAAACATGAAATTCAAATGTATTAATTTGTCATTTTATTTTTTTATTGCATGGCACAATTGGTGACATTATTTTGTGCTCTTGTATTTTTGTTTAAGTTTAGAATCATTTGGATCGGAACATAGAAAATTTAATGGTTGTAAAAACCATTAATGTTTTTTTTAATAAATTGAAATTAAAAATCTCATAATTATGATTTATGAATCAATGTAATCAGTTATTCAGATTCAAGATTACTTAGATATTTTTTATTTCCATTTATTTATTTAAAAAATTTATGCACTTACTAAAACCTAAAATTAGAATAAAGATTTGTACAAAGGTGCTACTTATTCCAAATTGGAATTTCTTCCAGTACACTTGATACAGGAAAATATGAAGTAATAAAAGCAACAATATTTTATCTTAACTGATTAATGAAATGGGAAAAATTACCTTTGACTGACAGGCTGAGAACTAAGTTGTCAGAGCTCCAGTCACGACATGAGCGCCAGATCCGTCGCCCGGCATTGGACGACAGCACCGAGCAACAACACATAGACAGATTAACTGCGGAGATCACAAGACACTTCACACAGGCACATTCTCGTCTTACTGCTATAAAGGCTCAAGTTAGACACGGTAAGAGTCTTGATATTGAATGCTTATTTATATGAATATTTCTAGGCATATTATATTATTACCAAATACACAGGGACAAAAATGTATTGTTAAGTGCAGCCATTTTAATCATTAATTTCTCAAGCATTTCAATAAGCTATTGCATTTTTGGAACAAAGTTCCTTATGGGGCAATGCGGAGGGGTACCCTAGCCGGGAAAAAACGTCCATAACATAAGATTTTTATGTAGTCTTTATTATTTTATTTATATCTCAAATAGAACTTAAAATTAATATTTTTATAAAACTTCGTTCCTATTTTTTTATTTCAGGTAATAAAACTGAGCAAAAACTAGCAACAAATGTAGTTTTAGCTTTAGTTACAATATTACAAGATCTGAGTGTTACATTTAGGACGTCTCAAGGGAACTACCTAAAATCCATAACTTCCAGAGAGGAACGATCCAATGCATACTTTGATTTACCCAATTTCGAAGAGCTGAGCTTAGAAGATAATGAATTGTTGCCGGGCCTGACAAACAACCAAACTGATTTGCTGTTCTCCTTGCCAAGTTCATCTGGAGCTCAGAACTTTGACGATGAAAATATAGATAATTTGTTTCAAAAGCCAGCTCTTAATCAAAAGCAACTTCTGCTAATGCAAGAGGAGAATACAAAAATAATAGCCGAGAGGGAGGAAGAGGTAAATAAAATAGTACGTTCTATAATGGACTTGAATGAAATTTTCAAGGATTTAGGTCATATGGTAAACGAACAAGGAACAGTATTAGATAGAATAGACTACAATATAGAACAAACGCAAGTCCAGGTTCATGAAGGTTACAAACAGCTCCAGAAAGCGGAGAGGTATCAGCGACAAAATAGAAAAATGCATTGTATCCTAATACTGGCGATAACTTGTATTATTATGGTCATTTTACTGATAATAGTCAAAAGTTAGCTGGCCTGGATGAAATTGGGGATGTTCCACATTGTTCCAGGGATCTGGCTGGCTGACTAAAAAGGCTACTTTATGTGTTTCATATATTTTTTTCCATACAAAAATCGTGAAATGGTTACATATGGCTACATATGATTTATCATTTAAACATCAATTTTGACAGTTATCAATAGAAATGCGAAAATGCCGCACATAATATGAGTTAAAAAAATATATGAAACATAATATGAAACACCTGAAGTGGCCTCTTTAGACCCCAGGGCTGTTGTAGGTAGTAAATACACTAAATGCTGTTTTCCAAATCGCTTTAACAACAAATTTTTGATGAACTATCATACAGTTCTGTAAATTTTTTGTGTCCTAAGCAGAAAACTATACTACTGAGATCTTAACTACCTTAGTGACACCATCTAGTATGTTATAGTAAATATATTAATGATAATATTAATATAGGTTAATTTCGATATTTCTTAAACTCTACCTTGAATAAGCAGATTATTAGGCAAAAAAAATACTGCACCGACTGATACAAAAGATGTGCGTTTTTGTACAAATGTAACTGAGATTGCATAAAAATTTTAATAATCAGTATGTCAGTGTGATAATCGATCGCCCTAAGCTATTCTTCAAAAACATAATTCTTCCATGAAGTTGGTAAAATCTACATTTCACATTCCGTTGTATAGTGTAGAAAATTAAGTTCTACTGTAAGTTAGGTGCAATACACACCATATGTGCCCACTACAGTGCCTGTTTTACACTCTGGTAGGGATAAAAAAGCATTGGGCAGTGATTATTGTGAGCAAGTCTCTGTTTTCTTGTCCAGAATGGACAGACAAGACTGTACCACTCATATTATTATGAGTATCTAAAGTGGCATAAAATCATTAATGGATTCCTAGTAATAATTATTATGCTCCACAGTTCAGTAATCAGTTTTTGACCTGAAGGTAACTTGGATCAGTTTCGTAGGCCAAAAACAAATATCTTTTTTCAGTAAGTCTAAATAGATTCTCCAGTCTTATTTATTTGGGTCCCTAAAATATTATTCTAGTCCAGTGTAACTTTTTTATTTTTATTATGTTATCTACCCTAAATATAATTTTAAGTATTTATTGTTGTTGTATGTGAGGGTAATGAAGGATGTGTCTGCTGTGTGGTTGCCAATACATATAACCAGAAATACATAATATTATGTACTGGTTAGTATATTTTTTCAGTGTCTCTTGTTCTTTAAAATAAGAATTTTTTGTATATTTACTTTTCATGTAACTTTTTATGATTTGCTCATGTTGCTCATCATTTGATACATTATAAAATATGATGTCATGTTTTTGGCCAGATTTGCTATAGAATATTAACTTAGAATATTGGCACAGGCCTTACAGAAATATAATGTAACTGATAACCATGTAATTATACTTTTTATGTAACTGCTGTATATATTGTTTAATAGGACTAATTGATAGCAAGTGTAAGACATTGTTGACTGTTGTGTTTGTAATTTTGAATGAATATACAATCATAGTTTAGAACTTTCATTTCTTGTCTATCAGCAATACCAACTATTTTTCAATGTGCAGAATTTATCATAATATCAGTAGTAAGTATTAGACTCAGATTAAATAGTGTAAATAAAAGTAAATATTGCTGTGATAATAGTAGCTATTTTATTCATTATTGAGGTTATTGAAAAATCAATTTACCAATGATTACCAGTTCTGTTTGCTACTTCTATGGACACAGTAATGCTTTGTGTAGCAAAACAAATTACGACAGTTAATGGTGAGCAGTATTAACTTGCAATTGATATTGTTACTCCACAATACAGAACTTCAAACTTTCAGCATCAATAAGGCAATAAAAAAACAATGTAATTAATTGAACTAAATAATTATATTTGTCAGTTTTTCTCAGATATACATTACTTCAAACCTAGGAATGGCAAGTGACATTAAATCAATTGAAATAGTTTTTTCATTTACAATCTTTTATTTTGGAATATTTTATTAAATAAACATAATTTATATTAGACATGATACAGGAGATCTCTGCCATGTTCACTTCATACTCAAACAATCAACATAAGTTACGTATAACACAATAAGTCGAAGAAAACATGTAATTTGACTATGAATCTTTGTGTTTACTATAAAAATCATCTAAATATTTCTTATAAGCGGGCTGGTTCGGCCACAGATATGAAGCTTGCTGATTTAAAGGACTCTGGGTGTTGGGTTCAGTGAGCAAACTCTGTATTGACAATAAAATAGTACGTACGTCGTATAACGCTGTCCACTTATCCTTTAAAATGTCTAAACATATTAACCCACAGGTGTCTACATTAGGATGAAAGCAGGGGGTCAGAAATTTAACTACGGGTGGTGCGTACGGGTACGAATTGGGGAATTCTAGAGATAATTTGTATTTGTGCCCCGCATACACCGTGTCTTGTGGACCGTTGATTGTCCCGATCCATTTAAATAGATTTTCACTTTCTGGAAACGCGGATATCCCTTTGTCTGCGCATCTCATTAGCTCCATTAGTTCTTTTTGCAACCTGGAAAGTCGTAAGGGTCAATAACATACCGACTATGGTAAATCTGAATCTTTCTGGCTGTAGAAAGCGTAAAAAGCTTACCGTTTGCTTACAGCATGATTGTCCTTCAGTTTTATCGTATCCTCATTTTGTTTCGCGGGGTTGGACGAAGATGCGAAGTGAGGATTAATATTTTGAGCCATAATTTAACAAACGATCGAAATTAATAATCACCACTTGTCTGTTGTACGACGGCGAGTTCCTGTTAAATTTTAAAAAGCTCCAATTTTATTGGGCATTCATTTATTTGACATCACAGCAACAATGGCGTCAATTTTTTTTTTAATTTATATATGGCATCGGCTTATAACCATTTGCCAATGTCAAGTTAAAAAGGCGGGAAATAGAACTTTCGTTTCAATTTTCAACACCGTATTCCTAAATCATCAAGTCAAAGTCAAAATAAATAAAAAATAAATAATCAGTGCAGTCCATGAGTCATGTCAGTCGATTCAGTAAAGAGGTAGAAGCTTTACTGTAAGTTCCTAGGGAGTTTTGGAGGGAAACTCAAAATAGCACGTTTTTAGAAGTTGTACCACTTGCCCAAACACAAAATGAAAGAAATGCAAAATCCAATTCGTCACCAATTGAATTCCCCGGCAAAACTCCTGTTAATTTTATTTCTTAAAAAAAAAGTCAGTTATTAACATAGACGTAGGCATGGAGAATAGAGGTAAGGAGTATCATCTCTCTAAGGCAGAAAAGCTAAAAAGTGTCCGACAAAAGTAATTAAATAATAGTTCCAAAACTGGAATGTTTAGTTTTATTAATTAGTTTGATTATTCGGCAATTGAGATAACTTTACTTCAGACAATTACATTATAAAGCGGTATAAATGTGTGCACTATAGCTTCTGTTGTAAATATAGATTACCAATTATTTTATGGGTATAGGTAATTTGTGTGTGTGCTATGAAGTTAGAATCTTTGATGACTATGACTAGTTTTTAGTAGTGTGAGGATGGGACATTAAATGACTACATTCCCGATTAAAGTTACGTTTATTACTGCCTCCTTAAACCTAATACATGCATTATTATAACAGTCTTACATATTACGCCACATGCCCTACCAAAATAAAAAATAAAAATCAACACAATGTTTATTTTTATTTACTATATTTTTGAATATACTTAATCTAAAATTATTATAAAAATATATTTTTAATTATAACACAGAAACGCATGATGAATAATATTCGTAGAAAGTATTTTTGGAGTGGACTTGAAAAAGATGTGACTGAGTTTGTAAAACAGTGTGACAAATGTCAAAGGTACAAATATTTGAAAACGATAAAAGAACCGATGGTTATCACGGATTGTGGATCATCAGCGTTTGATAAGGTGTATTTAGACTTAGTTGGCCCATTAATTAAGGACAGTAGATATAAATATATTTTAACTCTTCAGTGTAGCTTAACGAAATACGTGGAAGCATATCCGCTAGAATCAAAAGAAGCCGTTAGTGTGGCCACGGCCTTAGTAAATAATTTTATATTGAGATATGGAATTCCGTCTGAGATTGTGACCGATAGAGGGACAGAATTTGTCAATTCAATTTTAGCAGAAGTTTGTCAAATTCTAAAAATTAATCATATACAGTCAACGGCGTATCATCATCAAACATTAGGTTCTATAGAAAATTCACATAAACATTTATTATTTTATCTAAGAACGCAAATAAATAACAATCAAACTCAGGAATGGAGTATATGGCTTCCGTACTGGTGTTTCTCGTATAACACAACAGTACATTCGGAGACACAATACACTCCATTTGAACTTGTATTCGGAAAATCATGTAGTATACCGAGTAATCTCACTAACAATATTGAGCCAGTTTATAATTTCGATAGTTATCCAATAGAATTAAAATATCGCATACAAAAGTCACAATTGGAAGCAAGAAATAATTTGTATAATAGTAAAGTTATAAGAAAAGACAGATATGATGGCTATGTGAATCCTAATCCTATACACAGTGTCTATATTTAGACGTAAACAAAATGATTCCATTTCCCTCACAGAGACAGCTCGTGTTCGCTGTGATTGGGTAAATAGTTTCACAAATAATATACGATTTACTGACGAGTATGCAAAATCTCTACAATCAGAAGTTATATCACTATTTTTAAACTTTTTCCACTGTACTTCATTCACAAAAATTAACTCTGTATAGACCCTCGGTAACTTAATTATTTCTACGACTCTCGGGTGATCAGTCCAATCGTCGGTAGGAACATTAATTATCGAAGGGCTAACGACCGCACTGTCCTTCAATCTCTTACTCTGCGCTCTAGTCAACACCGCCATCACATGTTCATTCATCTCCTTCAATTCCTCACTCGTCACCTGTATCCTCGATAATGCGTCTGCAGCCACATTATCTTTACCTTTCACATAAACAACTTCAAAATCATATTCATGTAATAATAACCTAAACTTCATTAATCTACTAGAAGGATCTGACATATTATATAAATATATTAAGGGATGATGATCCGTTTCTATAATAAAACGCCTGCCATAAAGATAAGGTCTAAAATATTTAATTGACCAAACGATAGCCAGTAATTCCTTCTCTATAGTAGGATAGTTACGTTCTGCCTTGTTAAGGCTTCGGCTAGCGTACGCTACTGGTCTACGGTCACTATTACATAGCACACCCCCAATAGCATAACCCGATGAATCGGTTTGTAAAATAAACTTATTTTTAGCACTAAAATTTGGGTATTGTAACACCGGTGGATGTGTAAGCGAATGTTTTAACGAATCGAAAGCAATTTGACAAGAACTATCCCATATAAAATGTATATTTTTCCGACATAAATTATTCAAAGGTAAACAGATTTTAGCAAAGTTAGAAATAAATTTACGGTAGTAGTTAGCAAACGCAACAAAATGCTTAACTTCGTCAGCAGTTTTTGGAGTGGGGTATTCTTTTAGAACCCTAATTTTTTCTGGATCCGGACTGATACCATTCGCTGATACAACGTGACCAAGGTATAAAATTTCTTTACGTAAAAAATCACACTTTTCGGGATTTAATTTAAGATTTACTTTGCGTAATCTAGTCAAAATATCAATTAAATTTTTGTTATGAATATCTAAGCTACGACCGAAACATACTAAATTGTCCAAATAAATAAAACATTTATCGTAATTGAGACCCGCCATGGCAACAGTCATCATACGAGAAAATGCACTCGGACTCGTCTTTAGCCCCATCGGCATACGAGTCATTTGATACTGACCTGACGGTGTCGTGAAGGCAGTATAATTTCTACTATTTGAATTTAATTTTGCCTGAAAGTATCCCTGCGTCAAATCTAATTGTGTAAAATATATGGAACCGGAAAGGGAATCAAGTATATCCGTAATATTTGGTAGGGGAAATTTGTCTAAGATGCACTTATTTAAGTTACGAAAATCAATCACAAACCGCCACTTTTTGTTTGTGTTATTAGATGATGGTTTATGAACCAAAATAATTGGGCTACTCCATTCAGAGCTTGCCGGCTCTATAATATTATTCTTTAACATATTTTTAACTTGATTTTCAATTTCATCTCGTTGTGAATAAGGCAATCTATATTGTTTTGTATAAATTGGTTCCGTATTTGGTTTTAATTGAATATTTTGCTCATATAGATTACAAGTTCCTAATTTATCACCGGGAATAAAGAAAACGTCAGAAAATTTTGTACAAATATCTTGAATTGATTTACTTTCTTCTAGGTTTAAATGATTTAAATTTAGTTGCGAAAGTAATTCTTTCACTCTTTTTTCGTCTATATTATTTTGTTTACTAAAAGAGCATATTTGATATTCCGACAACTTATGAATATTTGGCTTAAAATAACTGAGATTAACCTGCTCGTCCCGTGTATTTAAAATTTGAACAAAAATATGTCCTTGTTTAGGCCTACAAATACTTCCACCTACAAATATTCCATCGCATAATTCCTCTGGCAACACTACACATTCATCATTCTGACTCACACTTATTTCAAATATTTTTTCACTGTTTTCACTTTCAAATATTTAGCTGGCACCGATATAAAATTATTAAAACCTAACTTTCCCATCCTTAAACTTGCACTTAACTGATTACCAAATAAATTTAAAGATAAAGTATTATTTTCGTAATTTAAAATACAATTATATTTAACTAAAAAATCTTGGCCGATAATGCCATTCTGTTGACACGGTAAATTCCTTAAAACATAGAACTTGTGTAATATTTCATTCCCACAGAATATAAGCGGAATGTAAGCATATCCTTCGCTTTGTAATTGTCTGCCTATTCCATTTATGCTTATGTTTTCTTTATGCATGGGAATGTTCAAGTCCTTTAAAGTATCAAATTTTACCGCTGACAATGATGCTCCGGTGTCAACCAGCCATCTATACGTGTTACCTTTTACGAATAAATCTATAGAATTATCAAAACTACTAGCTAATATTATATTATTACTATAGCTATCACTAAAATTATTAGCCTCGAAAAAACTGATTTGGAGGCTTATATTCTTAACCCTGTAAACTATAATTTCGACCTCTAAAAGAAGACACGGGGCCTTGCCTAGAGCCCCATCGGGAAGGCCTTACTGTCGCTTGCCACTGATTTGCCCGCGGTGGCATCATATTTCGGGCTCGCCCCCGGCCTCGAGCATAGTATGAACCTCGCTGCCTATAGAAGTTTAAAAACTTACCTCTATTATGTTGGCTCGAGCAGATAGAACCAACTCCCTGGTCCACAGCACGGGATTCGGCCGCTCGAGAGTACTCTTCGTCCTTCGCCGCTCCGATTATATCCTTCAGCTGGGTGTAATCTCGGGCCGCTAAAATGGTGCTAAGTCGACTATTTCTCAAGCCTTCAGTAAATCTTTTTACAGCTAATTTTTCATTTAATGGTCGCAATATTTGATAGGCTTTCTCATCGCTTTCAGCTTGGGAAATCGTCAACTTAACAAAAATATCTTCTAACTTTTTACCGAATTCCTCGATAGTATTACAACCTTGACGAGTTTTCATCATCTCTACCTGTAGGGCAGTTGCTGACTGCTTAATCAGAAGATGTTTTTTCATGTCAGAAATAAGCTCTATACTAGTTTTATAACTAGAACTAAGTCGCAATTTAGCGCTTTCCGATAAACGAGTTTTTAATATAAAATTAATTAATAACTGCTCCTCATTAATATCCAAGGTCGTCCTATAAAATTCTAGTGCATCAATTAATTTTTTGGTGACGTCTTCTTCGCCTGTCATAACAGGGAGAAGAGAAGCCGCCGTTTTCACGTCAAACTCAGCCATAGTTACCGTATTAATATTCGCAATACAAAAGTCAACAACAAAAAGTTGATAATTCTTTTCTATATCTTCACAAATTTTTAATAATTTTAAACTTTCATCCTGCTTAATGTCTCCTTTTTCAATACTTATTTCTAACTCCTTACGTTTTAAAATATATTTCTCGTATAAAACCTGAGTCTGTTTCAACTTATTTTCTAACAATATATTTGTTCTTCTTACTTTACTTAGCTTAACCAAATTTACTCTAATACTTTTTATTTCCTCGCAAATATTAATAATTTCCATTTATTAAACAACAAAAAAAAATCTGTCTACTCTTTAAAATATTATATAAAAAAAAAATGAACTAAATTCGTTTGAAGTACGAACTACGATATAATATTACATTACTTTCCTTATTTTATCTACCTTTCAAAATTTATAGAGCAAGAAAAGTAACATTAAAGAAGAATAGTACCCTAATCATTAGAGTCACGTACTCCAAAATTCTTAGTAGATAGTCTTCAGTCCATAGTCCAACATTTCGGTGTCCTCTCTGTAGCTCGGTGGCACCCTGCGCCTGTAGTCCCGTTACACTCCGACCTCCTTGGGCTCGTCCGCTCGACCTGGGCGCCTGGCTCCTGACCTCCGAAATGCACTCCTCGCCAGCTCTTGTCTAATCCATTGGACGTGGCACCTCTTGTATATAACGTAAAGTCCAGCTATCACAGCCAACATCAGAATCACCAAAATCACAGTCAATATGGTATTGTTTCCACTTAAATTTTTGTGTATAAGTTCAACATCGGCAGAATTTACACCACCCGCGGCATTTTGGGCTATAATGATTTCTTCCTTCGATTGTGTTTTACCCATTTTAAATCAAAAATATTTTTTGACAAAATAATAAAATTAAAAAGTCCATTTTCTTTACACGGATCTCACGGCGCGCGATTGTAATGTGAACCGTCGCGGCTCGACTTGCAGGGTCGCCATGTGAGGATGGGACATTAAAAGACTACATTCCCGATTAAAGTTACGTTTATTACTGCCTCCTTAAACCTAATACATGCATTATTATAACAGTCTTACATATTACGCCACAGTAGTTAATTCAGTAAATCATGAATATTCTAATTACTCGTATAGTCGAAAATATTTTTATATATAAAACCGAAGAAGATCCCAAGATTTAATTATCCTTTTAAATTTTGCCGCTTTACACCCTTGCGTCTGTAGTGCCCCATATTTAACGCTATTTTACGGACACTTTTCATGTATGGAGATGGGTACTCCTTACCTCTATCCTCCATGGGCGTAGGAATATTAGTAGATCCATTGTTAGTAAAGGAACGGATACAAGTTATTTGCGTTTAATAAGTTTGTACTTATTATAAAAAAAAATGTTATTTAAAATAATAATCGTAAAACGTTAATTTTACTACATTCTAATTTTTATTACATCTTAATCGTGAAAAAGTTTTTCGAATTGATATTTTTGTGTGCAATCATTATAGCCATCTAAGTATGGGACTATATGCACCGGAATCCAGTACGCCGTAGAAAATCCTTAGCATTGAAAATAGCACTTTGCACTAACACAAAAGAGTTGAAAATCAAAGTACATATCAGGTGTCGAGCTGTCATATATGACATTGACATTAGACTCAACACTCATGTGATCGATTTTCAACTCTATTGTTTAATCGCAGAGTTCTATTTTCAGTGCTCTGAATTTTCACTGGCGTTCCAGATTCCGGAGCATATAGTCCCAGTCTTAGACAACTGTTCGCTTTGTTTAATTATTACATAGATACGTATTATCACATCACATTCACATTTTTCATTATTGTACATTTAACTCACACACCAAAAGTTCGTGAAAGGGATGGCATTCTTAATTCAATAGCAAAGAAAAAGATGACTTGTGTTTGTCATTACCAATTATACAAAATTCACTGTTTTATAGTTTAACAATTTTAAGAAATTATATATTTTAATTTTAAGAATATTATAATTTAACTGTAGTTTATGGTTAGTCGCATACTAACCAGTAACTACAAACTGCTCGAGCCCGACCTCGGGCAGTTTCGAGTCTTCACTTTTTGCGCGCTTATACCATATCTACCTCTTTTTAATATAATACATCTATGACTGTCCGCTACTCCTGACTCCTGAGGGCCATAGATGTATTAAATGAGATGTAGGAGTTTTGCCGGGGAATTCAATGGGTGACGTTTGGATTTTGCATTTTTTTTCATAAATATGTGTGTTATTTCGGTTCCTAATGTGTAATAATGGTAGAATATTAACCATTAAATATTCGTTAACGTGCACAAGTGTGGGCAAGTGGTACAACTTCTAAAAACGTGCTATTTTGTGTTTCCCGCCAAAACTCCCTAGGAACTTTCAGTGAAGCGTCTACCACTTTACTGAATCGACTGACATGACTCATTGACTGTACTGACTATTTATTTGGACTTTGACTAGACTTTAGACTTGACGTTAAAGGAATACAGTGTTGAAAATTGAAACGAAAGTTCTATTTCCCGCCTTTTTTACTTGACACTGGCAAATGGTTTTAAGATAAGCCGACGATAATATATATATATATATATATATATATATGTTCGCGCCAACCCTAGCGCGACGTTTAGAATAAACACAAAGGACATCACTACGTGAAGTATGGCCGACCGACTCAGGGGCGTTGTCAGAGAGTGACGAACACTTGCATTGAGATCTCCTTCCGCGCCGGATGCATTTTCAGCTCATCCCGAAACCTAGTGAACGCGAACGCGTGTGCGCATATTTATTTGTGCTCGTTAATATAATACCAAATTCGCCGGCGAACCGCGATAAATCTATCGATAATCCGCTCAACAGCTGTTATTGTAGTGAGAAGAAACCTCCGCCCAGATACAGAACCACCAGCTCAACAATAAGGTCAGTCACAGATTTCTCCAGCCCTCACATTAACCTATATACCTACTTCCCTCAGCTCAAAGTCGTATGTGTAAGTTCCTAGCTTACACATTTCTTGGCCCATCGAGCCTTCGTGAAGCCCTTCTCCCTATTACCGGCGTTGGGCCTGATTAGAACCAGCACCTACAGTTCCACTCCGCCCAATTCTGCACATAAAATCAGCTCGATTATTTATATTTTGTCCAATTAATTCTGGCCAGGCCGTCCCGCCATTTTAAAACCAAGTTACAGTCCACTCTCATTATCAATTCGGCACATTTAACATTAAACCCCTATTCTGTACTTTGATATTAACCTATATGTTAATTATTTAAATAATTTTGTGCATATTTCGGCCCATAAATTCATAGGAAAAACCCAAAAAAAAAAATAAAAAAAAAAGTGGGTATGTTGTCATAAGCTCATAGTCAAACAAAGAACTCGAACATTCCAGAACTTCCCTAGGTACCTAATACATAATTTGTGTCAATAATATCTCATATAATAATTTTCTCAGCTCTTAATTACTTACGAAATATTTTAATGTTTGATTCGCATATAAAATAAGTAATAACTAGTGCGTATTGTGAATTACGTTCGGCTCATAACAGAATTGTGAATCGTCGTTGCATTACTAAGTATTTTATCTATATATAACGTTTATATCTTCATATTCTCAAATTTTAAAACACAATATTAATTAACTTAGCATTATTTTAATAGTTACGGGTTGCATAACATCCCAAGTGCCCATACTAACATCGTCGGCTCGCTTCGATACAGAAAACTTGATTTGTGTGCATTCTGTAGGTAATAGGTACAGGCTACACGGCGCCCGTGTAAACAACACCTGTTACATTCATTCTCAATTAGGTATTCTTCATATAATAAATAGTGACCTTCACATTGAATTCATATCTTATCTACGTTCTGTGTCTATACAAAAATATTATTAGGTGTTACGTTACAGCTGTTTTAAATAAGAATTCTTATCGACGTTCTGTGTTTATACAAATATATTATAGGTGTTACGTTACAGCTGTTTTGAATAAGTCGGCACACGATTGAGATTGAAACTGCTCATACCTACTTGCATTGTTTTCATTACGTTATTTTGTTTCTAACGCGCCCGCTAAGATTTGTTTATATTCAAACTTCAGGACATTAATATAATATTACAGACGACTTCTATCGCATTGTTCTCCGCTCATCAAACATACACTAATACTATATTAGCATCAGGCGATCGGTCAGCTCATTTGTTAATTAACTCGTACACATTTTATGATAAAATTGTATACATTGTCGGCACATTATTAAAATCTATTTTCTGCGTTTTAATTAATTGCGCGCGTATTTTCCGCTCATTACTTTTAAATATTTAACTTAGTTACACGCATATATTTTTAAACATGCCTACAAAATCGCAAGCGGCCATATTTAGGCATACTAGAAAATCTATTAGTAGGCTCAGACGTTTTGGGTCACGTTTTGGATGGTACTAAGATTGCTTTGGGCCCGGGGAAGCCCATAGCCTTCGGCACGATTTTTGATTTTGCACTCATAGGACTCGTTGAGCACTCATGCGATTCACCTATCAGCTCAAGCTCTCTCCGCTCATGATTTATGGTGGTCTCCTCCATGGCTCAAATTGCCAGAGGATACCTGGCCCAAGATGCCTTCAGCTCATACTCGACAAGACTTGCCAGGGCTCAAACCAAAATACGTACCATGCAATTTCTCGATACCCGGTGTCGATAGTGATCTGCTCACTCGCTTCAGCTCTTTAGAAAAACTAACTGGTGTCACTGCCTACATGAGGCGATTCATTCGTAACTGTAAACTAAATTCAAACTCGCGACAACTAGGCCCTCTAACTGTAAGTGAACGTAGAGAAGCATTACTTTTCTGGATCCGCTCTGTACAGCAAAATGCATTCGCAGAAGATATTCACCGCCTGCAAACCGATAGAATCTGCACAGTACGACTACAACGTCTGTCGCCTTTTACGCAGGACGGTCTCCTCAGAGTAGGAGGTAGACTCACTCGTTCGGAACTCACATACGATGCTCAACATCCATTCATTTTGCCTAGTTCTAGTCCGCTCGTAGACCTCATAATAGATCACTATCATCGCATACACTGCCACCCTGGCACGGACACGCTACATGCTATTTTACGTCAGCAATTTTGGATATTATCTGCCCGCCGCATTATAAGGCACAGAACGTTTAAATGCATAAGATGTTTCCGTTGCCGCGCTCAGCCCGAAGTACCTATCATGGCTGACCTGCCAGCTGATAGAGTCATACCTCAGCCCGTATTTAGTCACGTATCAACAGATTTCGCCGGACCGTTTCTGCTCAAATCAAGTCAATTACGTAATGCTAAGTTAATTAAGGGATACTTTTGCATATTTGTTTGCCTCACTACAAAGGCGGTTCACTTAGAACCAGTCTCATCGCTCACTGCCGAAGCGTTTATTGCAACATTACAAAGGTTCTGCTCACGTCGCGGACTTCCGGTATTGATACGTTCGGATTGTGGCACAAATTATGTAGGAGCTAGGAATCATCTACTAGAGGTACAACAATTTCTCAATGACAATAACGACGCCATTTCTCATAAACTCTCAACTCAAAATATAACTTGGTTACTCAATCCGCCTAAAGCCCCATGGATGGGAGGTATCCATGAGATTAATGTTAAATCCACAAAGCAACTTCTATACCGTGTTATCGGTGAGCAACACCTCACTTTCGAGGAATTCTTAACTCTGCTCACTAGAATCGAAGCTGTGTTAAACTCTCGGCCCATCAGTCCACTTTCGTCCGATCCCACGGACTATCAGCCCCTTACTGCTGGCCACTTTCTCATTGGCCGTCCGCTCACAGCTCTCCCCGAGCTGACTCTAGATGAAAGAGTAATATCTCCGCTCAAACGCTTTCAGCTCATTCAATCACTCTCTCAGCGCTTTTGGAACCTTTGGACCAAGTCCTACCTCCATACCCTTCAAATCCGCTCCAAATGGCTTTCCTCTTCCTCTCCACCCAAAATTGGAGAACTGGTTCTGCTCAAGGAGGACAATTTGCCTCCTCTACAATGGAAGATGGGAAGAATCTCACGTCTGCTACCTGGGAAGGATGGAGTCATCAGAGTTGTGGACTTGGACACGACTCAAGGCCAGCTGCGGAGGCCTGTCGGCAAGATTGCCCGGCTCCCACTGGATTCTGCTCAGGATGGGGCTCAGCTCGCCGCCTGTGCGGGCCCCCCAGGATGTTCGCGCCAACCCTAGCGCGACGTTTAGAATAAACACAAAGGACATCACTACGTGAAGTATGGCCGACCGACTCAGGGGCGTTGTCAGAGAGTGACGAACACTTGCATTGAGATCTCCTTCCGCGCCGGATGCATTTTCAGCTCATCCCGAAACCTAGTGAACGCGAACGCGTGTGCGCATATTTATTTGTGCTCGTTAATATAATACCAAATTCGCCGGCGAACCGCGATAAATCTATCGATAATCCGCTCAACAGCTGTGTAGTGTAGTGAGAAGAAACCTCCGCCCAGATACAGAACCACCAGCTCAACAATAAGGTCAGTCCCAGATTTCTCCAGCCCTCACATTAACCTATATACCTACTTCCCTCAGCTCAAAGTCGTATGTGTAAGTTCCTAGCTTACAATATATATATATATATATATATATATATATAAATGAGATGTATTCAAAATCTGTCAATCACGATTCACGAACAAGTGCTACCTTTTAAATTAATATGTTAGGTCATTACATATGAAATTGGCGTTTTGTATAGAAGGAACATAAAGTCATTTTTTTTAACTTAATATATTTGTTTAATCAAAGTAAATACCATTGCTATCTATGCACTTTTGGCATCGCATAGGTAGATCATTGATTCCTTTACTAAAAAAAATATTCGGACTGGAATCAATAAAATCTTTGAAGGCGCTTTGGACCGAGTTGAATTTGAAATTTCATCGGAGTTGAAATTTGTCCCAAAATTTATCCAAAGTCGAAAAAAAAAATGGTAATCTGTTGGATCAAGGTCCGGGGAGTACGGTGACATTCTTGAATTTGAATTTGAAGAATTGAATTGAAATTGAATGTCTGTGACATTCCAATTGAAACTCCTCTAATTTGGTAGCCGTCTGTTGTGCAGTGTGTGGTCTAGCGTTGTCCTGAAGTAGCAGTGGCCTAGAGCGAATGACCAACCTCGGTTGTTTAGAAGCTAGCTTTTCCATCATGATTTTCAGTTGCTGGCAATAGACATCTGCCGCAATCGTCTGGCCAGATTTAAGAAAGCTGTAGTGAACGACACCGGCATTAGTCCACCAAACGCTCACAAGTAACTTTTTTTGAGTCAATTTTCGCTTGGGGTATAGGCTTTGGCTGGTTCGGCCATTGCGATGAGCGTTTCCGATTAGCCATTGCGATGAGCGTTTGTCGGTTTGCTGCACTCAATTCATGAGGTACCCACCTTTTAAGCTTTTTCACCTTCTTAATTTGCTTCAAGTGGATTAAAACAGTTTTATCATTAACACCGCAGCCTGCAGCTAACTCGGACGTGGTTTGCGATGGATCCGCTTCCACAATAGCGTTAAATTCTTCATTTTCACTTTGGTCTCCGGCCGTTCGCGGGGCTTGTTCTGCAGGTCGAAATTTCCAGAACGAAAACGTTGGAACCAAAAACGCACTGTTTTCTTTTCTTTTTTTCTTTCTTTTTCGCCGCCATACACATCATTAATCCTTCGAGCCGTTTCTGCAGCACTGATGCCACGGTGGAACTCGTACCCGAAAATAATACTGATATAAAATAATGCATGAGTAAATAGCGGTATACATTTGAAATCGGAATTCCTAACCAAAGAAGATATATTTGAGAATAAGTGGCCAGTACGACAAAACGCCAATTTCATATGTAAGGACCTAATAGCAATACTGTGGTAGGCTCTACTATTATGTAAAACTTTAAATAGAAATCCATTTTTACGAGTGCTGTGTGTACAATTTACATATCATCAGGATCACAAAAGATGCACTGTGCAAATTGGTACTGCGTGATTAGATACCCAAAGCCTACGACCAAAACCTAGTACCAACTTCCAGGTTTAAAATATCAATGCACCCAGTAAATCCTACTGATATTGCAGGTATCTGAAGGCGCTTACCATAAGGCGATCCGATTGCTCGTTTACCGCCATTCAGTATTCCAGAAAAAAAATATGTATTACAAAAAAAACAAGTTACATATTATAGTTAGTAAAAGTTTTTAGTTCTTTGGCAAAAGGAAGACTTCACTTTCACTTTCTCTGCAACAGCCTTCAGCAACTAGAGCGTGAAATAGCTCTGATGAATAGTTTAGTTTAAATCAATACCTTAATATTATGATTATGTATGTTCTCAACTCTTCTCAAATCATTTATTCGCAAAGGTGTGCATAACAATACTACCGCATATGTAATATGATTATGATATATGTAGGGACCACACAAAGTGCACGCTTGCACTCTTGGTTCCAAGTCATTTCAATATTATATTTCCAATGTTAAGTAGCCAGTCTCGTCCTAACGTCCGATCTAAATGGTATATTAAGCTAAACGTCGTATGTACGTAATAAGTCAAAAGACAATATAATTTTATCGGGACTATCGTTTTCATTTATCTCTCCAATAATAAATAAGCCCCACAATATACATATATAGTCCTCCTTATCGAGTTCGATAACGGTGACCCCAGAAATTAGGGATTATTTCTAGTATGGGCCATAATATGACAAGACCAAACATGGTCTTGAATGTTCTATCACACGTGCGGCAGTTGACCCGCGGAGCTATAGCGGAGCGGAGGGGTAGTAGCTCTAGCGAGGCCTCCTCTACGGCAGATTACTGGCGTGAAAGTTTGTATCGCTCAGTCGATGGATTCGAATTACGAGAATCCTCCAATACCGTAGCGTCAACCAAATGGATACGTGAGCGAAGTGGGCGATACACCGGCCGGGACTTCGTGCAGTTTGTGCACACTCATATAAACGCACTCCCGTCCAGGGTACGGACGACGAGAGGGCGAAGGGAGGGCAGATAGTCGGAGTTGAACTGCCGAGCAGGTTGCACGGTTAGGGAGACAACGGCTCATGCCATCCAGCAGTGTCACAGGACACACGGCGGTCGGATTGAACGCCATAATCTGGTCGTGTGGGTCGTCTCGGAAGAGATGGCCCGCCTAGGGTGGCAAGTGGAGGTTGAGCCAAAGATTGTGACCACACTGGGGGTCAGAAAGTCCGATATCATCGCGGTTAAAGGAGGGGACGGAGTGATTTGGGATGCCCAGATAGTCTCGGGTCAGCGACCTCTTGACGATGCACACCGTGCGAAACGTAGTAAGTACGGGACGCACAAGGAGCTAGTTGAGAAAGTTGCAGATAAACTAGGACTTCCGATAGGTTGCGTCTAGGCCACATCTTGTACGCTCTCCTGGCGAGGTATCTGGAGTCGGGCGTCGCTAAATGAGCAACGCCGGCTTCTGGGAATCGGACCTTCCTTATTAAATCAAATACCGGAGTTGGTGTTGAGAGGGTCTCACATGAACTGGACTCGTTTTAATCAAATGACGACGGTCAAGGAGAAGGGTTAATCCTTGACGGGGAGGGAGATCCTGTGGGACAGGCCCCTGCGGAGCCTAACGGCGGTACTAGCCCCATCAGAGGTCTGATTCCCGCTATTCGAACAGCCCTAGTACCGTCTTTGAACATCTAATCCGCACAATGCCGTTGGGCACATGAGCTAGAAGGGAGGATAGGGACTTCGGGGGACCTCCAGCTCGTCCATAATGTATAGTCTTCCGCATATGGAGGGTCGCTATGGACGAAGGCATGTGTCAAAGGCTCACATATAAGTGTAGGAAAGCTTAGCTCTCTCTTTACGTAATTGGCGTTTTTTGTGTCTAGCGATTGAAGACTATTTTCCTCAAATGTCTTAGTCATGCTGTAGATGGTAGAATGCCATGATGACCTACGAGTAGCAAGCTCCTCCCAACATGCTGGGTCAATAGAGCAAGCATTCAGATGTCTTTTGAGCACATCCTGATAACGCAGATACTGTTCACCTTGCTTACTGCCAACTCAGAAAAAAATACAGCTTTAGGCAAGCGGTGATCATCCATGCGAAGGATATGTTCGCACCATCTAAGTTGTCGCTGCATCAGTAGAGCTTCCATGCCGTATATCCCGGCGCGACGCAGGACTTCAGAATTAGGTACACGGTCCTGCCACTTGATCTTAAGAATAGATCTTAGACATCTTAGGTGGTAAGTGTCAAGCTTTTTGATGTCTGACTTATAGAGGCACCATGTCTCAGCTCCATATAAAAGAACTGGTATTATTAGTGCCTTATAAACACTAATCTTAGTCTCTAGCTTGAGATCATGGGACTTCCAGACACGGTCAGTGAGTCGCCCGAAATTGGCAGCAGCGTTAGCAATACGTAACGGTATCTCTGAGACTAAGGTGTTATCGTGGCGGATGTGACTTCCAAGATATTTAAAGTGTAAAACCTCTTCTAGTGATTTCCTATCCAGATTAAATGCAATTAATGGATCAGCGGCTTTACGTCTAGGTGGTTGCTTGAGTATTTGTGTCTTAGAAGCACTTATGACCAGACCAAAACGCTGACATGACTCATGTAAGGCATCAACATAGCTCTGGAGTTGCGTCATGCTATCGGACATGAGGTATAATATGTCGTCGTCTGCATAAAGTATCTCTAATACAGCTATTCTTTGAGTTTTCGACTTTGCTCTGAACCTTGTGATGTCAAAAACAGCTTTGTCAGACCTAACATTAAGCTGGATTTGGTTGTTGCAGTTCTTTAATGCGTCACACATTACAGTGGCAAAGTTTATGGCAAAGAGTGTAGGTGCCATGACACATCCCTGGTTAACTCCACTAGTTATTTGGATCTCTTCGGAGAGCTCGTTTTCATGCTGAACAATCTAATAGAGAATCAGGTTGATAAACTTCCTTGGATATCCAAATTTATGGAGAACAAGTCAGAGGGCCTCACGAGGAACTCGATTGAATGCCTTCTCTAAATCAACGAAGCACATAAATAGGGCTCAAAGGACGTTAGTCACTATATGGATTCTGACAAGCACTCTTATGGTTATTCGCGTTACCATGCTGCGTTGATAGTTAAAAGATCGGTATAATATCAACGCAGACTTAAATATTCGGGGTTCTCCCTTCTTCCCTTCTCTAGCCCACCCTCCCTCCCTTTTCGCCCACTTACGTGGTTTCCCAGGGTGTGGCCGCTGTGACTACAGCTTCTTGGAGCCACTAAAGAAGAGTTTGTGGAGGTTAAAAGTATAATAATAATGGAACCTCCACTACACCCAATGATACATGAGATACATCACATCAATATTATTAGGCACCTGAATTGACCTGATACCTGAATTTGCTGAATATGACATTATTTTTGAATCCAAAACAATATTAATTACTTACAATTTATTTTAATGTTACGATGATCATGAAGATTGATAATATTATGTACCTACCCAATTATTTTCTGATTTAAAAAATCTCGTGTCACAATGGTATTACTTGTAGATAGTGTCCGACCGAAATGGATTTTTACGACCCAAACCGAAACCGAAAACGAATTTCGGCAACGATCTCAGTTTCGGCCGAAACCGAAACTTCCTTACAAGGGTCATATTTTGAGGGAAAAATAAAGAAAACGTTATTACAATCAGTTACATTTTATCTTTAACCCGGCAAGAGTAAAAGAAGTATGTGATTGAGTGTGATCCATCCCAGTAAAAACTTGGCTATAAAACTTGTGCCATACGAGAAGCACTATGTTTACTATGGTTTATTGTAAAAAAACTATGTTATAATGTATGTATCTAAAATCCTTTACACCTGTCATGCCTAATTCACTAAACGACTAATCGTTTTATGCCTAAATCTAATCGCGAAGTAGAAAGAACGAGAGTTAGCCTTATTAGCCGTGTAACATAGCTTTCCCACATTTATGAGAAAATAGATTATATTAAATGTATCACTGTCGTGTGACAGTTAAATGTAGTCAAACGTTACATCATTCATAATTGTGTACTAAATTTTAGGCATACCGAGAGTTTTTTACGCTGTTTACGATTTAGGTGTACAGCGAAGTAGTTCTTACGCTTATTAGGCACAATGCAAGATGAAGCACACTTGTGGGCGTCAATATTTTTATTAATATATTTATTAACGCACACTTGTGGGCGTGGTATCAGTGGTGTGGTACAGCAGTCTAGAAATGTTCCTATTACTTATACCAATCCTAAATCCTACAGCGAGTTAGTACAGTACCACTATACGGTTAGGTATACTAACCGTAAAGGTCTAAAATCAAATACTTTCACTACGAGGGCGGCACTGAAAATTTCGGGAATCAAGGAAGTGACACAACATTACTATTTAAAAATGTATTTATTGCTTTTCGAAGTATTCTCCGCGAAATTTGACACATATTTCCATACGATGGGACCAATCATTGAAGCAACCATTCCATTCGGAAGTTGGGGTCTCCAAAATGGCTGTTTTGTAGGCGTCCACAGCTTCTTCAGGTGATGAAAATCTCTGACCACGCAATTTATTCTTTATTTTAGGGAAAGTATAGAAATCATTAGGGCTTAGGTCGGGGCTGTACGGCGGATGGTCTAATAATTCTATGATTTCTTGCTCTAAAACCTCTTTTGTTCTGTCCGCGGTGTGAGAACTCGCATTGTCGTGATGGAGGATGATGCGGCGGTTGCAGTTCTCTTTACGGAGTTCAGAAACGACCTGTGGCAAACAAATGTTAGCATACCATTCTGCATTAACCGTTCTTTGTCCCTCAAGAGGAATAGTCGCAACATGGCCGGTTTTGGAGACAAACGTGGCCACCATTTTTTTGCAACACTCCGTGAACGAACAATTTTTGTTGGCTTTAACTCATTTTCGAACACCCAAACTCGTGACTGGTTTTTTGTTTCGGGTTCGTACGCGTATATCCAGGATTCGTCACCTGATACGATGTTGTATACAGCATTTGAGGATCCTGCGTGGAAACTTTCGAGAGTTCTGACGCACCAAGTAACGCGAGCCGCTTTTTGCTCTTCACAGAGCAAATGCGGTATCCATCGGGAAAACAACTTTTTACACCTAATTGTTTATGCAAGATTATTTGTATTTGACTCATGCCAATGTCTAAAGTTGCCTGAATTTCGCGGTATGTCACATGTCGATCTTCCTCAATCAGCTTACGCACAGCATCAACGTTTTCTTGGGTGACTGCAGTTTTTGGACGACCTTAACGGGGATCATCACTGAGCTTGACACGTCCACGTTGAAATTCAGCAAACCAGCGATAAATTGTGGTTTTGGATGGGGCTTCATCACCAAATGCAGAAATCATCCGGTCAACACACTGTTTTTGTGTTAAACCACTTCGAAAGTCATAATAAATCATCGCTCTAGAATTTTCTCGAGTCAATTCCATTTTCTCAACGACTAAACAAGTTTGACAAGACCTTGTGACAAGACCGAGAATCTTTTTTTAAATAAATAAACAGTATTCGATTTTTAAAACCAAGGAGTTTTAAATTAAAAAGATTTTAATATGACAGGAACAGTGGAAATATTCCCGATACTTTTAGTGCAGCCCTTGTATTAAAACAATTTTGAGATTTACTTAATTGCAAACAAACTACAATGAGTTCTGAATAAATTTTACCCTAACTGAAGTAAATGCAACGGAATTTAAAAAAGTCAAGCCCTGTAACAAAATAACATCGACGCTTCCGAACATGGCCCAGCACAGCGCGATAGCTGCCGAATGCACCGAAATGCTTTCGGTTTCAGTCGTAGTTTCAGCAGGTTTGCCGCCGAAACCGAAACTAAACCGAAACCCATTTTTTGCCGAAAATCGACAGAAACCGAACTTTCGGTCAGACACTTTTTGTAACCAAACTCCTCCGAAACGGCTTGACCGATTTTGATGAATTCTTTTGTGTATATTCGGTAGGTCTGAGAATAGGTCGTAACGTAAACTTTTTTTATACCAATAATTATTAATCGCGTCAATGAAGCCGTAAAACACGCAATCTTCGAAAGTCGTCAGAAACAGTTCCGATTGTGATAAAAAAATAATATTTTTGGGCTTTTTTTATATTTTTTAAGGGAGAAATAATTATTTTTATTGTTTAAACAGTATGTCCCTACATTATTTATGCAAGGAAATAAGCTTTTATTGCTTTATAATGATTTATTAACTCGAAAAAAATAACACTAAACAAGTAATTTTAGTGTTATACAGGGTGTTTGGTAGGGAGCTGTACATACTAGGGTAGAAACTAGGGATGGTCTGCTACCCCCGCCCATTATATTGACCTTGACCGCCAGGTTTTATTTTAATGACTTTTTTTTATTTTTTAAGGAAATCTCGATATTTTTGACTAAAACTATCTGTAGCTCAAAATCTATCCATAGGACAGGTCTGCTAATGGTCTTGTTTTAATCGTTAGAGTCTTAGTGTTCTGTAAAAATTAATTTCACACCAGAAAATTGTAGAGAAGAAAAGTTATATGTAGTTAAATGTGTCCAACCGTAAAAGGATAGCAAATGAAAAGTAAATTTGTTTAATGACTAATTTTATTACAAAATTTGTTCAAATTGGTGACCATTAACTTGTAAACATGCTCGGCACCTCTTCCTCATCTCCACGGTCACCGTGCCAAGCAGCAGTTCTTCACGCATAGTATTGAAAGCGCCGTGTATCTTGCTTATCAAAACCTCCCTTGTTGGTACTTCCTCTGCGTACACCATCTCTTTCGCCCTTCCACAGACGTAGAAATCAAGCGGGGTAAGGTCAGGTGAATTGGCCCGCCCCGACCTATCCAAGCATTAGGGAAGGAGTTGTTTAAGAACTCCCTCACAACTAGGCTCCAATGGGCAGAACAGCCGTCGTGCTGAAAGACTATGGGCCGATCTTCATCAAACACGTCTTCCACTATAACGGGCAATTCATTTTCGAGGAAATGAAGGTAGTTTTGCCCGTTTAAGTTGTCTGGCAAGAAGTGTGGTCCTATCAAGCGATTGCCGATGACGCCTGCCCATACGTACACTGAGAACCTTCTTTGGAATCCTTTGTGTCTCTTCACTCTTGGGTTTTGCTCTCTGGGTGCCCAGTGATGGAGATTGTGGTAGTTAACAATTCCTTCTCTGTCAAACTTTGACTCATCGGTCCAGAGAATACTCCGCAAAAAATTTATGTCTTCCACGTCAGCATGGAGCAAGTGGCGGCAAAACTGCATCCTCTTTGTGTAATCGTTTTCCTCTAAGCCTAAAAAAATAAAAAACTCAATGTTTTGTCATTCAATGTGATTTGTCCCTATGAATTGTTAGCGATGTAACATTGATTGCTATCTCTGCCTTTCCATTTCCCGCTCTCTCTCACACACATACTCACGTTGATTTTATAATTGTCTATGAAATGCACGTACTAGTTCTTAGCGAGCTTAAAAAAAACTTCAGGTAAAATAATTACCTTTTACAGGGGTGTAGTGGAAAGGATGATTTCCATTTTCCCGGAGAACAGACTAGACTTTCCACACGCTTAACTCAAGTGCCCGAGCTGCGGTTCTGATCTTCTGGTAGGATCTTCCGTAAATTGGGCCAATATCCGTTGGTCATCAGCCACAATTGGTTCAAATCTGTTGACACTTGGTTCTCGGAAATTTAAATTTCCGGTTTGTCGTAGACGCCGATAAGTAGAGCCAAACGTCTGGTGGTTGGGTACTCGTCGCTCAGGATACCGCTCTTGATAAATCCTCCGCGCTTCGCGCCCATTGCATCAGCCATTCCATACACCAACAGCATGTCGGCGTACTCTTCGTTGGTAAATCCAGGCATTTTACTAACAATCAACGTAAGGTAATAACAACAAAACTTAACACGAACGAAGAAATAACAAACTCAACAAAATTAACGAAAACGGTGGAGTGTCGTAACGGCAAGTACGTGAGTCAGCTAAGATGGGTAAATCTCGACTGACAAACAAAGACACCACAGAGTTATCTGCCGCCGTCGACCCAAGAGTGAAAGAGACAGAAATAAGTCTTGCTCTCATGTAAGAGTGAGACAGTAAATTTTACCTGCCAACTGTGGGCCAAACTGGTTTAAATTCCGGGAATTACATTTGTCTTACAAAGGTAGAATCGTGGTGGTAAAAGTGCCTTAGTTTCAGAAATGAATTAATAAATTCGGAACTAAAGGTGATAATAACACTTTTAGCATATCATTAGAAAGGGTATGGACTGGGGATGTTTTGAAAAAATCAGAAGAACTCCAACCCTGTTACATTTTTTTTAAACCCCATAGAAAGTGGCCATTAAAATTATTCTTTCTCCTTACTACGATACTTCAGGTCCCATAACTTTTCTTCTCTACAATTTTCTGGTGTGAAATTAATTTTTACAGTACACTAAGACTCTAACGATTAAAACAAGACCATTAGCAGGCCTGTCCTATGGATAGATTTTGAGCTACAGGTAGTTTTAGTCAAAAATATCGAGTTTTCCTTAAAAATAAAATTAAAAGTCATTAAAATAAAACCTGGCGGTCAAGGTCAATATAATGGGCGGGGGTAGGTAGCAGACCATCTCTAGTTTCTACCCCAGGCGTATGTACAGCCTACCAAACACCCTGTATTATAACCCTTATAGTTTCGCTCCGGCCGTCCGTTTGTCTGTCTCTCAGTCGGTCCGCGCTAGAGGCGGAGACAGACTTCAGAGACAGCTTCTGTAATTATAAATGGATCAAATTTGGTACAGTTAAAGACTGTGTATAGATCTCAGTTTTAACATCATAAAATAATAACTTTTATTCATTCTACCGCATCGTGTGGGGTATCGTTGAATAGGTCTATTAAATTAAATGTTAGGTTTCATACATGACTTTTTTTCAGAGTCAACCATTTTCGAGTAATCAGCCTCCAAAGTGGTTTATAAGTTGGTCCCCCCCCCTGGCAATTCTAGACATAGAAAATTTAAAGTTTTCATGCATCAGTATCAGCAATCTATCAAGATTATGCTTAATATTCTTTAGGAAAATAATTTTGAACGAAATCGAACAGTAATAGTTACGGAACCCTCCGTATACATGTCATGACACGCACTTGGTTAGGTTTTATTTTAATTAAAAAAAAAATATAATTTAATTTTAAACATTAATTTATGTATTGAAAACTTCATCTTCTTCAAGTGGTGATTATCGCAGTCACTTCCACTGCATACAACGCAGGCGGGTGAGCAATGCGCAGCCACAAGCTGAACCACATCCTGTTGAACTTGCCGGTAAACTCTTTTAATATGTAGTTTGGCTGCATCCTCTGTTGGAACTTGGAAGTAACGAGCTGAGTTGTACGCTCTTGTCTTTTGAAACTAATGCTATAAAATGCTTGTATCGCAGTCCATTCGAGCTTTAGGCAGTTTTAGCACCATACAATATGGTAAGAATACAATAAAAACCTCAATTAAAAAGTATTTCTTCAGCATGTTCTTCAACCATGAAAGTTTTAGCTACTGCACGAAATTTCTGATCTCTATTTAATTTTTTAATATCTACTTGTAGAGCCCGTGCCGTGCCCGTGTTTGTTTGCGCGTTTGTATTCAGTTCGATATTCAAACGTTATAATAATTGTTATTGTAAATAGTTTAATTGTGACCTTGAAATAATTTAACGCCTTGAAGATCTGCGTCTGCCTATTTATTGTTGTTTGAAGCTACCCACTATATTAGATAGAGAAGATTCTTGTTCACCGTCCAGTCCTGTACTCCAGGAGCCTCCGTCACATACATATACACAGTGTTTTTTCAGACAGTATCCAAACTTTCAGGAGTAAATATACTCTTGAATATAAGCAACTTTTACTAAGCAACTTTTTTAACAGGAAAGTTGACCCTATGGTCAACTTTCCTACTTAAAAAAAATCTGTTGTTTCCTACAAAAGGGAATTGATAGCATTTTGTAGTAAACATCAGATTTTTTTAAAAGTAGGAACGTTGACCCCATAGTAAGAGTTGCTTATATTCAAGAGTATATTCTCTCCTGAAAGTTTGGATACTGACTGGAAAAACACCCAGTATATAAAAGGAGATGTCCCCACTGACTGACTGACGTATAAGACACTCGCACAGCCGTAACCGCTAATGGTATAAAGGTGAAATTTGGACAGTATTTTTAATTTACAATGTAGACGTGCATTAAAAAGGTATTTTGGAAAAATCCACGCCTAAGGTGGTGAAATAGGGGTTGAAAATTTGTATGAAAAATCTTTAAATCTGCACCGATTTTAATGAAAATTGAGATTCATGGTCTTAAATATATTTAATTAAATATATCATATATCAGTGGGTGAATTCTAATAAATCAGGGTTTATTAGAATTCACCCACTGAAGGTGTTAAAAAAATAAGGGTTGAAAATTTGTATGAAAAATATTTAAAATCTGCTCGTATTTCCATGTAATTTAATATCCGAACTAATAAAAATAAAATTATTAAGTAAGTTTTTTATAGTTTTTTGTGAAATGGGAGTGTTATACATTGTATAGCATAAACACTATAAATATTTTTATTAGTAGTCCTCAAAAAGTCGCTAACTCTTGATAAAGAGTGTCTGAGATTGGTATCAGATACAATATAGTACAAACTTTCTAAGTGAATTGAATCATAAAATGCAATAAGATAAAAATGAAACTAGCTACATCTATAAAAGGTTGCAGTACTTTTGAGACAGGTTTAGTATTACGTAAACGCTTTCACAGTCACTCTACAAACTGAAGAAGTTTATTCCACCTATAGAAAAATGTTTGGTTTTGTAAGTACATAAATAATTATTACGGTATATGTACGGTATTATTACGGAATATTTTTAAATAAGATGCCAGCCTAGCTTTCATTTGCTACATGGTTCTATTGAACTTGTTAAATTGAAACCACCAGTAAAGTTATAAACTCCCATAATCTAATAACTATATAGGGAATTTAAATTTATATATAGATTTTTGCGAACGATTGAGTTGATTTTAGTAATTATTTTTTATTTGAAAATTAAATATTAGGTCCTTACATATGAAATTGGCGTTTTGAGTACTGGCCACTTTGATCTCAAATAATATATCTTCTTGGGTTAGGAATTCCAATTTAAAATTTATACCGCTATTTACTCATGTATTTGTGTTTCGAAAACCGTAATTCATTTGTTTTTTCCTCTTTTGGTTTATTTTTTGCGTCACTCTGTCTACAAAATGGAAAACTTGAAATATCGTATTATTTTCGAGTACGAGTTTCACCGTGGCACCAGTGCTGCAGAAACGGCTCGAAGGATTAATGATGTGTATCCCCGTGGACGGCCGGAGACCAAAATTGATAATGAGGAATTGAAGGCTATTGTGGAAGCGGATTAATCGCAAACCACGTCCGAGTTAGCTGCAGGTTGTGGTGTTAGTGATAAAACTGTTTTAATCCACTTGAAGCAAATTGGGAAGGTGAAAAAGTTTGAAAGGTTGGTACATCATGAATTAAGTGCAGCAAACCGAAAAACGCGCGTCGACTGCTGCGTTACATTACTCAACCGGCACAACAATGAAGGGATTTTAAATTCAATCATTACCTGTGATGAAAAGTGGATTCTGTACGATAATCGGAAACGCTCATCGCAATGGCTGAATCCTGGCGAACCAGTCAAAGCCTGCCCCAATCGAAAATTGACTCAAAAAAAGTTATTTTGTGAGCGTTTGGTGGACTGGTGCCGGTGTCGTTCACTACAGCTTTCTTAAATCTGGCCAGACGATTACGGCAGATGTCTATTGCCAGCAACTGAAAATCATGATGGAAAAGCAAGCTGCTAAACAACCGAGGTAGGTCATTCGCTCTAGGCCACTGCTGCTTCAGGACAACGCTAGACCACACACTGCACAACAGACGGCTACCAAATTAGAGGAATTTCAATTGGAATGTCTAAGACATCCACCGTACTCCCCGGATCTTGCTCGAACGGATTACCATTTTTTCGAAATTTGGATAACTTCTTGCAAGGGAAAAAATTCAACTCCGATGGGGCAGTCCAAAGCGCCTTCAAAGATTTTATTGATTCCTGTCTGATTGTTTTTTTAGTAAAGGAATCAATGAACTACCTATGAGATGGCAAAAGTGCATAGATAGCAATACTTTGATACTTTGATAAAATAAATATATTGCTTAAAAGAAATTGACTTTATGTTCCTCCTTTACAAAACGCTTATTTCATATGTAATGAACTAATACTTCAACTTTGCAAAGATTTTCAATCGATTGTGTTGTGTTTGTACTTTCTTCCATTTGTCATTGACCATAAAATCCATCCAAAAAAATTATATGTCAAATGGATGTTTGTATTTGACAGTTGAGTGTTGACAGTTGACACTTGTGACTTGACAGTTAATACTTGAACTTGATGCGTCGCAGAAGAAGAATTTTGTGTAAAAATTGCACAATGCTGTAAAATATTGTTGTTGTATAGTAAAAATTCTCTAAAGCAATCGAAATTATAACTAGTAAATAGCATTGTGTACGTGCATACCATTGGAAGTATTCAAAATGGGCGGTATTATATATTTTGAGAATAGAATTCTACCTAACACTGTTTACACCAGTGTATTGAATTTGAAGCAAGATATAGCACTGCAATCTGGTATATCAGTAACAGACTTGTACGCTACCATCAACGGCTTACTAGCTAAAGATGATTTTGTCTTGGAAGACTGCGAGACAGTCGTCAGAGTATTCACCCGACTAGTTGGAGGTAAAGGTGGGTTCGGTTCCATGTTGCGTGCTATCGGGGCTCAAATTGAAAAGACCACTAATCGAGAGGCTTGTCGTGATCTATCCGGAAGACGTCTACGTGATATTAACGAAGAAAAAAGACTTAGGAAGTGGTTAGACGGGCAGGAGGACAGAGAACGCGAGGCAGCAGAGAGGAAACAGAAGAAACTGGAGAGGCTAATAGCTGAGCCAAAAATTCAAGTAGACTTGAGTCCCGATTACGAGAAAGAACGCCAGGAACTACCGGAACGAGTCAGTGCCGCTGTTGATGCAGGATGGCAGGCAGCCGGCACATCCAAAGATGCAGTGAAAAGAAAGGCGTCCGATGAAAAACAAGTGAAGGGCAAGAAGAAGGCAAAACTTTGGATTGATGCAGAGCTGTCGGATTGTTCGTCACTTAGTGGAGATGAGGAGGAGGAGGCTAAGACAAATACAGGGCAGGCCGTGTCCACAGACAGTGGCAATGAGTCAGACCGCGCCTCATACAGTAATAAGGCGGAATAAGCAGTACAATAAATATAAACTCTTTGATAATAATATATCTGGAATGACCAGATGTTCATAAAATGTGTTCAAAAAGTTTAATAAATATGTTATTCTGTAGTTGTACTATGTCATTTTATAAAGATGATAAAAGTTTAAAATACTGACCATGTTAAAATTATTTGCTAGCTATGTTTTGATTAATAATAATTAATTTTTCCCTATTTAGTTTTTGTCATTAAATAAACCCAATTCAGGTGTTTCTAAAAATATTGTATATTAGGTACCTAAATTGGGTTTATATTATTCATGTCTGATCATATTCTATAAACATGGTTTAAAATTTTGGTATTAAAATTTATTCAGGTAATAATACAAACTTTTGATTTGTAGGAATTTGCTTAAGAATTGGGTATATTTGTAAATAACTTTGCACATAATTATTATTCTAAATAGTAATAGTAAAATTATTATTATTAATGGATAAAATATGACTATGTTTCGTTTAGTGACTGTTTAAAATTGTTGATTTCTTCCAAGTGATTATTTGCAGTAATTTTGAGTAGATGGTTGTTTATTAAGGTATGTTTAACTGTAAACTTGTCGAGGTAAGCGAGGTAAACCTTAAATAAACTTAATTTTGTAACTCGGTAAATTGTTTTATTATATCCATCAGCATTTTCAAATCAATCTAGTAAATAGATTTATATCAAGTTATTTAATACCAAGCAAAATAAATAGGGCCTTATAAATTTTTTCAGAGAACCATTTGGAGCATTATTTTTGTCATGTCTTTACTGATGACGGCTCTGGCGAGGCCGCAGGAGTTCGGAGACGAAGACGAAGACGACAGCCCTGCCGGGGATAGAAGAGGTAATGTATAGCTACAGCAAGCTAATTGCTCCGCCACTTACCTGTATCCACTCCTAATGAACACGCTGTGCCCTTAGATTGGCTAATAATAATTAATAGCTTCATTAATAAGCGCACTCGCTCCTTCGCGGGCCGCCGCGCCGAGTTTAGGCCATAGATCGTATCAGCCATCATACATCTTTTCATGCAGCAGAGAGTACATTAAGTGCCGTCTGCTGCATGTTGCAGACGTACTTTGAACTAGACAACTTTTGATTAGATAATTTAATTTCAACACATTAATTTGAAAACATTGTAGAAACAGCAAAAGTTATTGCATCAGTTAAGACTTAAGACTCATGACCATAAGTAAATAAGTTACGGTAAACCGCAAAGTGTGCTCTTTGTCTAATGCGGGATTTAGACAAGTCTTTAAAGCCGAAATAAAAAATCTAAATGATAATTTTTAAGGTCATTTACCTACTTAGACGGTCGATTTTCGGTGCCGTGCGGCACAAATCGGGCGGCTTTAGTCACCCGTATAATTCCCCCATATGATGGTCAAACAATCCGTAAGTCCGCCAACTCCCAGTACGCCAGCGTGATTGACTTCCGCCTAATCCTTTCACATTTAGACCCGGGATACAGTATATGTATAAGGGATACAGTAGTCGATGCTGATGATGATAGTGACATGAATTAATATAGCCTTTATCGTTTTCAGATGACGTGCAACGAGTGCAGATCAAGGTGTACCGCGGGCCCACCAAGCACGACGGCTACGCGCCCTGGGGCTTCTGGGTCAAGCAGCCTTCTGATGACGAATAGACTACGTTAGATACTTAGGGCCTGTTTCGCAATCTTCTAATAAGTGACGGATAGCTTATTAGGAAGTTTTGTCGCTGCTTACTTTATATCGAACGACAGAGACAAAACATGTAACTATCTGACACTTATCAGTACATTGTGAAAGTTTCACAATGTACTGATTTCGAAGAGGCCAAAACAGGCCCTAAGACGTAGAATTAATATTATAAGTACTTAAATGAAGACTCTAATGACTAAGTAATGACAAATAGTTTAAAACACATTTGTTGATAACAGTCATAGGGTATGTAAATGACATAACTTGTTACTTCCTTGCTTCAATATAATACTTTAAACCATATACATTTATGATTTATCTAAATACTGTCTTTTAGCGTTGTACTGCGTATCCTAAATTCAGTAAAAATATGATTTTACGTTGTTACCACTAGGTGGCGCTAAATATACAAACCAAAGAAATAATTTTATTAATGTGTAGATGAAATAAAAGCTACTTAAGTATTACTTAACTTGCACTATTTATTTCATATCCATTTAGTACTCTTAAGTTATTTCTACTTTCCTCGTAATCTTATAAGTTATAACAGAGTCATATCGCTTGAAATCAACGGCGGCGCATGCGATACGCTCCAAATTTTTAAAGAAAACTGATAAGTTTATTAGTAAATGCAAACATTTTTTATGTATTAATATTACGCATTGTAACGCGAGAGGCACATTTCTATGAAAATCTAGCGCCTGTCTACGAAACTGAAACATATATAGCACGCGTAGAACTAAATAGAGACGGGCACTGATATAGATAATATTCGGTCGCCTATAAATTGTGTAAAAGTGGCAAACCATTATCCATACATCAAAATTATTCTGAATAAAATTCATGCAGGTACATAAAATCTACCTACACCTTTCGATGATAACAAACTAGCACGATTAGGCTTGTGTAAATAGATAAACAGTATTGAAAGCAACCGATAATGCGATATCCGGCATACCTAATCAGTTTGCCCAAGATAAGGGACTCAGGTAGTCGTGCCCTGAGGTCCGCACGAAAATTAAAAGAACAAAAACATGTCAAATTAATACTTTACACTAGTGTTAAAAAGTAGCAGAAGAAGAGAAAATGATTTGGACATAGAGTTTAGTTTTTGTAGGTAGGTAGGTGAGTGATTTGATGACGTAATTCCAACACTTGAGTGATGTGGGCATGAATGGAGTTTGTGTGACCTAGCCAAGGCCACGTGTGAGTAGGTACATTAACAACTTAGAGCATCCAACCAAACGGAGACGAAATGGCAGCTAATTTCTATGCGAAAAAGTCTGCCACTTTCTGGGGGAGGGGGACGACGACGACGACGAACGCACACAAATAATGATTACACAGTAATGCATTTTCAATCACGCACACGCACACGAAAATATTGTCAAACACAAACATAAAGTATACGCACACATGTGCAATCAGATATGAATATGGTGAAATCAGATGAATAATGTAGCAATTTTAGCATTTCACGATTTTTGTATGAAAAAAAAAATGAAACATCTAAAGTGGCCTTTTTAGACCCCCAAATTTCGAGTTAGGCCATATTTACTGACCCCTAATTTTAGTATTTATCAAAATTCATATCAGTTTTCTATTCAGTTACGAATAGAAAACGACAAATCGTTCGGGATTAATTAATATTTTCTTCCGTATTTTTCCATATATGTTTAATGGTCATGTAAATGGTGTAACAGTTGATATGAAAAATTCCTTTTCCTCTCTACCCGCGCGAGGAATGTTTTCCTTCCCTCTCGGAAGACAAAAATATTGTGTACCTATTCCTACGCAAATGTGTATAGCCACGCCCCAATGTTACGGTGTTTTGTGTAATGTTTCGAAAAAAACGCGCAGGAAACGCGCCTTTATTGACAGAGAATTTGTTTTGGATTTTTGCTTATTTATTGCGTTATTCGGCACAGCAATTCGGCATTTTTTGCTCCGGTTCGTTCCGCCTCATTGTGATTTCCCGAATACTTCAATAACGCGCGGCAACTAGTTTTATATAATCGGTATGACCGGCGGCGGTCTCGTACCTTTGGCAGCGGGGAACGCCTGACAATGGCTCATTGGCTACTCCGGATAGATTAAGGCCGTAATAGGGGTCTAAGGTCCGTATTAATAAACCGTTCTTATCTCTAAGACAATTCTCAAGAAAGTACTTAAGACGTTCTTTTAATTAATAGACCGTACTTAAGTACAGCTGTAGGTACGGCGTATCAAGTGAGTGGGAACGTATTAATAAACGAGACTCGTTACTCAAGTACGCTGTCATTGCTATCAAACTGTTACTTGAGACGCGGTTTCGTGGGTACAGTCAAACCTTGACTTGAGAACGGCTTGCTTGGGAATTGGGATACAGTACATTATTATTTGTGGTGTTTTTGGGTGTGTTACAATTATTATGTAAATTAAAATGTAAATATTTATGATAAAAATAAAGTTATAAAAAAAGATGCTATATTGATACATAATTGATACTTATTCTTCTTTTTTTTGGTAATCGCGGTTGCAAAGGTTTTGCACCATTCTGCCAGTGTCGAGTATTTGTAGAAATATTTTCGATTTTATTTAAATATATTTATTTATATTAAACGAATTACCTATTTGATTTATATTAATTGACTTGATTTGACACTTCATAGCAGAACTTTTTTTCGCTGCCCAAAAAACAATCCTCATTATACCCTCCCTCCTACAATTCCTGGCCCTATCAACCTGAAATCTGTTCTGTGTTTTGTAAATACTCCTTTTACTGAAACTTTATGTACATACTTTGGTACTGGCCCTAAATTATTCAATAGACTTCCTCCTGTACATCGTGCCCTTGTTTATTCATAAATCCCACTCATAAGGCAGAGTTTTCAATGTCAACACAACACATTAGCGAATCACTAAGGAGCTACTTTAAAGAATAAGAAGAAGAAGAACTTTTTTCGAATGGCAATGATCCGCATTCCGTTTTACGTAGTTGTTAAAAAAATATGGATATTATTATGCTAGACAATAATAAATATTAATATATACGTAAAAATTAATGAAAATCAGTTTTTTCAATATAAAGAATACAGACTAAACTTTTTTTATTAATACGGGCCTTAGGCCCTTAGGCCTTAATGACATAATCACCATCTACAAAATATGTTATCAAAAAAGCAGACCCTATAGTGCTTACGTAATACTAACTGAACGGTCCCATATGTATTTACTGAAAAGTTATTAATTTGAAGTTACAAAAAAGTGATGAACAAAGGTTTTTATTTTGTATTAAAGGTACCTATGGTGGAGAAACCCCCAAAGGGTAATATGACCCACAAAGACACGGCGCCCAAAGACTATGGTCTACGACACATCGCGTTAATAAGTACTTATCATTATGAATTAGTTGTTCAAGCGAACGTGCCGTTAGATACATAATAAAGGAGTTTACATTATTTTGAAAAACTACGTGTACTTCTTTTTATGTACCCGCTAACTATGAAAGCCTCTGATACTTGCCAAAAATATACAAAAAGAAGTGGTTTTCGAAGTGTATTAGATTTAAAGGGGGTACAGTCGATGAAGTTGATGAAACGAAATCGCCGGTATTTATGTGATAAACAAAATTATTTTTTTGAGTATACCCACGAATTGTCAAGCCGTGAGCGAGCTGATGATGACGAAGAACAGATGAAGATGACTAAGAACACTGTCGATCACGGCAGCTTGTTAACAAAAAACCGCATCTAAATCGGACCTTTCGTTTAGGTGCTAGGATGCCATGGACAGACACACAGACAGACAGTAACACTACATTATTTAAACTTGCTGTTGCGACTTGCGACTCAGCGAGTACCTAAGTGAAATAGATAAGCATGTATTTAAGGTTGAATTTTTATCGCGTGTGATGTAGGTATATTGTATTGTGGTTGACTGCACGCTTTTTGTTTATTGTTTAAATATGTTGATGCAACTTTTTATGTTGCTTGTGAGACTCGCGGCGAGGCGTGGGCGTTAAAGAGCTCACAAAGCTTCGATGTAATTTATTCAAGGTCATCGAACTATTTGGTACAATCGGCAAAAGTCAATGACCTAAATTATTTTTGAATTATAAATATACTAGCTATTTCCCGCGGCTCCGCCCGCGTAAATATACTATCGACTATCCCGCGGGAACACTGTACTTTTCCGGGATAAAAAGTAGCCTATGTTTTAATCCAGAGTCTAAACAACTACCATACCAAATTTCATCAAAATCCGTTCAGTAGTTTTCGCGTGAAAGCGTCACAAACAAACTTACATTCACATTTATAATATTAGTGTGATTATTAAGTGAAGAAGTTATTTTTTATTACAATATATAAAATTCTCGTGTCTCAGTGTTTGTAAGCAAACACTTGCAAAATGGCTTTACCGATTTTTATGAAATTTAATGTAGGTAGGTACACGTTTCACATATTCGGCAGGTCTGAGAATAGATCGTTAACTATTTTTGATATTCCAGGTGATAATTTAAATGTCAGAACAACGTTTGCTGGGTCAGCTAGTAATATTGTGTTATGTTTTGTATAGTGTTGTACCTAAAACCTGTATTGAAATTTCCGCCGTAATGAAGTCCGACTAGTCGGCAGACAGTTAGGCTGGGACTATATGCTCCGGAATATATGCATATAATGTATGGAAGTTTCAACTCTATTATATTAGCACAGAGTTCTATTTTCAGTGCTTTGAATTTTCACCGGCGTTCCGGATTCCGGAAGACCGGAACATAATATAGTCCCAGCCTTAGTGTCAGCATACGTCATGGATTTTCTTGAGGACTGTAGCTATTGTACGGTCGTGGAAATTAAATGATAGCAAGCTATTGTGCTTCTGAAATTGGTCATGTCACTATTAGTATGGGAGCCCATAATACCTGTATTTTATTTTCAGAATTTTCAAAATGCGGCGCAGAAGGCAATCCAACACAAACTATCTTTTGTTAGTGGGTAAGTAAGTAAACTTTTAGCCGACGTTCTTTCGTATTTATATTTTATCAAAATCGGTACCTAAGTAGTTTCGCAGCCTATTCAATGCGAACAAACGAACAATGAAATCTTTCCTCTTTATAATACTAACTGAGAGTAAATATCCGTATAGTAATATGACAGCTGAAATATTATATATATAAAATATATAATATTTCAGTAATAAATCAGTAATTATCCGAGTATATGGTATTTAAAGCGCTTCGTAGCTACATTTTGTTTGCGCTCGTCGGAGTTTAAGCTTAGGCATTTTGGGCAACGCCCTGTGACAGTTTCAATTAACAACAATGGTTAATGTTAACTGCTTAGACAATTAGGGTCTGTTCACACCGAGATGCGACACGACGATGCTTGAAGATGCTGTAATCCCTAAACCCTGAGTCTTGTCTTACTTAAAATACTGAAATAAGTTTCATACTCGTGTGGCTTATAGAGGAAGAGAAAAAAGGTTTTAACTTTTAAAAAAAGGGTAGTCCACCCTATAGTGTATACTATAAAGTAGCATATTTTTTAATCAATATTTAAATAAAATTTCAATTTATAATAAACAAAAAATTAAACCGACTTCCAAAGTAAAAATACAATTATAAAAGGTTTTCATACTTTTTTGTGTATTTTTACTTTGGAAGTAGGTTTAATTTTTTTGTATAAAAATAATGATTTTTCCCATTATGGTGATAGTTGTTAAATTATTTATTAATACATTTTAAGAACGTTTAAAACAAACGATCGAATGTATAATTGAATACGCGCCAAGCTTCCATCAGGTATTGTAAATAAGACGATGATGATAATTACTGTAAGTTACATAGTGGCATATGCTTGCAGTTCTTTAAACAATGCCGAAATTTCCAAAGGCGTTTATATACTGAGGAGTTCTGTTCAGTGCTTTTGGGTCCAGGGTATACCTTGGTACAAAATCTAATTTTTTTGGTAGCATATGCTTGTGTTATTCCAGATAAGTCAATATCTCTGTATGTGTCCGTTTCGAGGAGTTCCCTCGATTCCTCATGGATTCCATCATCAGGTCACCAATTTGGTGACAACGGGACCAACTTGGGATTATACCCTTTACATCAAAAACATAATTTTGTATGTTCAACGATAACTCCGCGGTCAACAGACGGCGGAGTTATCGTTGAACATACAAAAAAATATACATACCGCCGAACGTATAACCGCCTCCCTTTTTGGAAGTCGATTAAAAAGACAATCCTCGGTATTTAGCCGAGGATTGTCTTTTTAACATATTGACATATATTTTTTGAGCATGACTGAGAAAAAAGGTTTTAAAGAACTCAAATTTTCAGTTTTATTTAGCGCACAACCCCTTTAAACTCCGTTTTAACCGATTTCCAAAAAGGAGGCGGTTTTATTCGATAGTATTTTTTACTTTATTTACTCAAAAAATTAATAGTCTTCAACTAAACTTTAGATTTTAAAA
Organism: Phengaris alcon alcon; assembly: GCA_037179445.1. Classification (NCBI taxonomy): domain Eukaryota; kingdom Metazoa; phylum Arthropoda; class Insecta; order Lepidoptera; family Lycaenidae; genus Phengaris; species Phengaris alcon. Next base: position 45,892 of record JAYRCH010000133.1, on the reverse strand, counting down.
TGAACGTTAATGTAGAAAGTATTTTTAAATGTATAAATAATTTAATTAATGGAATTAACTATGGTGGGGATTTGTTGGAGACTTGCCCAATTACATTCTTTAGCATTATTTGGCTTTCAGTATTTAAGAGAAGTTATGCATAATTGTGTTTATATTTTAGTAACCGACTGTAGTTTTAAGCGAGTACCAACCAGAGGGAGCTTAACAGTATAACCAACTTTCGGCATGTTTGTGCCAACTCGACCTTCGATATATCATATACCTTCCGCACGGTCACAGAAAAGTACCGTGAAATAGTGTTGTGTGGTGTTTCGTCAAGTAAAAGTACCGGAGGCCAAGTGGTCAGCAAAGCACTTAGTGGGGCCAGCACGAACAATTGACAAGTATGTATACGTAACGACGAACTATGTGGCTCAGTGGTTGAGCGTGTCAGTGCTTAAGCCGGAGGTCGCGGTTTCGAATCTCGCCAATGGACGAATAAAGTTTTCTACATTCCTGTGTCATGGATGTGTATTAAATATGTAAATATAAAAATCTTAAATATGTGTATAGTATAAAAGTATTTCCGTTGTCTGGTATCCGTAACACAAGTTCCTTGGAGAACTTACCACGGGACCAGATTGACGTGGTGTGGAAGCGTCCATAGATATCAATATTATTATTGTTCGTGCTCACCCCTCTGGTGTTGTGAATGGTAGTAATCGCTTACTATCACGCGACCCATTTGCTCGTTTGCCTTATTCGGGACTCTTAACATTCCAGTGCCGCGTCGCAAGGGCGTGGCGACGCGTCTCGCGCTGCTGCTGCTGTCGGCGGCGGCACTGGTGGCAGGCTGGGCGCTCGCCGACCGCACCGCGACTGCGCTGCTGTACCCGCTCCCGGCGCACAGTTTAGACCACCTTCGCCTGAATAGGAGCTTGAAATCGTATCTGGACAACATGTGAGTTGGACTAGGCTCGTGATCCACTCAAAAGGCATATTCATGCTGAACGGGATCGGCGTGAAGATACAGGCCACTGGATGTTTTACCATCAACGTCGTCATGGGTTTGAATTTTGAACTCTTTTCAACGAGTGGGGAACTGCGTTATAGCAAAATTAAATAACATTAAATTTTATATCGGTCTACAAATTATGTTATTAAAAATGTTTTTCTTGTGGTAGCCTTCTGATGCATGTGACGCGTGACTCGCGCGGCCCGAGATCGAATTAGGGTCGCGGAGCCACTGCTTAGTATGAATTTATTACCAGATTGGCCGGTTTGCTGGCCGAGGTCGCGGTAGCCAAGGCCTCCGATGTCGGTGCTTATCAATTAAAAACTTTTTGCATCCCAAAATTCATAAACAACTTTTTGCCAGCTCTTTTCCATAAACCTTTAATTTGATCTTTCCAGCACGCTTCTGATAGGGCCGTCGTCAGACTCATGCGCGGGCGCACGAGTAGCAGCTGTAGTCACATCCACTCCTCTGCACTTCGAGCAGCGGATGGCCATCCGGGAGTCCTGGGGGAAGCATCTGCCGACCTTCTTTCTGCTTGGACTTAATGGTACCGCAGTCGGTGACATCATGGTAGGTACGTTTATTCAGTTATTGTGGTATGGTGCCTTATTGTTGAAGGTTTTTTATTTTATCTTTCATATCCACAGACCGGAGTTGTCCGTGCCATTCTTAGATTAAGTACTTAATTATTTCTAAATTTTTAAAACGTTACAAATTTAAAACTTTAATAATAGGTACTGTGGAAGTTGAAGGTTTAAACGCTTTGTTTAGGACTGTTTCATATTCTTCTCTTATGCAAAGAATATAATTTATATTACCAACGGAAATAACCTATTACTACGGGGTCCCATATACGGTCCGGTTTTCCTTCAGTTCGGCCTGAACGGATACAAAATCGTACCGTCTGTGTGCAATTTCAAGATCGCATCAGTCGGTCGGATGGACTGAAGCGATTCGTTCCAGTGTTACCAGCTTTGTTTTTGCGAAACTACTAAACTCGCGTCGATTTCTACTAAAACTACTAAAAGAATACTGAAAACTATAAAAAAGCTACTCAACTTGGGAATCCCTAAATCCCCCAAAAATCTCTGCATTTTAGGTTTTGTTAGATACATTAAAATTATATTATTTATTGAATTATATTATAAATCTTATCTTTAAATTAAAATATACTCGGAAATATTACGTATATAGTAATTAACATGTAGTTTTAAGCAAATTACGGACGAATGCCAAGATGTATTATTATAATAAAATGTCAAAAATTTTTTTTTTTGTGCCTAACCTAGGTTATTTTGCATATGATTACTGTCTGGCTCTTTCCTACTAAAACACTACTAACAACTAAATTCCTACTAAGGAGGGAATAAAATAATTAATTTAGTAGTAAAACTTTGTAAAATAACTAAGTTGGCAACATTAATTCTGGACTGAACGGACCATGTGTGACAAATTGCTTCAGTTCTCGCCAGAGCCGCGGCCGTGCGGGCGTGTATGTATGTACAAGCGTAGTGAGTTTACAATTAATATTCACGACCGTAGCTCGTGGGAAACCAGAACGAACTGATGCTATTTTCCCTTGCATGTGCTCTAATCCGTTTAGGCCGAAATGACGTCAGTTGGATCGGATGCGATTTTTTTTCGTGTATGTGCTCGAATCCCTTCAGGCCGAACTGACTTTAGTTCTAACTGGAACGATCGGCCTCTCGTCTGTGGGAGACTTAACGTGAACCGTCATTCGACATTCACATTACACGAATGCCAGCTCGCGGCTGTGTGTGCGCGGCTAGTCGCATGCAGGGGAAGCGCGGTGCACGCGCGACGTGGATTGTAAAAACCTTATATTCACAAGCTCGTTTCATGCTTTGACATAATTGATAGTATAATTTCATAATATTTATGACAGATTTGTCTGACGCGACGTTTGAAATTATTTCGGTGACAACCATAGACTTACGTCAACATGGCTGACATTCGTCGGTGCTCGAGTTGTCACCTGTAGAGAGAGTCGCGGGTCGCCCATATGTCGCCCCTGTGTCTTAAGAGCCCTGCTACAAATCTGCACTCTGCGAGATTAGGTATTTTAGCGTTCCCGACATTTCGCATTTTGTAATAATTTTGCTGTTACTTTATTTATCGTTTTTATTGAAATAGGTTAAGAAATTTATGCTTTAAAATTATAAAATTTTTATTCCTCATAAAGTAACAATTGTTCTGGTATAAATTTTACTTAATAATATTATCGTAACTTAAAGCTATTTTTGAAGTTTTTTTTTGCTTAGAATATTAAATAGATATTTTTTCTATATTAAATCAAAGATATTTCAAAATTCTAAGGCCTCTACGAACTAGACGACTATATAGGAGATAACATTCTCATTTTATTATTTCATTTGCTTAGAACAGTAGTTCAATCCAGGAGCTCAAAAAAGTGCCCTCGCGCATTTTATGGAAATCTTTCTCTGCAATTTTAGGTTTATATAAAAAGTTAAGCGAAATTTACTAAAAGCGAGGCCGCTACGAACTAGGCCAATAGCTATTTTGCACTATTCAATATGTAAAAATTGTTAATGTATCTTTGTTTCTAAGATCAAGAACGCCATAATTGGTCATATTACGCAAAAATCACACTCGAGATGTAATATGCCTCTTAAGTGTCGTTTGTCATTGGAGATTTGGAGATTGGAGATTGGATTCAACAAGAGAAAGCTTGTAAACAACCTATACTAATTATTATCAAAATACTAAATGTCTTGGGGTTAGTGAAATCCGGAAATACATCATTGTGGTATATTCTATATCAAATACTTTTAAATAGGCGAGTTTTTTCCTTAAAGCCACCAAAGTCTCTATTTTCAGGTTGAAAACTACATTGAAGCGAAACAGTACCGAGACATGATCATCTACCAGTTTCGGGACCACTACCAGAACCTGACGATCAAGACGGCTCTGCTGATGCAGTGGGCGGCGGAGGAGTGCCCAGCGCTGGGCTTCCTCTTCAAGGTCGACGACGACATTCTGGTCAACCCCTGGACGTTGACAGATCTCGTGAGCAACAATAGCAACGCTGATTTAATAGGTAGAACTGTAAATGTGATAGCGGCGATTGTCGTTGTAAATTATTGCCAAAGCTGCCCCTATAATACCTCTGTGACTCAGTGGTTAGCGCGTTGGCATTCAAGCGGAGGTCACGGGTTCGAATTCCGCCGAGGAAACAAAAAGTTTTCTGTGTTCCTGGGTTATGTATGTGTATTAAATATGTGTATAATATAATAAAATCTTAAATATGTGTATAGTCTAAAAGTATAAAATATACTTCCCGTTGTCTGTTACCTGTAACACAAGTTCTTTGGATACTTAGCACGGGGCCAGATTGACCTTGTGTGAAGCGTCCATAGATATTATTATAATACTCTGTCAGGTTCCAATTTAATCTCAACGTCAACAAAAGACAATGCTACATTATAACGCTACCAATTTCAATGTCACTTATTTAACCGCGCGTAAAAGAAATACATCGACAAAATATTAAGTTGGTCGAAATTAATATTTTTGTTTACGTTTCGAATTTCGATTATATTGAATCTGAAGAGTACCTTATCGGCGTGAATTCTCGGCACAGTTTCCCCTATAACGCGTGAATAGAGCGTGAATGCCATACAAATATACATACACGTCTATTCGCGAAGCTCCAAGTAAGTGATAGTATAAAGTAGATAATGTCTGTCCTGTAATGTCTAAATTGTTCCGGATAAAGATTTATTTAAAAGTAGTACAAAGGCACAGTTTTAGTTACGTCACAAAATATACTAAATATTCGCTTTGTGTTTACTAATGGCCACCCACAATTAGCATACTTTACAAACTTTAAAGCCTGATAAGATAAAAAGGCAATAACGCTATGTCGATTGTTTCATTATGCTGCCTATAAAGTATTTACATAGGTCTATGTCAGGAAATATTTACTATTTACATAGGTAGATCAAAAGCCATCCGACTGATAAGCCGTAGACGCGGCCTGGTTTTTTTTTAAATACGTTGGTCAGTCAAGACTCAGGTCGACAGGGAGTAGGGCTGAACTAAGCTGCACGAATTATTTACGTAATTGATCAGTGGTAATGCAGTAGATATAGTCTATAGAAATAAATAAAATTCAAGTGTCTGTATGTAATATTATATTATCAGCCCTTTACTAAATGCATATTATGAAAGTTTATACGGTACTTACAATAAATTATAGTTTGAAAAAACTAAAAAAAACACGATTTTATAGAAAATCTAACTAAAAAATAAAATTTAATAAATTTGGGATTAAGAATAGTGTAAATGAAAAATAAATGTTTATTATTGTAAAAAAGCGTGGGGTGCAGTGTCTTCACCTGTACGTTTGTTTGTATGTAACCGCCTCCAGTGGATTTGATTTTGATCCACTTCAAACGGTCAGATTTCGTTTAATGTGATTTTTAAGATATTATCAAAGTGATCATATCTGCCAATAAAATGTTTATAACTATTGACACTATGCACCCACGCAGTTTTTCAATAATAAACATTTATTTTTCATTTACACTATTCTTAATCCAAATTTAATAAATTTAATTTTTTATTTTTTAGTTAGATTTTCTATAAAAGCTTTGTTTTTTAGTTTTTTTAAACTATCATTTATTTTTTGCTTTTTAGTACGATTTGCCCAAGAGTAAGCCTGGAACTGTACGCATGCGTAGTTCGCGCACTAGTTCTATCTCTCTTACTCTCATGCAAAGGATGCGGAAAGAAATTGATGAATCCTGGCGAATTTAATCAGGATAATCGGATATTTTAATCGAATTATTGTATTGTCATCGGTCTTTGACAGGTGTGCAAAGTTTGAATTAAATCTGATCGTTCAAAGTAGGACAAAATCGAGCCCAAATGAGTCGGTTACAAACAAGCAAGCAAGCAAGCAAACATACAGGTGAAACTAATAAAAGCGTTATAAAATCAATGTCTGTCTGTTTGTTCCGGCTAATCTCTGAAACGGCTGGACCAATTTTCGCGGGACTTTCACTGGCAGATAGGTGATGTTACGTAAAATTATGTGTATGTACTTATAGCAGATAGTAATTTCCAGGCTACCGCAAGAAGAACTCGTACCTGCACCGCGACGCGTACAACAAGTGGTACCTGCCCCGCTGGCTGCACCGCGCAGACCTGGTGCCCGAATACCTCTCCGGAACTGCCTACCTCATCAATGGTGGGCATTCCTTATAAACCCGCCCCGGGCCAAACGAGCAAACAGAGCAACAAATGATTACCGACCCACGGACCCAAGCAATACCCGTGACAAGTGTATTGTCGCCGTAATGTTCGTGAGACATACCTAAGTACTGGAAAACACTTCTGCCCTGACAGTTGGCTTCGATGGCATAAGTATGCCCCATAATTATGTTAAACCAAGGTAAAAAATATAAGAATTACATGTGAGCCAAAACTTTCTCGTGCTGAGGTGAAATACTATAACCACTTTTCATATTTTGATGTAATTATATTTTTAACAGGTCGTAGCTTTTTCTGTTGACTTTCCGAAAAATGCTTGATAGGTTTCATTTGGAAATATATTTTTTTTCATTTCAACCCCCGACGTAGCTTCCAAATGGATAAACCGATTTTGATAATTTTTTTTTGTTTGAAAGCTATCATGTACAAGAGCGTTCTTAGCTATGATTCATCATCATCAGCTCGCTCACTGATTGACAATTCGGGGGTTACTTCAATTTTTTAATTTTGTTTTCTATTTATTTTTGCAGGTGAACACCTCACCAGTATTCTCCTCGCCGCGTACGAAGTGCCCATGGTCAACTTAGAAGACGTCTACTTCACCCACCTGGTGGCACAGGAGAGACTTGGCCTGACCTTGACCCACGATCGGCGGCTGAGCCCCTACAAGCCTTGGGTTCCAGCAGCCTGTTTGTACTGGGGCCTGGCCTCAGCCCACAGCCTCTCGCCCCACGAGATGGAGAGCGTCTGGCCTGTCCTGGAGGACTTAGGGGAACAGCATGACAGTGGTCAAGAAGTCTGTGAATTCTATCAGAAACATTTGACGAGCGAACTATTGTTATATTAGTTTTAATTTTTATAATAACTGTGTTATATACTGACAAATAAAATTTTTTCTGTTGCCGAGATCATATAAATAAAGTGACATTCCTTTGTGAAAACTATGGTTACTGGTTGCGTATTGTGTTGTGCCATGTTTTATGTCAAAGGGTGCCTTGAATTATGCCAAATAATGCTTTAATTTTATTTTTAAATTATATTAAATAGAAGTAAGTACAACATGACGAGAGAGAGAGCTGTTTTTGATAAAAAGATTTTACCGAAAATAAATCAAAATATTTACCTACTTAATATAAATTACATATTATTTATGAATAAACAAACTGTTTTATTTAATGCCCTTGTCACATAGTAGGTAGTTTTAACAAAATAAAACGTTTCTGACAAAAGTTTTTATAAGGTTCGGTAAAATCAATTACGGATATTTTGGGCATATGATCTACTGCTTATTATAAACACGTTTAGGCAAAAAAATATTATCAAGGTAAAAAAATCTCCACTCAGCACAAACTATTTTGTGTTGAGTTATATTTGACCGTATTAATAGGTTTGCTATGGTACATTTCTTAGAAATACCGAATCGAAATTTCTATGAGGATAAGCGTTGACGATGATAGAATCAATGCACTGTTTTTTTTAAATGAAATTAACCAGGAAACGAGGAAACTGACTCCTTATAGATACAATTTTGGGGATTTCGGCGTTGTTTAAAGAACTCCAAGCATATAACCACTATGTCAATTAGAGTAATCATCATCACCACCATCATCACACCATACATCATCACATTATGATGATATGAACGGTACTTCTCATAGTATTTTAAACCGACACGGATATCTTTGAACATTACTCAGCCGTTTATTAGAACCTATTTGAAAAATTATTTTGTTTTTGTAAAGGGTATAATTCTAAATTGGTCATTTAATTACTAAAGTGGAAACCTGATGATGGGATCCATGAGGAATCGAGGGAACTCCCCGAAATTTATATGGACACATAATATAATGATTTTGACTTTTTAGACAAGCATAGCAACCAAAAATAAGATTTTGCACCAAGGTATACCCTGGATCCAAAAGCACTGAACAGAACTCCTCAGTATTTAAATATATACGTTTGGAAATGCCACGGCATTCGGCATTGTTTAAAGAACTGCAAGCTTATGCCACTATGTAACTTACAGTAATTATCATCATCATCTTATTTAAAATATCTAATGGAAGCTTCAAATTACCGACTTCAAAATTATGAAGATTGAGTAGAGAAATAGTTAAAATTTTAGCCGAATTTAAAAGATTATTTAGAAAATGAGTTTTATTTCATACTTTTTTGTGCAATTTTATTGTTACTTCTTGAAATAATATATTCAGTTCATATTATTATTCTCAAAATCAAATCCCATGATGGATATTTTTGATGACAAAATACCGATCCTGTCTCCAGATCTACGCCAATATTATCCTCGTCAACCACTAAAGTCTCCACTACTGAGGCGCGGGTTATTCCTCAAAGTGAGGTGGCTGTATGTAGTGTTCATGAGTCATGACGCTTGCCTACTTCACGTTGGCAGAAAACTATCTATAGTAGTTAGTATTGGGTATAGATTCTATACCCTAAATCATATAGGTCTTCCTGAGTTCGTTACGTAGCCCGCGGAATATTTGGCACAACATGAGATGTGGTCCATTGTGTCAGTAGCAGGTGCGGGCGGCGGCGATAAGGATTGATTGGGTTTCGTTTTATTTGCGCTCAGTGTTGTGGGTTATTACAGATGACTCACAGGCCCGGATTTTACCCGATTTAATCCGTTAATTTCTTTCACCTGAACACTTGCCTAAATGAAAATTTCTACATACACAAGGTTCACTGTCCTCTCTCACTGTCTTTTCCTGTATCGTTTGATGAAGTAAGAAAAGTCTCATTGACACATGATACTTTCGTGCTCGAGTCTTGCAATATGCAAGAATCTTTTGGGATCATCCATTGATTGGGCTATAGATGCTTTTCTTATCTACCTATGATTACCTGTTAGCTCATTTAATCATTTGTAAACAGTTAAATTATGATTAACCACGAAAAAATTATTAATTAAGAAGTTTTGTTAAGTCCGTCCCTCGATAGTAATACATTCAGGAAAAAATCATATAAAACAGTTGTCGCGGCTGAGTGCTGCAGTCTCCAGCATTAGCTATAAATCAACATGGACGTCAAACTGGCGCTGGTCATCCTCGTACTCGTCTCCCTCGCCGGGCAGCTCGTGAATGCGGGTAAGGACATAATATTAAATTGCAGTGCTAATGTAAAGAGGATAGAGGATAAGATGAAAGGCCCGTGTTCAGCAGTTTGTTAGGTATAAAATATATTATCCAAAATCCAATTCAAAAACGTCGTACCTTAGATTTTGGTCAGGTTAATCTTTATTTAAATAAGCAGCCAATAAAATCGAAAATAACAATATTCAAGATATTTACTATGACCGCTTTCTGGAGAGAGCGAAGGAAGTGAGCGGTCAAAAACTGAAGTGCTCGCCCGGCGCCACCTCTGTAAAGATGGTGACAATAGCGAGGGCGCAGAAGGGATCCTCCGAATCAGAGTCAGAGAGCGAAGAGACTCTCCGCACCCACATGAACTCCGGAATAGAAGAGAAGAAGTGCCTCATCTGCGTGTGCTCAGTGGATGGCACGGAGGAGCATTGCAGGGGCAGACCAGCTCGTAATATCAACGAGTGCATACGCCTAGTGGCTCTGAAAGCGGAGATGGACCGAGGCCTGCCCTTTGAACACGACAGGATCCTGGCGTACCGGCTCCGGCGAGGTTGGCTGACACCAGTACTGTTGAAATACATACTCAGTGCAAGTTTTACAATAATCAGATCATTTCTTACTCACCCTCACAAATTGCGCGCGATAGAGTAGGTCCGGCAGAGAAACTAATGTTTTTTTAAATATAGTAGTAAAGTAATATAACTTCAGTTCCTCCGTCGCAACTGGACAGATTCGATGCACGATTTACATTTACGATTTTCACAATCACAATTTTATCACAGATTATATTTGGCATTACGACGAAATTCCTTACGAGCCTAGAGCGCGGTGCAGGCGGGGCACGTCGTACTACACGAACAACGTCCACCCGCACCGCAGCACCATCTACGACGAGGTAGACAGAACCTCCCTGCTGGACTACGACAGCAGGACCACGTGTTACTCCTGCATCTGTTCGGTGCACGGCCGGCAGGTGGGCTGCATCGCCCGCTCGCTCTGGTACTGCGACTACTACCGCGTCATCTCCCGCCCCGGGTACATCAGTGATAGATACTACCGCCTGTTCAAGCAAGAACGCCCCGCCTACTTTAGGAGCCTCTCCTATAGGATGAGGCGGAGGATGGACGACGGAGTGTACGATTTGTTGGACCTAGGTACGGTCTTGGGGTCTCGATGCTTGGGTTGTCTCGTGTGGGGTTGTGCGTTGGAAACCCGTAACCAATCTTGTCTCGTTGCTTGGGTTGTCTTGTGTGGGGTTGGACGTCAAAAACCCGCAACCAATCTTTTGTTTAAGCATGTGTTTTGAAGTTTAAGGTTCAGTCTGTCGGTGCCTAAGTGAGAGATTGGTTGCAGGTGGAGACGCGCTGTGCTGTGACCACCCCAGCGGCCACCGGAGGAACCTGCACCTGCAAGTCCGGAACAAGATCCGGCAGCTCAGGAGGAAGGTGCCCCGGGAGAACATCCTGGGGGAGAGCCCTCGGGGGGACTATGTCGACTTTATAGTCAATAATGACTGAAAATTTCATACTTCAATACTTAAATGAACATTTCTAATGTAGTTTTTTTAAATCATATAATAGCGAAAGAATTCTCATCAATATGTTAATTGTTTTACCAAAATCAAAATATCTAGAACTGCATTTCCAAGTATGTTATATAATTTTGCGATTAAATAGGTGACATTATTATAATTTTGAGAATTGTGATTATTATAAATTCAAAATATTGTTTTTCATAGTGTTTCTTAATTGTTTATAATGTGTAATCAGTGAAGTGCTTATTTTTTTTACTTTTTTAAAGGTGTTTTCAATAAAAGTGATTGTGTAAACTATGATGTTTTAGTTAATAATTATTTTTTAAAGAAATTTGTACCTAATCGAATTGTTTTCGCGACACTCGCACACACTGCACAAAGCACATTTATTCTGATTTCTGTATTACACTTTTTTCACTTTAAATACCCACATTTCTGTGTGATTATTTCAACTGCACTGGTGTTTTCTTAATATAAATTATTTTGTAAGCATTCATTAATTATATTATTTTAGATATTTAGTTTTAATAACAAGAAGTGTAGGTAGTAAGTTATGGTTTGCTATATACACCTAATCGATACGAATTAATCGATTTGTTTTTAACAAATCGATTAATTCGTATCGATCAACGATACAAACAAATCGATTATCTTTTATTGAATCAAGCAATTAAATTTTTTATCTACACTAATATTACAAAGACGAAATATTTGTTTCTTTGTATGTATGTTTGCATTGAATACTCTGCTCTGATACCCCTGGAAAGATTTTGATGAAATTCAGCACATATATAGTAGACCACGGGCAAAATGTACTGTTCTGCGGGATTTCCTTTTACGCGCGCAAAGTCTAGTATAGTAGGTAGGTACTAACATCTAGTAAAATATTGTTTTGTCTTTTTGGTTGGATATTGAACATTTTCTCCAAAATATTATAATTAATTTAAGACAAAGTCCTATAAACTTTTTGGTATATTTCAGTGGGTAGTGGGAATGGTTCTACGCAATGTACGCCATATGTGTCAGAATACACTGATTGTTCTGAGGGTAAGTGCATCTACTGTATTATATTAGTCTCTCTGCAAATCACAATTTAGAGGTGTAGGTTCGTTTCTGTGTGGTAATGATTTCACTGTTTGGGCGTTAAATGCATCGCTAAATCCTTTACACACCTAAAACGACTAACAATATCTGAATACGTGTAAAATTCACCAGCTGGCTGGTGGTCATAGTGTGAAGCGTAGTCATCCACTCATCATCACTTGAAAAAATCAATATTGATTATGACGAAACATGAATAAAAAATAACATATTAATGAAGATCTTTGCACATCACATTCTTGATACAAAACTTCACCTCTGACTGATAAAAACTCTGGCCTTTTCATCCGTTATTGGATAATTTACTCAGTATTCTCCGAGCGATGTAACCACTCTTGAAATACTATAGTGCCTAGTACTGACAGTCGGTTTTAAATGTCGTATGGTTGCCCAAACACATACGGCATTCTCACAATACAGTCAGCCTAGTCCAGAGGAATGACTGGACAATACGTCTGGGGCCAACCGTGTGCGGGTTTACTCACGATGATTTCCTTCACTGTTAGAGCGGCCGTATAATGTACTTGAGATCTGAAAAAGTCTCATTGGTACACACTACAACCGTGGAATCGATCCTGAACTCTCTCGAGTGCGAATCAAATGGTCTACCCATTAGGCTACGGAGCTTATATATTATAAAGGCCTCTGACTGAAATATTATAGAGAACCTATGCACGGGTTGCACTCGGTGCACCTGTGACAAGGACGGCGACTGGGCCTGCAAGAAGGTGATCGACTGTTCCGCTGATGATGATGATGACCAGGAGGCAGTGTCACTGGATGTAGCCCTGGACACACTACTCGCAGGTATGTGTTCACATATTATAACACTCCTTATATCAAGGAATGTTTTCCAGGAGATAATCATAACTAACATCCTCAACGATAATAAAGATGACGATTTTATAGCAGGGGGCTTAGTCAAGGTAACTTCTTTAATTAGAATCACGTAGTTCGAAATCAAATATGTATGGTATTGACGTATCACTCGCTTTGTCACTTAGCGAACGTTATGTCAATCCCATATATTTTCAATTTTGAAGATCGTCGAAGAAGAATGGGCCTGTTCCGTTTTCTGTACATGACTTCCTGACAAGTAGTGAAAATTGACTACAATTCGGATTTTTTTTCGTTGTAACTACCATTTTATGCTAAGGGTATTTTTACAGTTTTAAATAATTCCTAACTTTTGTGACTACATAATCTCGAAACTATTGGTCTCTTCAACCACGCTATCTATGATGTAGAGTTATTCTTTTTTGTATGGGAGTGCCGTTGTTATGTCACAATCCTCACTATAAATAGAATAGAGGAGAAATATTTGAGGTATAGAGCTGAATGGAGTATTACTTACATAGACGTTAGATAATAGACGGGACATGTTGAGGCATAAACTGCCCCCATTTAAACGTCCCCACGTTTGGGGCCATTTTGACAATTGAGGTATGGTGAAAACAAGATGGCTGACATTTGAGGTATGGTGAAATCAAGATGGCGTAACTTTTTCTTGTATGAAAATTTGTTCTGTCAAATGTACGTCATGTCTATCTTTACATTTGAAATCTGTGATTACTTATCAATTTGAAATGAAATGAAATGATGATGAAATGAAATGATGCTTTATTTGGTGAAAATATGGTTACATATAGGTGTTACATTTTTTATATTAGTACGCATATTTTGTCGCAGATAACGACGTCCAAATATTTTATTTATTATTAACACGATTACAGTTTCATTATATAACATACCTATCGCTTTAAGATACATTTAATAAAAGAAACAAATTGTCAATGATTAAGTATTATTTACAAACATCATTCATTATGTCAATATATAGAATGTCAAAATTTAATGTTGTTAATACAATTGTTAGATTACTATAAAATGTCAAGAATGAAAAAAATTAAAATGTGAAATCAAGAGCTCCATAAAATGTCAATAGATATAATAAATAAATAATGATAATTAAATTTCAGCTCATTAAAAATTCTTTCACGTCATAATAAGATTTATTTGTTAACATTTTTTTAAGTTCTCTAATAGAGTGTTTTTTAGATAATTGTTTTATATGTTTAGGCACCTTATTATATATTTTTACACACATTGAATAAGCATTATTTATAAAAAGGGTTGTTTTTGGTTTTTTATCTATGATCAGTCTATATGAGTTTCTTAAATATTTTGTCGGGTACTTATCTATTAATTGTGTAAAAATGTCATGTTGTGTATAACAAATTTAAAAATTTCTAAAATGTATAAGCTAGGTAGTGTCATGATGTTAAATTGTTTAAAGAAAGGCTTACATGACTCATATGGTGGAATCTTAGCTATAGCACGGATGCATTTCTTTTGGACAATGAATGCCTTATCTAAATGCGTAGAATTTCCCCAAATTACCAATCATAGCGCAGGACTGATGAGACGTAGCCGTGATAGGCCATAATTGCGGTTTGTATACTAAATGTCCACGCTAGTCTACGTAGGACAAATACGAATCTGTTCAGTTTTGAACAAACTTTTTCTATGTGTGCATGCCAGTTACAGTATTTATCAATTTGAATGCCCAGAAACAAGTTCTCATCAACTTCATCTATAATTTCATCACTATATGCTAGTTTTAGTCGTAACGGTATTTTATTATAAGTTCTAAATTGTATGTACCTAGTTTTATTAAGATTAATTTTTAGATTGTTAGATGTTAGCCATTTAATTAAATGTCCAAGTGTTAAATTAATGTCATTTTCGATTTTATTCACGTCCGATTTTTCATATGTGAATAGTATTGATATATCATTTGCAAATAATGTCAATTTATAATTATTCACTATTGGAATTTAATGGTCATTAATATAAAATAAAAATAGCAGTGGACCTAATACAGAGCCTTGTGGTACACCAAATTCATTTAATAAGATTCTGGATTTACTATTAACTAGTTCTTTATCTGTGTTAATGTTTTCTATTACAGTGTATTGCGTTTTATTTTCGAGAAATGACTTAATCCAATTATAGGCTGGCCCCCTTATTCCCATTTTGTTTAATTTTATCAGTAGCAATTCATGTGAAACAAGGTCAAAAGCTTTAGTCATATCAATAAAGACAACTATACAGTGGTCTTTATCATCAATGCAGTTTATAATTTGGTTAGTAACATTAAAGCAAGCTTGTTGAGTTGATTTATTCTTTCATATTGTTCGTTTTTTAAAATTTAAATTTGTTTCTTTTATGCATTGCTTTTTCAAATATTTTAGAAAATATGGAAACTAGAGTAATCGGCCTGTAATTATTTAATTGTTTTCTGTCACATTTTTTATGTAGCGGTTCAATTATTGAGATTTTTAATTTATTAGGAAAAGAACCCTCCACATAAGATTTATTTATAAGTTCTGTTATGAATGATTATAATTATATATTTACATTCTTTAATTATTTTTGTGGATATTTCGTCATAACCAACCGTATTTGTATTTTTTAAAGAAATAATGAGTTGTATTGTTTCGTCACAGGTGCATGGTTTCAAAAAGATACTCATAGGATTGTCCTGGATATTACTGGTGAATTTAGAATTGAAAGTTATATTTATGTTAGAAGTTTTAATAAAATATTCATTAAATGTATTTGTTATGGCTCGTGGCGTATCTATTATGGTATTATTTATATTTATTTCTGTGATAAATTTTTTTTCGTTACCTTTGTTAGAGCAATTTTTAACAATATTCCAAGAGGCTCTGCATTTATTTTTAGCTTTAGCAACATATTTTGTATGTGAATGTATTTCTGCAAGTCTAAAGCACTTCCTTAATATTTTACTATATTTTTTGTATTTGTTTTTTGTTGATATATTTTTGTCCCGATAATAGCTAAATTGTAATTTTCGTTTTGTTTTGCAACTTTTTTTTAAGCCTTTTGTTATCCAGTGAGGTACTGTATGTTTATTTGTTACCTTTAACCGGACTAAAGGAAAGCAGAGCTTATATAGCATTATGAATAAATCATAAAAGCTGTTAAACGCTTCATTAAAGTTTTTTAACAAATAACATTCGTCAAAAGAAATGTTTGCTAAGTAATCTTTAAATTTTTTTATGTTATCATTTTTATATTATCTTTTGTAGATATAGTGGCATTTATTTAAGTTGCGGTTACATGCTTCTATTGTTCCCGAAATAAATTGTGCTGTGTTATGGTCCGAAAGGCCTAAGTGTATTAATTCGGTTTTGGCATGCAATAAGTTACTTAATATATTATCTATACATGTCAAGTGTCTAGTAGGTTTATTAAAGTGAATTTTTAAATTTTAATTACTTGAAATGTCACGCAGTGTATTTGAGTCCTTATTTATTTTTAGTAAATTCATATTAAAGTCACCAGCAATTATTAGATTTTTATTTGATTTTTTGGTTATTATATAAAATAACTAATAAAGGATCAAACTTTTGGAAGAATGTACTACTCACTGAATTTGGAGTTCTGTATAAGCACATTATAGCCCGATTGAAGTCAAAAATTTCTATGCCACAACATTCAAAGTCATTATCAATTGCAGAACAAGATTCAATATTATTATAATAAGAAAATGTATATTTTTTAATAAGTATGCAAACAAGAAACAAACAAACAACAAACCCTTTTTTGTTTTTTTGACCTACTGTAATATGATGCTAAAGTGTAGTAATTTAAATTAATGTTTGACCCTGTTCCTTTTTTTATAAAAGTTTCAGTTAGGCATATAACATCAGGTTCATTATCATATGATTTTAGCTCTGCAAGTGCAATTTCAAGTTGACATATTTTGGCAGGGAAGCTAGCAATGTTTTGATGTATAATCTTAATTTGTTGCTTTTGGCTTGTCACGAAAAAGATATTTTGGTTTAAAATAGTCAGTCATGTATTTTTGTATTTTATTGTCAGTGTTACATATTTTATAATAGTTAGGTTTAGTTAGATCTAAGTTATTTTGATTTTGATTTTTATTATTATTTTTATTATGAAATTGATTTTTACGCTTAATATAATAATGTGTGTGTTGTTTTTGATGAGTAATAGTATTGTATGTATTCATTCTGGATTTTTTTACAAATGTTCGTTGTAATATCGTTTTTGGATTATTCTTTCTAAAGCTATAGTTTAAGAATTTATTTTCATAGTATATCTGATCAATAGTATAGTTAATTTTATGACAGATGTTTATTTTGTTTATTACATGAATATTGCTAAGATTTACAAAATGAGAGTTAGAATAGTTTTTACATGTTATTATTATCAAGTTATTTAGTTTCCATTTATTAAGATATACATTTTTATAACACTAAGAATTAATATAGGACATGTTATTTTTGATGCTTTGAGAAAACCACATAACTCCGATATAATTTTCATGGGATTTTTGTCATGTTGTCCTAAGCTTAAAATTATTTTATCTGAGTGTGTAATATTAAATAAAAATATAAAAATATAATAATAAAAAAAATTGACATAACAACGGCACTTCAATACAAAAAAGAACAACTTTACATCATAGGTAGCATGGCTGAAGAGACCAATAGTTTCGATATTATGTAGGCACAAAAGTTATGAATTATTTAAAACTGTAAAAATGCTCTTAGCATAAAATGGTAGTGAAAAAAATCCCAACAGTAGTCTATTTTCACTACTTCTGTACTATTTTCACTACTTAACTTGTGTTTTAAAGTTACGTAGTGAAAACGGAACAAGCCGAATAATTTTGGCTAAGCCCTCAAATAAGCTAATCATAACAGTTTAGAGATTTCTAAATCAAATGAAATTCCAAATTCAAAAATCTTCAAGTGAATTTGGAGATTCATTTGATGCAGAAAATATTCACACACAAATTACGATATCGAATCAAAGATGTCATCAACTAAGGAAGATCAATGATAACTGTATTGTTAAGTAAGTACTATTATGACAAAGTAACCAAGCCCGCCTGTTTTTAAACAATTTCCAATTATAACTACAGCGACAATACCTATTTTCCGAGTCAATTAAATATTGTTTAAAATTTTACAGAATTAAAGGAGAAAAAGAAAAACCGAGTGTTAACGCCAACACCACCGAAACCCAATAAAGACGTAGTTGTTGGTAAGCCATTTTCCATCTGATCGGATAACCGTCAACGCAAATGACATAACGCCACCTGTCGGAAGCTACGTATACTTCTTACATAACACCTTAACTTTCAAAAGACCAGCTCAATACACAGATGGCGCTAGGTGTACAATTGTTTTTTTTTTTAATTTTTACTTCTGCCACGTGTAATCTGTACCTAAACGTCATGTTTATAAAGTAAAATTTATTTTATTTTATTTTCAGGCTATATTATTGCTGTCTAACACCACAGATGCACTGATATTATTATTAAATGTTGCACTAGCATCATTGTTTTTAATTGCACCTTGCACCTTTATCACCTTATGGTAAGTATTATTTTAAAATAATTTACATATTGCAATATTTTAATAATTATTATATTTACAGGAAAAGCCACATTTGAAGATTATTTCTCGCTTCCACCCAGGTTAAAGAGATCGGTCCACAGTGATAGCGTATCGAGCGACGACCTTCAAAATCGAACAATAAAGTTTTATAATACTGTAAACGAAATTAACAAAGGTAAAATAGCTTGCCATAAACTTGTGCTTAAAAGTATAGAACATAAATGTTAATTTGGTAAAAATAATACAATATGTTGTGTTGCAGATACCTTGAAAAATACTAATGACTCAGGAACTGTTAAAGCTCACAAGTTAAGTGCAGAGGTTGTACCAAAAAATGCAAGGAGGACTTTTTTAAACCAAAACCTAACCAAAACAGTTCACAATTCATTGCATATTGAACCAAATCAACATACAGAATTTGATCGTCTTGGTGTCGAAAATAAAATGGAACCATCGGACAATAAAAAATTTTTACAAAACAAAAACATAGTAGGCAACTATTCTCATAATAAAAAGGATGTAGAAATATCAAAAATTATTGCGAACGAATTAAAAAATGGCATAGAAACAATAGGTGAAAAAGGTCTAAATCCCATGTCTAACATAACATTCACGGCAGAAAATGATACTGTAACGGCAATGACGTTCGTTGCTGGAAATCTTTTAAATAAACTATGGGAAATGGAAAAATATGCAGGATATGGTTCAATTGAAGCAGACACGCTTAAACACGAGAAAATTAATGATTTAATAGATTTATTTAAGGAACCATTGAGTATAAAACAAGAAACTTTTCTAAAACAAGCGCTAGAAAAATTAGCCAATTCTCTTGCTAAAAATAAAAATATAGATAATTTGACGTTTTGTGAAACTTTCTCCATCATTGATGATAATGGAACGTCTATCAGTGATAGCGAAAGCAGTGAAGAAAATAATTATCAACTTAAAATAAAGAGTGGAGGCAGTAAACAACAGCTTACAAAAAGAACGGATTCGAATTTAAATGTAACGTCAGATATTTTATCCAAACTGAAAAACGTTTTAACCTTTATTAATTATTATGAAAAAGTTCAAAATAATATTGAAGAAATGGAAGGTAAACCGGTCATGCTAAACTCGACAAAATTTGAAAATTCTCAGTTGCCAGCTTCGGATACAATAGAGACTATCAGAAATATTGTAAATAAAGTTTCAAAGCTTCTGATACCAAACAGTCACCCAAATGTCAGAGGTGGCAAAAAGAGTAATGGATATAAAAATGACAAAAGAAAATATAGTCAAGATAAATTTAACGTAATTTTTAATGATCCTAACATGACGGCCAAAGACCAGATAATATTAGAATACATTAAACATATAGAAAGTAATCCAAGCTGTTTATTTAATAACAACTTAGAAACAGAAGCACAAAAGTCGATTTTAAAAATTGAAGGTAACATCCTAAATAATATTTCGGAGTTTCTCAAAATAAAATCGTTTGAAGATTTAATGAAAATATTGAAAAAGGAGACGATGACAGAAACTATTTTACAAAATATTGCTTCAAAATCTGTGCTAAGAAGCGAACCCAACAAGACAATTTCGCATGAAATAAAGACGAATAAAATGCAAATCGTGAAAGAAAACCTAAAGAAACATTTGAAAGCTGTTATTAATGACTTGATAGAGGTTCAGAGTGAAGATAATAGTAGCGAAGCAAAGTGGGGTAATGTTGCTCAAGCCCTACCTTGCATTTATAGTTTATTGAATGAAGAAAAACCTCATTTGATTAAACTTAAGAAGACAGAAGAAGCTTCTATTAAAAATATTAAAACTTTAGTCGATGATTTGAAATTGGAGTCAAAAACTAGTGGTTTAACTCGCCGACAACATACTTCTGTAGCTTCATCTCAGTCTGTCAAAGTATTCGAGCGAGTTATAAAAAATATGGATGATTTACTCAAGCATAAAACTCGCAGAAACATGATTCACGCAGAACCCAAGACAGTTGAACAAGTAAAAAATATGATTAAAAAAGCAAAACTAACAGAAAATATATTCAATAATATGACAATATTGTTCAACATTACGGAAAAAAATCAGCTAATGTTACTTAAAGCCTTAGAAGCTGAAACAAAGAAAAAGGAAATCATTTTGTCGAAAATAAAAACATATATTGAAGCCATTACTCAAATACCTATAAAGGAACAAAAAGAGATACAGGAATTTGTCGAAACAATTAACAGAAATATTGATTTGAGCCACACAGTACTCGAAAATATTCTAAGAAAAACAATTAACGTCAAAAACGCGACGACACAAACTCCAAAAGATACATATAATGAAACAAAAACCACACGGAAACCAGATGAGGCAACATCTGTAGAGTATCGCAAAAGTAATTTCCAATTCACTAATGAACAAATTATAAGCCAGCTGATAATGAACCGCGTGAGCAGCTACATGAGGAAGAAAGACGCATCCGGAGCGGACCTCAGCAACGATATTAAGTACCTAGTGGCTGGAAATATACTATCCCTACTAAGGGCCGGTAACCCAGAATTGGCGAAGGAACTATTTAATTTTTTTATGAACACTGGCAATGGAGAAATAATTTATAAAAAAAGTAAGATTTACCTTTGTTACAAAAATCTGTTAAGTTTCAAAAATCAAAAGTCTGTTATCTTTACTACAAACTACCCAAAACCCCTTAAAACTACAAATTGTCTCAGTAAAACTATAATTTGTCTAAGTTTCAATATAATTTGGCAAGAAAATACACAAGATTTTAGATCTAAATATACGTGTCCGTTTGCTTTATTGTCGGATCTCGCAACACATTGTGGCTAAATAAGATATTTTAAAAGATTAATGTAGCAAAAGGTAGTAAAGGCAAAAGCTTTTCATTTCAGACGATAGAAAACCAGGTAATGATCAAGATACTGCAGCCAAAAGACCTCACGGAGAAACTTTGGAGGAGCCGATCGATTATGAAGTGAAAGATACGACCCGTTCTCGAGTACGTGACGACTACTTAGAGCATTTTTTGTAATTAACGAAGTATGAGCCCTATATTTGAAAATAAATCTAATAATATGTAAAATTGTCGTGTTTGTAACCAAACGTCTTTGAAGCGGCTTTACCGACTTGATTTGATAGGTCTGAGAATAGTTCGTGAACAATTTTTAGGGTTCCGTACCCAAAGGGTAAAAACGGGACCCTATTAGTGAGACTTCGGTGTCTGTCTATCTGTCCGTCTGTAACCACGCTGTATCTTCTTAACCTTGACAGCTAGACAGTTGAAATTTTCTCAGTGATGTACAAATACTGGAAACAGAATAAAATAAATATTTAAAGGAGGGCTCCCATACAACAAACGTGATTTTTTGCCGTTTTGTACGGAACCCTTCACGCGCGACTCGCACTTGGCCGGAGTTTAAACCAGCGAGATATAGTTCAGATGGCAGAACAACGTCGCTGGACCAGCTAGTATTATGTACGTAAATCTAATACTTTTTGATTCTTCGTGATTAATTAATTTGTTTTAAGCATTCCTTTTCCAATGAAACAGTAATTTGTGTCTGGCAGTAAACCGTGAGGAAATTGATTATTATTAAAACACTGATTACGGATGTAAGCGAACAAAGACGCACAAACATTGTTTCATTGCTAGTTACAAACGATATACAGAGACGTGGAGCGGAATCAAGCAACGTTTTATGACCGTAGAAATTTTAATTACCGAATTCTTTGTGGTCTTAACTATAGACCGCTCAGATTTATTTGACCTCTGACTGCTTGTAGCTCGGGTAGTTAAGGGTGACCCCCAAAAGGGGGATGTTTTGTCGATAAAATAAACCTAATCTGCTGGTAAAATCTCTTAAGTCGAGTCGAGTCGATACACACTGTAGATTTAACGACTAATGTTGAGATTCTTCGTCGATGCTAAGACATTATTAAACACTATAATTAATATATTTTCATCAGATTCTTTGAGAAAAGGATTACAATCCCAAGTTTATATACCTAATTCAGTGGCAAAGGTTGGTTCTCCTTCATAGGGAAGCCCTAGAGCCTGTATAATAGGTAGGGATTTAGAAGAGGCTCTTCAGAAGGTAAGTGGTAAGTTAAACCGATAAGAATGGAGTTATAGAAACCCCATGCTACTGTTACCTAAGCATATGCATATGCGGTTGGTCAGAATTCGTATAGATCGAAATGAAAATAATAAAAACAATGAGTGATCCAGCCCTGCAGTAGAGTTGAATGATAATATTTAGTTAAGCGTCGCAGCAGTTCCGCTAGATACAACCGCTTCACACACACACACCGCAGCGCGCAGTGGACACCATGTTAGTGCTGTTTCTTTTGATCCACACAGTGTTTGGCCGAGGTAATGTACTCCAACTTCAGATACAATCTATATATAGAAAAGGAGATGTTCCCACTGACTGACTGACGTTTGGACGCTCGCACAGACAAAACAGCTGACGGTAGAAACGTGAAATTTGGATAGATTAGACGCGCACTGAGAAAGGATTTCGTAAAATTCCACCCTCAAAGGGGTGAAATAGGGGTTGAATTTTAATTAAATACGTGTTTCAGAGTTTGTTAGAGTTCACCCTCTGAGGGTGTAAAATAAGGGTTGAAAGTTTGTATGTAAAAATTAAAAATCTGTCCCGATTTCCATGAAATGAATATCCGAGCTAATAAAAATAAAAAATATTGAGCCGGTACGTATTTTATAGTTTTTTAAAATTTGTCCACTAACGGAGTGAAATGGTTCTTCAAAGTCTGTTTAGTCATATATCGACAGGTGGTCGGATTAAGAAATTTGTCGTTTATTAAAAAGTTATTATGACGAATCCGTTAAAATAGGTTTTTCATAAAATATACCCCACGGGGGTACAATGGGTATCCACGCGGACGAAGTCTTACGAAGACGCGACGCGCGAAGTCTAAGACGCGCTTAAGCTAGTATAATACAAACCTCAACAAGAAGACAATAGCGCACTACAATGATACGTATATAGAAGCCACTTATTTACCTCGCAATAAAGAAATACAATGACACATTAATTCGGTCTTACTACTTTTATCCAGAAAAATATACGATTCTTGTGGAATATTAAGTTGATGGAAAATCAAGTAGATTATAAACTACACACACCGGCATATTTAGCGGAACATAAAATAAAGGTTTGATATCAGGTCATATTATATGATATAAGGTTGCTGGCTCGTTTATACGTCATTTAATTTAAAAAGAAATATTTTCAAATTAAGAAAACAACTGAACATCACATTTTATGCAATTGTTTTAATTTTATTCAAATACACCTTATCTGGAGCGAACATCGAGTATTTCTTCCTTCTGAGTTTGATTTAAAATTTCATTGAAATACTGTTTTTTGTTAGTTTTTTGAAGTGAAAACTTCTTTAGCGGCGCTGTGTACTTTTTTGGAATGGGTAAAAATTTCTAAACTCGCGTCAGGACACGTGACCTGATCGAAAATTCGTAAGACGGATGGAGAGAGGACAGGCGGCGCAGGGCGCTTGCGCGAATGTTCGTGTGTAACGAAGTGTGTTGAATAATATTGAATAATAATAATAATGAAAAAAGTTTCATTTTTTAATTAATATAATTTTATTATTCAGGTTAGGTTAATGAATAATTTAATAATAATTTTAATAATGAATGTTATGTGTTTTTGTGTTTCTGTTCGTTTCTTACTTCAGCTATCATAAACCTATCGTATCGGTTTTAGAGATTAGCGATGATGGTTCTGGTAATAATGATGATGAAAAAGTCGTTGAAATTATGGATGGAAGTTGATTTTCCTAAGAGATAAACTTTTTAATGTAAAATAATTGTAATAGTTCTGAAGTGTTAAATTTTTAATGTAATATAAATTGTCATGTTTGTGTACGATAGCGCAATAAATGAATATTGTATTCCACCACATAAATAATAGTACTTTTATACTGATAATGAAAGCAATTCGTACAAAATTATTCTCTAACCATTCCAAAATATAAAAAATGCACAACGTTAATATTCAAGTTTTCACTTCTGCCGGCACTCCCGGAGTGCAACCCGTCGATTTTTTTTTAATCGCGTATCTTTTTGGAGTTGAGGACTGAATTATGCCTACGGAGATTGCCAGGGCACTCGAAATGCGAAGAAATGGTCAAACCTACAGAGTGATATCCAGAGATCTTCGTCGACCAGTTTCAACGATCCATCGCAGTATCCAACGGTTCAGGGAGACCGGTACTTATGTGAGAAGAGCAGGACAAGGCAGAAAAAGACGCACTTCGAGTAGGGATGATCGTTTCATTCGGCTTCGTGTACGTAGGAACCCCCGTTTGACGGCCGTCCAAGCCCGACATGAGTTAGAAGCAGTGCGGGGTGTAACCGTAAGTGAGCGTACGGTACGAAGAAGGTTCGAAGAAGCTGGTTTGGGTTCATTTGTGCCCGCCAAGGCTCCAAACTGCGAATCGCCGTAGTTGAGGAATGGCGGAGACTATCCCAGGAGACCATCGATAACATCATTCTCAGTATGCCTAGACGGGTAGAAACTTTAATAAGAGCACGTGGAGGAAATACGCGTTATTAATCACCATTTTTCTAATTTAATTAATTGTTATTTTAACATTAATTTTCACTTTTCCCGGTTACATGAAAAGTTCAAAAATGTACCATTTTTCATAAATAGCCTTTACTCGCAAAATCTGTTCTTAATGTGATCTCATTTTAAGTAAAACAAATGAAAGTTTAAATAACAAAAGAAGTGAGTAAGTAGATTTTAAAATAAAACCATATTTTTTTAATTATGGACCTTTTTTTTGTGTTCCGCTAAATATGCATGCAGGTGTGTTTATTATGTTTTCTAGTTTTTGGTTTTTGCAGCAAACGATTAAGTAGTAGTACAGTTATCGCATGTTTCCTAAGCAAAAAAAGTATAATACTTATGTGTATACAGTATAGAAATTCCAAAATGGCGGCTGCCTATTACACAATTTTATTTAAATATTGTTATTGAATGAAATCGATTAAAACCTAAAAATAGCCTAGTTTCATCTATCAAAATCAAATGATATAAATTTGTTATTTATATAGTTTCTATCATAAGAAATACGAATACAACACTATTGTGTAAATATGCGATTTAATTATAATTTCGAAAGTAAAACTGTAGTTTTTGTTTTATCATTTGTATGTCATGCGACTTTAAACGCCAGCCGCGTGACGTCAAATCGAATAATCAACAGCGAAATTTAAATCTAAACTTCATGCACTAAACACGCACATATGCCATTTATTTGTTTCTGTTCTTATGACGTCACGATAATGGTGGCTCTCGTTATGGAGCAGGCTTTTATCGTTTAATTTATGCATTTTTTCTTTGCTTTTATATACAATGCTAATAGCTCTTTAGATATTATTTTCAGAAAATAAAAATACTAGTTGACTATCGAATCGATGTGAACATTTTAAAATATATTTGCAAAAAAATGTAGAATAGCCTATTTCCAATACATTTTGCAGATTGCTTACTTAAGGTATAAACAGCAGAAAAGTATCATATTTCCTGTAAAGTATATGAGATTAAAAATATCAAATTAATCGTCTGGATTATTTCAGACACCCAGCTAGACAACCCGGTTTTCAGAAACGACAGCTCATGTCCAGAAGTAGGATACTTCTTAAGTCGTCAACCAGGGGAGAACCTTACAGGGGAGCATTGTTACCTCTGCTTTTGTGAGGATGACGGCGTGGCGATGTGCTGGAACCATCACAACTGGAGATGCGATTCAAAAAACTATGTACAGGATAGAAGATTAAGGTAGAACACTTCATAAGTTTTATGAATTGTACCCCATTCAATTAATATTATATCCCGCAATAGCGAAACCTAGCGAAAAAATATTGCCAAAAAACCTGCGAACAATGTTCGTTAAGGTAACTTAACGAACTGTTCGTAACTTAATGAGCTGAGCTGTTCGCGCGTGGTCCACGCGTAAGTGCACGCATAAGCAGTGTGGGAGGAGGGAGGTGCTTTACGCATGCTTACGCGTGCACTCACACATTTTCTTGCAGGTTGTGGGTATTTTTCGGGGGATATTGCTAGATATAAAATTAATTAAATTGTATGCTATAGATTTCCGCAAAGTAACCCCTGATTCTATTAACTAATTGTACCCTCTTTATTCGATAATGATTTTAAACGTGGGAGAGCCGTGCTTTGACACGAACGGGCCGGCTCGACCGAATAAATGCCATGGCCTCACATAAAACCGGCATGAAATAACGCTTGCGTTGTATTACGCCGTAGGTTACCGGAGTACAAGCTCCATGCTGGAGACCCAAGGGGGTTGGGATTTTGAAGACCGGAAACGCAAGTGCGCAGTACCAGAGGAGTTACAAGAGTAACTTCTCTGGTGTTGCGAGTGTCCATGAGCAAATCCCTCCACCAACCCATGGCCCTATCAACCGTCTTGGTTATACGGGCCGAAACATGGGAATGTGCACCCTACTGTCCTGGGTCCTTCCCTTCTGGTGCGCAATTCTTGATTCCCTACAAGTTCTTTAATCTCTTTCTATTTGTCCCTAAGTCCTTCTCCCCTTTCTGGGGCGGACAACACAGATACGACTTCGGTGTCTTCCGATAGCGCGCACTGGTTCTACCATCTAGGTTTCTTCCTTATTCGCCTCCTATTGCCACCTCTTGGCGTTCCAGTCTACTTCTTATCCTGTGCCATAGTCGCGTGTCCGAAGTTCGCCGCCGAGGAAACGAGGTCGCAGTAATAGGCCGGACCCTCTCCAAAGACTTCGATCCCGTCCAAGAGCTCCCTACGCGCCTCCCCGTACAGAGGGCACTCCCAGATAGCGTGGTGTATGTCTTCCTCTGCGGCTTCGCCACAGTAGCATGACCCCACGTCGGAAAGATTCAATCTGTGAAGCCTCCCTCTGAAACAGCCGTGACCGGTAAGCAGCTGCGATGTTTCATAGTCAGGCTCTATCCAAGTTGCCTTGGAACGAGCCTTCACGTCCGGGAAGAACCGATGAAGCTCCCTCCCCTTGGTCGATGTGTCCCAACGCTCTTGCCATAGGGCATAAGCGGACTCAGTTTCTCTGAGTTTCGCACTCCGAAGCTCTTCCTTGGTAATCGCGGTCTCGCGCATCACACCTAGTCTGCCAGCACGTATTACCTCGAGGTCGGCCGGCAGCACCTCTGTCAAAACTGCCAGGGCGTCAGTGCTCGTCGAGCAATACGCCTTGGTCAGAAGGATCAAGGCGGGTCTCTGGGTGCGCAGAAGCGCACTCCGCACAACGTGAAGGGTCGCCAGCTCATAGCAACATGCTGTCGCATAAGTCACAGTAGCCACAAAAGTCCCCTGGTACAGCACCCGAAGAGCGCTGTACCTAACCCCCCATGAGCTAGCCGAAACTCGCGACATCTTGCCGAAGCAATTTGCCGCTCTTTCCCCTATGGATACTGCACGTCGCGCGAAGGATAGACTCGAGTCGACTACCACTCCCAACACCGTGGTCGACGCGACGCTCCCAATGGAGTTTGTCCCAAATTTGATGACTGGGGGTCGCTGGAACTTCCCCTTTATCGTCTTGGTAGACGATTTCGTCGGGGAAAATTCCAGCCTATTACGGACTCCCCGTTCAGCAACGAGTCGCAATGCAGTTGAGGCTTTCGTCTCATGAGCCGCACGTGAGTCGCCCTCGATCAGGATCGTCACATCGTCAGCATAGGCCACGAATGTCACTCCCCCCGGAAGGGGCAGTCGAAGCAAGTCGTTCATCAGGATGTTCCACAGCGAGGGACCCAACACCGATCCCTGCGGACAGCCCATCGTGGCCGCCTCCCACACTACCCTGCGTCCGACGTACATGCCTACCTGCGTCCGGTGAAGTAGCCCACCAGCATCCTATAGATGTTTGGCGGACAGCCCCCCCTTTTCGCTTCCAGCATGATCATAGGCCACCAGGCATTATCGAAGGCCCCAGAGATGTCTAAGAAATTCGCCTGAACATACTTCGACGAGCTGCCACGAGCCGCTCCAAGGATTTTTCCCAGAGCGGATACCGTAGACCGCCCTCGAGTGAACCCATGCTGGCAGTCCGAAAGACCACTCGTCATTTGCGTGGCGCATTTTAACATGACGCGTTCCAAAATTTTACCAAAGATCGGCAGCAGAGTGACAGGCCGGTAGGCTTTAGGATCGGAAAGAGGCTTGCCATTGCCTTTGGGCAAGACAATCAACCTTCCGTCCTTCCATACTCGCGTAAAAACGCCCTCTTCGACACATCGCCTAAACACTTTAGCAAACTCTCGCGGCGCGGCTGCCAAAACGTGTTTTATTATCCGAACGGTGATCCCATCGATTCCCGGTGCTGTGTTAGGGAGATCCTCCAGCCTTTTCTCCTGCGGAAATCGCGCACCTGCCATATACCGCACCTGTCGGTGGTACTCCGTGTCCCTGGACACATCCTCGTGCGGACACAGAGTATACATGAGGCTGTGCATGACCTCCTCGACGCCCCCAGCATAACCTTCGGCATGTTTCGTGCCGTTAATTACATTGCTAGGAGGCCGGAGCTTCCCGCACGCGACACGGTACGCCTGGCCCCATGGTTCCTGGTTTCCCGTTTCTGCGACTGACCTGAAAAACTTAAGTTGCTCCTCCTTCATGGCAACCCTATATCTACGCCTAATCTCATGAAAGCGCCGCTTAGCAGCCTCCTCATCCGGGCAGTTGCCCTTCCGACTCGCCTGCCAAGCCCTGCGCGAGCTGTAGGTCTCGCGGCGAAGCCGGTCCAGGACCGGCGTCCACCACTCATACCCACGCTCTGTTTTCCCCCCTTAGTAAGTCCCAGGATGCTTGTAGCTGTGCTCGTCACCATACTGGTGAATTTTGCACAGACTACCTCGGCTGGATAATTCCACCTGATGTTAGCTGACCTTTTTTGGATCTTGTCTTCAAAGATTCCCCATTCCACACCATGCTCTCGAAACCGCATTGGCTCTTCGATTGGCTCAGCGCTAGAACTAGAGTTCGTATTGGCCACCATATATGTGATCAGCCTATGGTCACTGTCTATTGCGTCCTCGTGCACTCTCCACCCCGTTACCAGGATGCCTTTGAAAAAGTCATGCCGATGTTGGACATTCCGTTCGTCGTGGCGAACGTGGCCGGCTAGTCTTGCGCGTTGGCCAAGCGGAGTCCATGTGCCAGGATAAATGCCTCCATCGACTCGCGACGGTGCGTGACGTCTGGTCCGCGTCCTGTGTACTGTCTCTCTTCGCAGTACCACATCGGAGAATGCGCATTTGAGTCCACCCCTATGATTATTCTCTCGCCTCTCAAGGAGGCAAGGACAGTGCCCAGATGTTCAAGGTGGACATCTATGTCGTCGCTGTACTGAAAGTACGCAGAGACAAGGTATACGCCGTCTTTGTCATTAAGAACATGACACACTATGCAGTGAGTGTTTGACAGATGTTGTAAGACAGCGCACGCCAAGTCCCTCCGGCGAACATAGATCCCCGCCCTGGCACTTTCGCCGCTCTGCAGGATGGTGTTTGCCGCGGCATGAGGAGTGGGACCAGGGTAATGTTCCTGAACCAGAACGACGTTTAGTTACAACTCCTCTGCAACCAGAACGACGTTTAGTTACAACTCCTCTGCTCTATGGTGGCCGCCTGTGCCCCCGCCAGGTTTATCTGGCCGACGGTGATGTAATTAGTGGTTTCGACCAACCTTCTTTCTCCTGGTCGGGCACTCCGCACTGGCTGTTCTGTGTTCTAGTGCGGACTTCGTATGGCCGAACTTTTGGCATGTAGCGCACCGGCGAATGGTCTCCTTACATCCGTCCGCCGAGTGCCCGTTGTTTCCGCATTGGCCACAGGTTGCATGTTCGGCCTTACATCCCCTCTCGCTATGTCCATATGTTTGGCACCGTCGGCAGCATATCTCCGTGGTGAAGTCCTCGACTTCCACCACTTTCCATCCTATGTATAACTTCCCTTTTTCTATTAGGCTCTTTCGTAGCTCCGGATCGCATTTGATAACATAAGTGACTCTAGTGCCTCCAGAACGGCTCTTCCTAAAGGCCAACTGGCAGCTCTTCATTATGCGTTCAAGTGGTCAGTCAGCGTCCTCCCTGAAGTTTTGTTCCTTGATCCCTTTCACTATTTCTTCTAATTTTTGGTTGCCACCATCGATATTACGGAGGGCAACCAGCGGCTGACGACCTCTGAGTGGCTCCGTTTTTAGATTGCCTTTAGCCTTTCTAGGTCCGTTGCCGTTCTGGTCTGTACCAGCACTGCTGCTCCGGAGATCTTCTTTAGCCTATCCACCTTTATATCTAGGGTAGCGGGGGCTATGGAGGTCTTCAATAATTTTTTAGTCTCCTCGGATGTCTTTGCTTCGTTGGTGGTCGGTACCACCTTCACAACCGGACCGCTCATGCTCATGCTCCCGCGCACCTTGTCCGCAAACGACGGTGGCGGTGCAAGGGGCCTGGACTGGGCCGCGGCATCGGCTCTACGTCGCTGCTCTTCTCCAAGTTTTTTCTCGTGTTGGAGGGCGTCCAGCAGACTGTTTACCTTTGCGTCGCCGACTTCTGCCACTTCGGAGTCCCTGTATTGCTCTCTACCATTTTAACGGTGTTCTCCTCTTCCAAACTGAGGGCTGGTAAGCATGGTCTGACCAGTCTCCTCTTCTGCCTCTTTTTTGCTGCCGAGGCAGCTACTTCCGGCGACAAAAACCTCTTTCCTGTTTGCGGCTGGATGCTGCTGCTGGATGCTAGAGTTGGCGACTTCCGCGGCGACCGGATGGCCTCGAGCATCTCCTCGTAAAAGCGCTTAGCTGCGCCCGCAGCCACAGCCTTCACCACCAGGTCGCACGTGGTTTCCTAATTATAATTAAACTAGAAAATAATTAAATTAGCACTGAATAAAAACAAAGTAAAAACTAAATAAAAGCTAAATAAGAGCGTCTGTTCGCGAAACAACTTAAACTAAACAATGTTAAGACAATTACCAAGTGACTTACACAAACACCGCGTCCAAATCGCACTTATCTTCCTCCTATTCCCTGGGGAGGCACGCCTCGACCGCACAGGGACACTAGGGAACACTGCAGCTTACTTACACACGTATTAGAACACAAAGAAAGTAGCAGCGAAAGCGAGTAATAATAAATACAATTTATTACTACGGAGCACAACCAAAACCATCCATGTACCATCCATATCAACCAGTCCATGAGCAGTGGTAATCCCTTACCATCAGGTGATCCGTATGCTAATTTCCTGGTCTACTTCATTGAAGAAATTTTATCCCATACCTTCCTTATTATTTAATGCCTTGTTATATTATGGGTTCAATTACAAGTATCTTAAACTCGATAGTCATTAAGCAATCGTATACCTAACCGTAAAAATCTAACCTTTTTATTCAGGTCACGAAGAAGTCCAGGCTTTGCGGATCTATTTTTCCAGGATGCGGCACGAGATGGTAAGTCAATCTGGTATTCGTGTACACAATAATTATGGCCGAAATGAGATGGTTAAATCAGTTAATGAATTAAATCACCCGTGTAACACCTGCTACAGGGGAGTTACAGGTGCGCAAGCCTTAAGGTGGGACTGCACTAGGTGTAACTACGCGGCAGCGAAACTCCGCGACGCGGCACTCCGTTGCGGTATAAGTGGGGACGTGTCGCGTCGCGTCGCTCCGCTGCCGCCTAAGGTCTTACCTTTAATCGTAATGGTTCAATAGAAGAGCCACTGATTGCTGATGATGAAATGATAATAGCCCCGCGTATGCACACGCTAATTGCATTAAGTAATACCGACGACGGAAAGTCGCAGGAAGCAGAGCAAGGAAGGTGAAGATTAATCAAATTGAATAAAATGGAAATGCTTGAGGGTGTTATGTGTGTGAGTGAATATGTTTCCTGACTATTCAAATTTTGAGGATTTTTCTGTTTTTTTTTAGGATTCGCCTGAAGCTGCAGTTGCAAATAGCAAAAGGTGCAATATAATTATGTATAATTGCTATTTGAGTATCTCATTTTTAGGGTTCCGTAGTACAAAGAATCCTTATAATTTTGCTCTGTCCCTCGTGACTCCTCCCTCGCTAACTCCGGGAATTATGAATTAAATATATGAATTTGGTAATATAGTTATAGATTGCATACATAGTTATCATAAAAGTATTAAATTTTAGGGGTGGCTCCCCATACATGTGAGTCAGGAATTTTTTTATTTTCATTGCTCCCCATCGTGGGGGGTATCATCAAATAGGTTCTTTTTAATCAATGCGCGGTAAAAAGTAATGTATGAAACATTACTTTTTTAGAAAGTGAACCATTTTCGAGTAATCGGCCTCCGTTTCCATTCCATTCCAACTTGTGAATAGCTGGTTCACATGTTGGCATTATGGCACCTGGCACCCTGGCCTTTCTAAACTATGTGAGGTAGAATCTTGTAACTTTCCATGCTGATAGATCATGCTAAAATCTTTTACGAAAATGACTTTGAGCGAAATCGGGCAATAACTTTTGAAGTAATTTGAAAAAAAAAAAAAACTTGTTGCGCATTGATAGTTACGGAACTCTCCTTAGACATGTCCTGAGTCCTGACATGGTCTTGGTTAGGTATTCAAGGAATAATTTTTTTCTTAGAGAAACGCACTTCAACGAATCATATAAATTATTGCTGTATTCAACTGTTTATTTAATAAAGTATGAATTTCTAATAATTAAAACTGTTTATGATTTCCATAATGGCCAAAAATGAAATATCATGTTGAAGAATTCATTATGTTTATTGTTTAATCAACAATGTACCAGAATGACTTAATTTGCAGTATTCAAGAAGCAGACGCCGGAGGAGTGCAAACCCTTCCAGTCCAGCTACAGCGTCGGCTGTCCACCAGGTAATTACATCACAATCACCACACTTTATCATTTCATGCGGACAATATATCAGAGAGAACGTAATCAATAATCATTGATTGTTTTCACAGCCTATAGTTGATCTCGCTTTTATACTCTGTGTTAAAACCAGGGTCAAAGGTATTCATAAAACTACATTATAACCTACCTAAGCTTGACACAACTCTGCTTATTTTCCTGGATCTAATATTAAAGATTGGTAAGAATTTATTATATGATAAGCTATATATACACCGTTTCGATTCAATGTAATCTAAATGTAAACAAAAAGAAACGAAATTCGACCAAATTAATGTGAGCTTAAATTTCTTTATTGCGATTGTGACATTTCCATTGGAAGCATTGTAGCCGCCATATTGAGCTTTGTTTACACTAAATTGAATTGGAACGGAGTATAAGCATTGTTACAAACAATAAAAACCGGCCAAGTGCGAGTCGGACTCGTACACGAAGGATTGCATGCCAAACGGCAAAAAAAATGTTGTGTGCCCCACCTAAACATATATTTTATTCTGTTTTTAGTCTTTGTTGATATAGCGGCAACAGAAAAATATCAACTTTGGAAATTTTAACTGTCTATCTATCCCGGTTCATTAGATACAGCCTGGTGACAGACAGACGGACAGACGGACAGCGAAGTCTCATTAATACGGCCCCGTTTTACCCTCTGGGTACGAAATCCTACAAAACTAATTTTCAGTGGACTGGTGTATTGGGTGTACGGTGTGCGACTGCAACGCCAACGGGAGGTGGGACTGCCACGTCCTCAGCTTTTGTCCTGGTGGTGAGACCAACTTTGAATAAATAAAAAAAATACAATTTTTGTGCTAAAGTTTCTAATAGGATGTAGTGTCGTGACGTCTGCTCTTTAAAAAATATACATATTATAGGTACAGAATATTTGCATAAAAATAGTTGTTTTCAGATAAAGGCAAAAAGGGCGGTAAGAAAAAAAGGACAGTAATCAATGCAAAGAAAATGAAACCTACTTTGCGTAATGCAACACCAACGCCGAAACCAACAACCAAGAGAACGCTACCAACAAAACCAACAGCAAAAAGAACCATGCCATCGAAACGACCAGCCCGAATATACATGACAGTTCAATCAAAAATGAAGGGAGCTGCTTCAACAAAGCCAACACCTAGAAGAAACATGCCGATTCAGTCAAAAATGAAGGGAGTTTTGCCAACAAAACCAACAACTAGAAGAACTATGCCAAAAAAGAAGAGAACTGTGCCAACGAAACCAACAATAAAAAAAACTATACATGCGAACCCAGCAGTCAAGAGAACAATGGAAAAGAGACCAGCATTCAAGAGAACTATAGAAACGAAACCAGCTGATAAAAGAACTGCTACAAAGAAAGCAGAAAAAAATACTGCAGTCAATAAACTTAGCAAAGTTCGTCAAATAAGTGTGATACCACAGAACATGAATCAAACAAAAATTAAAACCAATCAGATGATGCAAATAAATACTAAATCACGCAAGGCTGTACTAAATAAGACAAACAATTCGCCCCCAAAAATGCTAGTAAATTCAGCCAAACCCGTTCAAAAGAAAACCTTAACAGCAAACGTGAAGCCTGCACTGAGAAGTATTCAAAAAGTTACAGGAAAACCGATCACGAACAATGTGAACAGAAGCAAAACATTAATAAACTCAACAGTTCTAGTAAAAAATATTTCCAGTAAAGTTATGAAATCGACTGAAAAAATAATAAATGAGAAACAGAAAAAATTATCGAAACTTATCAACATTACAGACGATGAGGAACCACTAAAAAAGACAATAATAAAAAGTAAATTTAAGTCTAAGTCACAAAGTAACTCAACGATTATTGAAATTAACAAAAAAGTGAAAGAAAAAGTTATATTAGACAAAAAATATGAGGTAACTTCCAAAAGATTAAAACGAAAGAAGTGATATACGAATAACTTATTTGTTATAAAATATAAAAGACTATATTAGATAAATTCAATATCTCTTTTATTCATTAATAGTATTAGGTATAAGTCACATAAAATATTTTGTAGCAATTGCAAGGGACTTGCCCAAAACAACACAAAAATAATATGTCCTAAAGGTGCGCTTAAATGGGCAACAAAAATTGATAAATTATGAGCATTTGTGGTCAATTGCGACGTGACAAAATATCAAGAAATTTACAGCAACGGCAACAACAAACAATTTGGGAAAATGTTTTGCAACTACAATATTGAGCAACTCCAAAAAACTACACAATACTTTCATACACGAGCAATTCAGTTGGAAAAATAGCAATTCGTATCAGCGACATAGAGCAATATGGGAATATATGGAGCAACTAGAAGCAATATTGCCGATACAAATGCCATTTTTTTTAAAAATGCTCCACATCACTCCACTAATTATTCCAGATTGATCCATCCGTATTGCCGAGCAATTATAGTTAAAAAAATTGCCTATATAAACGCAGGTTTACAAATACAAATCATGTCGTCATCATTTTAAATAAGCTTTACCTTCGCAATGCTCAATAGCACAAAAAATAAAATGACAAATAATTAATGACCATGTCGAATTAATTATTTGCCATTTTATTTTTTGTGCTGTTTCACAATGTACTCCAAGTATCAGATAGCTTATTCGCATGTTTGGTCTATGTCGGTCGCTATAAAGTAAGCATCGACGAAACTTCCGAACAAGCTATCCGATGTATTAGAAGATTGTGAAACAGGCCCTAAAGCTTATTTCGCACGATTTTAATATTATACCTAAATGTAATATTAAGGATTTTTTCCTGCAATCACTTAATTAAAGTATTTCAATGCTGGAAGCCTTAGGAACTCTTGATTATGCACAATACTGATAACAAAAAAATATATTTTTAAAAATCATTCTGAATAAACTAATTCGTAGGTAATTCATAATTATTTTAAATCTCTTATTTTTAAATAGTACTATGGCATCAATATAAAACGTTCAATGTTGAACTAATTATGCCAAAACGTTCGCATACAGAAAATCATTAACGAAGGGTGAGGAAACGCTGATGATAATTATATTTCCAATAACACTATAATATTACAAAGAGGAGAGATTTGTTTGTTTGTTTGTTTGCATTGAATAGGCTACGAAGCTGCTGTACCGATTTTGATGAAACTTAGCAGTAGACTACGAGGAAGGACAAAGGCTACTTTGTATAGCAGCAAAATGTACGGTCCCCGCGGAATTTCCCTTAACCGCGCACAGGTCGCGGGCAACATCAAATAATAAACAATGTAAGAATATTTTGCGAGTCATTAAATAGTTTTTTGATAGCTTACAGGCTGACCCATAAATTATAATAAGTACTTTCAGTGTCCTAAGATGAGTGAGACCTTACGTAATAAGCTGTAGACAAGTTGCACACAGTTTTGTACGAATTTGGACGACTGTCGCACTTCAAGTGCGGTTTCATACATAGGGTGTTCACTAGATACTATTTCAGTATATTATTATCGGTGATAAATGTTAGCCCATTTAAGCAAATCGACTTTTGCTATAAAAAGTAGATAGCTTTCGTCGGAAATTACACTTCAGAAACAAAATTTTATTTTTTTAACAAAATGTCTGGCTGCATACTGTGCCTTTTTTGATAAAAACAAAACGTAGCACATTCTTAGTTCTCTACTCTCTATGGCCTATGCCTATTTGATTACACGCTGTATTAGAAATTTGTAGTTTTAATATTTGTTTCCATTGTGCAGATGCCATTCGTAATTGAATGAAGGTGCCGTGGAATGCCGCGTTCAATGTTGAACTAATTATGCCAAAATGTTCGCATACAGAAAATCATTAACGAAGGGTGAGGAAACGAAAATGTCTGGCTGCATACTGTGCCTTTTTTGATAAAAACAAAACGTAGCACGTTCTTAGTTCTCTACTCTCTATGGCCTATGCCTATTTGATTACACGCTGTATTCGAAATTTGTAGTTTTAATATTTGTTTCCATTGTGCAGATGCCATTCGTAATTGAATGAAGGTGCCGTGGAATGCCGCGGGTGTGGTACCCGTATTACCAATTACAGTAATAATGCATCTTCGTCGTGTTTTTTTGACAAATTATCTTAATTGTCTCTTCATTAAATAGCTACTGAGGCGACCGCCGATGGTGCAACGGCACGAATGTCAAAGTGTTTATAGTTATTTTTTAGGTCGTTTATGGTGAATAAAGGTTAAATTACGTAAGTCTTTTAACTCTTTTAAGCTGGTTCTGTACATGCCTGAATACCTACATAAAAGTACATTTACATATTGTAGTCATCCCCTTTAATAGAGATGTTGAATACACATCAATACTAATATAATAAAGAGGAAAGGTTTGTTTGTTTGCATTAAATAGGCTCCGAAATTACTCGACCGATTTTGATAAAATTTGGTACAGATACAGAATGGACCACGGGGAAGGACATGGGCTACTTTTTATTGCGAAAAAATGTACGGTTCTCTCGAGATTTACTTTTGCGCGCACGAAGTCGCAGGCAACATCTAGTGTAAAATATTTGTGCTGGAGTGGCTGGTAGATGTTGAAATAGTAAGTAATCATCGAAGTTCAGCAATTTACATTAAGGGCCTATTTCACGATCGCCTAATGAGTGACAAAGACAATATATAAGGAGGGCTGATAGTCGAGGAAGCCCGCCGTCCGCAACCACCGCGGCCGCGGCACCGCAATCTACGTGCCCGAGCTGCGAATGCGGTGTGAAGTACCCGCGACGCCGCTGTACGTCTCCCGCCTGCACTGGTCCATGGAGGTCGAGGACGTCGTGGACTACATCCGTAATAAGACGTCCCTCGCCTTAAGGGTAGAGCGTCTGGCGTCTATAACTACTACAGTGGGCTTCGGTCTGCTTGAGCATACCGTGCGCTGGGTTGGAGATCTTACTTTGGGACTGCCACTATTCCCACAATGGCATAAGCTTTCACTCATGTTATAATCTGAATTTTTATTTTTTGTCCTAGGTATACAAAAGTACAAATATTTTCAGCTCGTTTTCATTGAATATAAATTCACAATACAACGGATAGGCTTAGTAAATAATTTGAATCTATCTATCGTCTTTTACGGACGATCCTTTCCAGCCTATTTTTCTATTGAATGAGATGTACAATACCTACCTAACTACAAAGGTTAGGTTCTATTTGTTACCTGAAATAGGAAGTGTCCATCAGAGGCTCATCTCCGGTGCAACAATGCGCTGCGCAGGCGCATGTTGCAACTTCACGCCAGGCCGCCGCTACGCCGCTATTGCTTTCTCTTGCCGCAACCGTCTCGAACTTTATCGAATAAACCTTTAAATCATTTAATCAAATAGTTTTTTATTAAAATAAAAAAATAAAACAATTTTTAACAGCCAGTTTGCATGTGAAGCTAAGCTAATCTGTTAAGATTTTTTTTATTACGGCCAGCAATTTTTTGCATGTGAAATCTTAAAATAAATAAAAATATAAAGCAAAAATATTACAAGATTCTCATCTTATGTACGTTTTGAGAGAAATAAGAAAGTAATATTATATCTCTAAGGTAATGAAGTGATTTGAGCACGTGTTCCGGAGGTTGTTGCATGTCTTGGCCCTTAGTCGTTAGCGTTACATAATCTGTGCAGCGTTGCGTTTGAAAATGGAATGTAAACACTGCAAGTGTGCCAATTTTAGGCTTCTGAACTATTTACTTTTGCTTCATTTCTAATGAAACATTAATCTTGTTACATGCTTTACTTTAATTACTAACTTAATGTCGTCCGTAACTTTTTACGCGCAGAATAAATTCTACAGGAACATAAGAAGTAGCCTATGTGTTAAAAAAATAATTTGTTTGTAATTTAAAGACAAAACTATGTCCATACCAAATTTCATGATTCAGTTCAGTATCTGACATCATGAAATCACAGACAGAAAGTTTTTTTGTATCTGGTCCATCTGAAACAAAAAACTCCCTCCTTTCTTTATCACATAATGTTGTTATTTTACAATAATATTACGGCTACCTGCTTTGTGCGTTCTTTTTTTGAATACGTGATTGAAAATAAATCACCAATAACAAATAACAACAATAACAAGTTCAATTATGCGCCAAACTGACAGATCTAATTAGAAATGTCAAATACTTGTCAAGATTGGTAAATCTGAAAATCCTTCCTGATTGTGTAAGTCCCTTTCACGGCCGCTACCCCCCTGAACGCGCGCGGTAAGTTTGACATTAGCCAAGTTTGGCGTCAACTACCGCGAACGCAATACGTTTGTTGCAGAAAACGCGCTAATCGAGTGGTCCGTTTTAGAATACTTTTTTTTTCTTTTGTGCGTGCAATATTTTAGTGGTGTGTTTTTTTTTAATTTTAAAAATTTTAGGTATGTATTCATTTACTTGTTAAT
Organism: Phengaris alcon alcon; assembly: GCA_037179445.1. Lineage (NCBI taxonomy): Eukaryota > Metazoa > Arthropoda > Insecta > Lepidoptera > Lycaenidae > Phengaris > Phengaris alcon. The sequence goes on along the minus strand of JAYRCH010000133.1, from coordinate 6,075 downwards.
ATATATGTTAATTTGTAACTTTTAGCTGCTTTGCTGTATATTTAATTAGTTGAATTGTGCCCTGTATTTTAAAGATTTTTATAACTTTAGAACACTCTTGTATATTGCGCATACACGTGGGCAATATAACTCCTGCGTAGCCGGTCTGGTTTCAATGAAACCGGCCACCGTGCCCGGAATCGGTGTGTTATTATTGTATTTAAACCATATAGGTACATGCACACGAGTTCGCTGATACTCCTGAGTCCTGACTTATTTATTTTCAGCTTTGGTTGTGTTTAATAAATGAACTTAAAATTACGAAGACATAATTCCATAAAAATTAGCAGTTGAACCAGTTTTAGGGCCAGTGTTTTTTACTCAACAAAATTTCATTGCGGATTGTTAAGAGATTTGACCATGAACCCAACAGCTTGTGGGCAGAACACCTCCGAACTATCATACACTATTAAGTTAATTATACTTTATAGACGTTTTAGAATAAATTTAAAACCACCGTTTATGGTATTTCAATTATAGGGAAATTTGAATAATTGTTTGTGGCTTTGTAGCATTCTATGTTTATTGGAAACTTATCAATAGCCTGTTTTACAATCTTCTAATAATAGTTAGATACTTATTTGCACGTTTTGTCTATGTCACACAATATAAAGTTAGCAGCGAGAAAACTTCCGAATGAGCTACGACAAGCCCTTAATATAATAATTGAATACTAAATACTGATTATAGTGATAATAACGACATACAAGTTGCATATCTAATTGCTATTACAATTAAGAGGGTCACGTAGTGTAGGATGTTAATACTATTAAATCTGTCAGTTGTTTTGACTGATCTATAATAATATCTATGGACGCCTTCATACTAAGTCAATCTGGTCCCGTGTAAGTATCCGAAGAGCTCTTGTTACGGGGACCAGACAACGGGAACTATATTCAATACTTTTGTGCTATATATGTATTTGAGATTTTTATTATATTATTCACATATTGAATACGCATCCATGACCCACGAACAATAAAAACTGTTTGTTCCCTCTGCGGGATTCGAACGGACCGTCAGTGTTAACCACAGAGCCACAGAGGAATTCGACGATAATTAATTAACTTTGCAATAAGATACAAAACATCTCCATTTATAAGGCTCATAATAAGTATTCAACTTTAAGGTTAGCTTAAATATCTCTAAGGTTAGCTACATCGCTCTAAGGTTAGCTTACATCTCTCCCTCAGGTTAGCTTACATCTCTTTAGAGAGATTAGCTTACATCGCTCTAAGGTTAGCTTACATCTCTCTAAGGTTAGCTTACATCTCTCTAAGGTTAGCTTACATCGCTCTAAGGTTAGCTTACATCTCTCCCTTAGGTTAGCTTACATCACTTTAGAGAGATTAGCTTACATCGCTCTTTTTTAATATGTCATCTTTTTAAACGGAACCCTAAGTTAAAAGTAGTCTAAATTACTCCTAATAACTTCGCGCTAATTAACACTATCTGCCAGTGAAAGTCCAGTCAAAAGCGGTCCAGCCTTTTCAGAGATTAGCCGGAACAATCGGGCGGAGGAGAGACAAACAGACAGATGGAAACACAGAAAAAAATTAATAAATTTGATATCTTGTCATATGCATTTAGTTAGAATCAGTTAATTTGAAATTGCAAGCAGACACTTCAATTTTATTTATGTGTATAGATTGACTTTTTTATCCATTTATTCATAAGTAATAGGTATTAACAATATTGTTTCATAAACATAAAAATCGCCAAACTGCGAAACAGTTTGTTGGTGACAATACTAATATTATTTTATTATTTTCAATATATTTGTAACTGCAAAATATGACAACACCTGTAAATACCATTACTTTTTAGTTTACACATTATTATTTTTCCTTTGTTTACATATTCGTGAAATATTTCTGAGATGGCTGATTGTATTTGGAGAATTGTGTTTGGAGACCTCCAAACACAATTCTCCAAAAAAATTCTACAAAAAAAAACTCAACTTTAAGACCTTAAAGTTGAGTTTATATAGCTAGTGGGATAGCTTAGGCAATTTTCCGCTGATCTTCGAAATCCACACATTATCTATCTTATACTTTAAACAAATAAATCTTGTACATATTTAATCGGAGTTTCGGAAACGGTTGCAAGTATTTCCATGAAATTTAGTATGCAGGGAGTTTTGGGCGAGAAAAATCGATCTAGCTAGTTCACATTGGATATAATAAGAGTTTTAACCGACGTTCAAAAAAGGAGGCGGTAATACGTTCGGTTGTATATGTTTTCTTTTCAGACTCAGTATATCACTTTCTCTTCAATCTTGTTGCTAGGGCATAAGGTTTAAAAGTGGTACACTATACCTTATTTGAGTGCGGGTCAGCCGTTTCACATTTCCTCATTCCATCTATCTCCCGCCTTGAGCGCTGCCAAATTCATAATTATGTTGAAAATGTGTGTTTCGTCATAATAACATGTAAACTATATCATAGTATAGTTTACTCCTACCTGGCCAGCGATCACGCGGTCTGTGCGCGAGTGACAGTTTCACCATTGTTCAATTTCATCACCTCATGTTCAGGTACAAGGCCATTTCTTTATCGAATCAAAGTGATTTTGACCTCTTTGATCTTACTAAACAGATAGTTTGCGAATGCCTATAAGTTACAACTTTATGTTGCTCCTAAAGATACCTATGAAAGGTGTAACTTTATGTAAAACCTCTTTAGATAATATCGTGGTGAACGAGAGTATTATAAAGCCCACGTTTTGTGAGCAGCATATATTATGGTCCTCAGAGAAGTCTACATGTAAAAAATGTACAATTATTACCTAGCAATGTCCGAAATCTGGGGGGCAATTCGCGTAAATAATATTTTCGGTAAAATATCCCTTGGATTTTGAGGCTTTTCGCGTGGAGATTTGAAGCAAATCAGATCCACTCTTACCTGATGGAATATAAAAATTATATTTGTCAAGTGTTTTCCTCGAGTAGTCAGGCCGATTCAAACTACCTTGATTTTAGTAAAGACTTTGATAAGGTTGACCACTCACTGCTTGTCTACAAAATTTCATATTATGGCATTCATGGTAACTTATTAAGGTGGATAACTTCATATCTTCGCAAACGCAGCCAACTGGTTACTGTGAAGGGTTTCTCTTCCTACCCTCTGCCAGTTCCTTTCGGGGTCCCCAAGGCCATCTACTTTTCGTCATATTTATCAATGACTTAATTGATGGTCGTCTGTCTTGTCCCGCGATTTTGTACGCCGACGATATAAAAATCTTCTCGGAGGTAATTAATGAGACACAATTCACTGCGTTGCAAAATGATCTAAATGTCATCTCGGACTGGTGCGCGTCTAACAACATGAGGCTCAACGTTGATAACTGTTTTGTGATATCTTTCACACGAAAGAAGAAAATGAACAGCCGTTGTTATTGTGTGCAGGGGAAACACTTGTCTAGAAAACAAATTGTTAAAGACCTCTGAGTTATATTTGATGAACAACTATCTTTTCGTCCGTACTATGAGCCAGTGGCGAAGGGTCTAAAGAACTCCATTCTTATCGGCTTCCCTTTCAGATTACCTCTTCATGAGGATTACCTCATGAAAATGAGGTAATCCTCATTACACCCTCCAAAACCTCCTGAAAACCTCTATCAAAAATTAGTATATGAAAAACAATAATATCTTATATAAGTCAGGTCGGACAAGCGATAGCGCGATGTAGACCGACTCAGGCGACGTCTATGCACTGCACGTTGCAACTTTGACACGAATATTAGAGTCACGGATCTCTTTACAACCCGATATATTCGGAGTTATGGTGGGAGATCATAGGAACCTTGTCACGTTAGAAATAAAGTTGAAATTCAAACTTGTTTTTAATAGCCAATTAAAGAACAATATTATTAATATGATTTGTCCGATGACAGTTCGAAGTAATTAAGGGCTATTTTTCTGTGACATTAAACCCGCAATTTTGTAGTTTTCACCAATGAGGAGCCGTTATTAGATAATATCAAGTGCATCATGACACGAATGAATTTTGAAAAGTAGTTCGGCGGTACCCGAGTCACGCGTCCTTGGATGTAAAATCATGTTATTATGTTAATAATAATTAATTTTTAAATTATATTGAGCAGTTACTCTATTGATTAGTTCTAACTAGAAGTGATAAATATAATTCGTCTTAAAGCTTAAACTAATACGTGTTTATGTTCTTATATGTGAATATTGAATGTGAGACTACTTAGTAGCTACTTGTGTTGTGTTTATTGTTGGTGATAAATTGTTTGAATAAATCGACTTTTACGGTAAGCGGAAAGTTGGATAAGTACCTACTATCAATTTTAATTTGTAGATATCATAATAATAGACGATTATAATACATATTATATGTTATTATTTAATAGGCGGTAGTACCTTGGAAGTATTTTAATATTATGATTATCTTACAATAGTTAACTAATACACAGAAAAACATTTTCTTATTAAGTACATACCTATTTTGTATTTTGAAATATGCCTAATTGTAAGTATATGAATAGCGTATATATGACTATAGGAATAGGAACCGTAGGTTATATATAAGAAAAGATTAATATATAAGAAAAGTTACCTAAGTATTTACAATTTCTCTCGGACAGACACAACTCTACACGCTTGTAAACACCTTGACCATCATACACAATATGGTGCTAAATTTCCTTTAAAAAAACTTGCACAACTCACGTCTAGCGACTAGGGCTTCCCTCTGAGGTAAAACCACCTGTCGCGATTGCTATGAGCCCATTCTAAAAAAAAGTAACAATTATTAGGTTTTGTCATACGTTCCACAAAGGACTTTAGGAAACCACATGGTATACTAGCATTATAAACTGAAAAATAATTAACGATTAAAGGCAGAAAAAGTAATGCTGTCCCATTTAGTCCAATTTTATACAAAATCTATATAGATAACATTGAAAAGGTTCAAAAACAGTGTTTGCGATATTTCACACGAAAATGTAATCTCGGTCGTATGGTAAAGGACTACGTCACCCAACTGTCTAAATTTAGTGTGGTACTATTAAGTGCTCCTCGTGAGATACGATCTGCTTTACCTGCATAAAGTTGTGCACTCCTCTATTGATGCTCCAAATCTTCTATCACAATTCACAAGTAACACTTTGTACAGAACGCGTAATCCAAAAATGTTTTCTATTCATGTATTCAAAAACAATACGTCCTACTACAAACCACTGGTTAGAGTGTCGTACCTATAACGAGTTAGAAATTTTAAATTCGGACATAAACATTTTCTGTAAATTGTCTCAGTACAAGAAAACAATCACGGAAATAATGAAAGCCAAGTATTAACCACCTCCCGTGTCCGATAATTAAGAAATAAAAAAAAAACAAATCTAAGTACTAGTCTCCCACCGATTCAGATTAAAAGTTAGTTTAATTTTTCTTATATAATTTCCCTTTTCCCTAGATAGTTGCAATAAGTCGTAGATATGCCCTTCTACTACAAATGTAAGTAGCTATATTTTTATCAGTTTATTATTTGTATCAACAACCGAAAACTAATTAAGTTATGTATACAGTTTTGGGTTGCAGTCTAGTTTAGCCGTTAAGCTTAAGTTTAACTTGTCACGCAATGACTGTAACCTGTTTGTGTACTAAATATTATTAAATAAATAAAAAAAACTTTTTCAGAAACCAGATTTTTTTAACGGAGTTCCTGTTAACACCTTCCAGCTCCAACAGGCCTTGAATACCATATATAGACAAAGTGCTCATCGAGACTAATCATACGAGCGGAAACTAGATGGGTAAGAGATACTATGGCAACCTTCCAGCTCCAGCATTAGATCTGTAGGTCTAAAATGGCCACATTAAGTGAATCGTATTAACACGAATAGAACTGCTGAACCCCAGTTCTCGTATTTAAACTTAGACTTTCAACTCACTATTTCACAATTATAAATGAATCGTCTTGATGTAATAAACTGAGTACTAAGTGTGAGTTTTTCTTTTCGAATTCGATCGTGAGCGTTTGGCGTTTACTAGGAATTTGTATGCGATTTGAC